>OX344818.1:622500-918122 GCA_947034925.1 Eudemis profundana | reverse complement strand
CAAAAAAAATCAAGTTAATTAAAAACTGATCAAAACACGAACGCGTGACTACAAATGGCGGGGAAACCGAGCGTTTCCGATTGCATCCGAACATAGGTAATAACTATGATCGGCAATGCCGACTAGTCGGCAAATTGAGAACCGATTAGTCGGCCGACTAGCTAGTCGGCTAAATCCGTAGACCGCCCATCTCTAGTCGAGACGTTTAGGCACCTGTTTCACCACCAAAGTATAAGGAAAGAAAAATTTTTTTTTGGAAGCTGACAAACTTGCAGGTCTTACTGACTGTTGCAAAATTCGGACCACACGGGGCCGTGGCGTTCCCTGAGATCGAACCAGTAGGCTTATGACGCTACGCTTTGTCACGCGATAAATAAGTGATAAAGCATCCGTCAGCACGTTGTGTCCATCTATTCGTATAGCGGCTATTATCATAATATCGACTGTCATAACTCTACGCATAAAGTTGTTGCTTATAAATGACTTTTGGCATAAATTGTTCTGTGACATAATAGTTCCCTGTCATAATTGCACTATGCCATAATTGTTTTAACCATAATGTCGAATGTCATACAATTTCTAGTCATTATATTGATGATTATAATTAATTTTAGTCGTAACAATTGTAACGCATAAAGTAGTTAGGTTTGAACTACGCCTCCCTAAAAAAACGAACTGCTATCAAAAAGTCGGTTAGGTTAAAAAAAAATCTCGTATTGGTTTCGCAAGTACCTACCTACTGACGATTCTGAGCTAGAAAGCCCTCGAAAGTCCTTATTCTCTGAAAGTAACTTCCTGGGGTTTTTTTTTAAACGTCACTGACACCTCGTATTTTAATATAAGAAATATTTTCCGCTTTTAATAAGAAATAATTTCGTTAACGCTTCCGTTTGATAAAAATTTAAGAGATACAAGCGATCCAAAGGAAATTTGGAAACATTTCCTTAATGGGGTTGAAAATTTCATAATTATCTAAAAATGCTTCTGAGGGAAATATTTTTTATGAAATTTGATTTGATGTTACAGTACAGTCTTCAATATTATCTTTCCTGAGCGTCCAGTGATAAAAGAATAGAATAACTGTGATTTAATGAATACCTATATCGATAGTTAAATTCACACTTGTAATATTTAGGACAAAAAATATTTCGTAATTAGCAAGTTAGTACACAAATCTAAAAGTTGTTTAATATTAAATTTCGTTGGCAATAAATATTATGAGATTAGTACAAGTCTTCTCACCAAAAAGTCATTACCCGAAGCGCCAACAGAAAAGAATAGAATCAGACATGTACCTAAAAGAGCCCTTGAGGGCCTGCTTGCAGAAATAAATTATTTTATTTTAGTGTGAAGTGAAACATAATATTGATATTCGGGTGATTTTCAAAAAAACATGTGTTATTTTTTTAGAATATTGACTTTTTGTGTATTTCTTACACAGAATCGTTTGTTTTTCGAACCTAATACTCGTACCAGAAAAAGTAATACTCAAAATTTCCATTTCAGATCGTCACGTTTTTGTGTGGAATCTTATGTTGTTTCTGTGGACGTGACAAAAATTTGGGACACAATTTTTCGTGTTTTAGGTTCGAAAGGACAAACGTTCCTAAACAAGTAAAATCCAAAAGTAAATACTTAATGAAAAGAAACCTATTTACATATTTTTTGAAATTGCTCATTAAAACCAATTTATCAAAAACAATTAATATTTTATTTATATCAATAGAGTAAATCGAAACTATTTTTCTAATTCCGTGCCTCACACACAAAACGGAAATGTATTTTTTTGTCCTGATGCATTTAAGTTGATATAATAGTACATCACTGCACAGGCCGGGAAGTGAAGGGTTCCCGGCCGAGTACATATAGCTGGCCGAGCGAAGCGAGGCCAGATAGTTACGAGGCTGGCAACCCCATTTCCCGCCGAGGTATGTATAGTGCTTTTCTCAAATATGCAATGAAATAAATAAACTTACTAATATCCTTACTTACAGAAACTTTCTCTCAGAAAGTGACGTTAGTGACATTATATCCATAGATAATGCAAATATCAAGTCACGTTCGGAAACCATATACCTACGACCAAAAGCTGTTTCAGTTTACATTTTTACCGCGAATATTTAGATGAAATATTTTAAATATGTATTCTTGTGGTTTAGTTTGCAATTTATAATAATTGGAAATTGTTTATAATGTGTTATTTGTTATGTTCATGTCAATTTTAAATTAATAAAACTGCAAAATATAGCAAAAATCGTTTTTTTGTTTTTTTTAATGGCTGAATGCCGTGATGCTGTGACCCTAATAAATGTAGAATGGAAATTAAAAAAATTACCTTGCCGGCCTAGGCTGGCAATGTAAGTATGAAATTCCATTCCGTGCCAAGACGTGTCAAGCCGCACCGGAAACGAGGTACGTTGCGGCCTATTTTTAGGAACGTAATGTCAACATTTCATGCCATGTTTGAGAAAAATACATTTCTTTTTTTCATATAAGTCCACGTTCTTTTAATTATTCCTTTTATTTTTTTATTCAGTGAATAAATAAATACTGAAAAAAATAGTGAATGTATGGTTGATATTGGACGCGATTCTACGGCGGCCGCTAAATCTCCTAATTTTATTTAGGCGTCGCTAAACCACTTTGCTATTCTATGAGCAGCTGTCATAATCAAATGACAACACGAATTGAATCTGACGTTTCTTAATTTAGGCGGTCTATTCAATTTAGGTTTAGCTGCTTAAATGCTATTCAGTACATGTCTTTTTTAAACAAAAACATAGAAACGTCAAGCTAAACTGACTAATTTTAGCGGCGAATAAAATAGTCCCGTTTAAAATACGATAACACATAAAAGTCAAGTTTTGCAGAATTTCTTTTTCGAAATGGATGAAGAATACGTCATAACTGCTGTGGTGGCCGAAGAGAGGGAGTATGGCGAGGGCGAGGGTGAAAAAATTTATTTGAAGAGGTTGCGAGCCGGGTCTAACCCATTTGACCGGTCCGAGCGGAAGTTCCGTAAATTGTTTAGGCTGTCGCGGGCCATGGGCCGTCACGTAGTGGACACTCTGTGTGAAGGCGATGCGCTACGAGCGGGGACGGTGCCACCACATTTAAAGGTCCTAAGTGCACTGAACTTTTTTGCCCATGGCAGCTACCAGACTGCTGTGGGAGAAATTAATATACTAGCTCAAAGTCAGCCAACAATAAGCCGCAGTCTGGCAGATGTGTGTCCTGTTATTATAGAAAGGTTGACCCTACAGTGGATCAAATTCCCAGTGACCAGACTGGAGAAAGACAGGGCAATGCGGGAGTTCCAGGACAATTTTGGAATGCCATATACATTGGGTGCGGTAGATGGGAGTCACATCCCTATACACAAACCCCCAAATAACCACCCTATAGCCCCGGGTAATATTTTCTACAACAGAAAAGGGTTTTATAGTATAAATTGTCAAGTGGTGTGCGATGCCACAGGTCGGATCACTGGCGTAAACCCTAACTTTCCGGGTTCAACCCATGATGCTGCTGTTTGGAGGAGCAGCAATGTGCACCAGCACCTCGAAGGGCAGTATCTTCAGAACCAAGCGATGGAGTGGCTTCTTGGGGACAAAGGCTACCCACTTCTCCCGTGGCTGATGTTTTCCACAAACAAAACCAAACAAATTGGAATACAAAGTTTACAAACTTCTTCGTACTTGACAGCAGATTTTTTTAAATGTTGCCTATTAAAATTTGATTAATTATTTTTAATTACATAATTAAAAAGTAACGTTTTAGTGGTCTAAGATGTGTAAACTAGTGTTAAATATATGTAATGGAATAAAATTCATTAAATTATCATATTTCACCCAAAAGAAAATACGATTTTACAGTTTTTATACAGATATCATTCATTCATTCGTTCACTTATTTTTTTAAATTGGCAACACACTCAATTCAACTTGGAAATTTTAGAATCTGTCTAAAATCTGGCTAAATTTAGTCAGCTTGACGTTTTGGAATAGCACTTGTTAAATCCGCCGTCTAAAATATGATTAAAAATTAGACATTTTAATTTTAGGCTATTTAGGCGATGTGCACGTAGAATCGCGTCCATTATTGTCTTTATAATAACAGGCAAAGTCACAATTTGAGTCCAATTTAATATAAATTAAACCACGTGTCGTGTAGTTGAAATAATTTAGTTAATTACTAAAACAGTCTACGAATCTTGCACCAGACAATTAGTATAATTTTACGCTCTAAAAATAATACATTTAGTTGAGATAGCTTTCAATTAAAATTTAATGAAACTTTGAATTACCAAAATAATTAGTAGGTACATTTGTAGAGTTGCATTGATAATTTAAAATTAATTAACGTTTTAATAGCAATTTAGAACGTTGATTTAATATAAATATTACTAAAGTTTAGAATAATAACAACTACAGAAATTTCGGGTCACCGTAATTTAAATAATAGAAATAATTGGGTGTTGTGCAATATTATACACTTGTTTCATTTACATAATATACTATTATGCCACACCTGGCCATAAAGTGACTTTTTCCGAGCCGCTTTCTGGCCAAATGTAGACATAAAATGATGTACACAACACGGGAGGTAATAAAGAAAGCCCTCGACTGCATATTTACGCCCCTCGCTTGCAGCTCGGGCCGCAAACATCTGCGATCTCGGCCTTTCTTTGTTTTACCACCCTAGTTGTGTAATGTACAGTCAAGGAATTTAATTTCCTACCCGTTTCATTGAAATGTTGTCAAGCATTCACGATGCATTAAGGTCGAAATTTCTATTTCAGTAATGTCAATACGTATTATTTGTCACTGCACATTACAGATAACCTCCTTGCGAAGTCATTTGCTTATCTAATTACGAATATACATGTCAGTTGGTGTCATTATCAATCGAGAAAATTTAAAAATAATTCCGAATCCAAACTCCGGAAAGTCTACCTCAAACGTCGATAATCTAAATTTCGGTTCTACTATTTTACGCATAATTTTTTTCGTAATAATTCCATTTCGCGTAAGCAGTATAAGCATAATTGTATATTGGCATAAACTAATGTTGCATAACGAATCTTCGCATACATTTAATACGTATAACGTTATTTCGTCGATACTTCTTTACGCATAAAATGCGAATTCCGAATGTTGAATAAGCATACAAGTTAGTTATGCATAATCTAAATATGCAGAAAACTAATTACGTATAATCATATTCCGCATAACTAAATTGAGTAGGCATCCTCCACGGTTACCTATCTGAAACACTAAAAATGTTAGTCCGAATTTCGTTTCGGCAAAAACTATTCGACAAATATCGTTTAAATTTTTTTTCGTTTGTCCCAATATTCATTTCGTATTATTACGATTCGGCATTTATTGGTTCGGTTTTTTAATCATTCGACAAATTATGGTTTGTCCTAAATCTCATTTCACCGTAATATCAGTTATACGAAGTAACGTTTCGGTTTATTAACCATTCGACTTTTTTCGATTGACTTTGATTTCATTTGTCCGATGTAACGGTCGGTTTGTTCGGTGTCGAGATTTGTCGGATGTGGTATCCGGTGTGATGTTTGTGTTGTCGAATTTGGGGTTGCAGTTCAAACTTAACCTAACCTATTTTTCTGACAGCATTTCGATTTGTTTGGGGTCGCAGTTTAAACCTACTCTAACCTAACCTACCTTTCTGGTAGCATTTTGGTTTGTTTGGGGTCGCAGTTCAAACCTAACCTAAACCTACTCTAACCTAACCTACCTTTCTGGCAGCATTTGGGATTCTTTGGGGCGCAGTTCAAACCTAACCTAACCTACTTTTCTGGTGGCAGTTCGTTTCTGTGGGGGTCGCAGCCTAACCTAACCTACTTTTATGGCACAGTTTAGTTTCTGTAAGTTTCGCAGATGCGAAATAGGGTGTTAAAATGTACTGTTGTTGAAACGTATTATCAAATATGAAAATAGTCGATGAACAAATAAAATAATGAAGTAAAAATTGATAAATTGATTTTTCCGTAAAAGGTAATTCGAGCAAATGTATGAGCGATTTAACGGAGTTCAATTAATGATTCTGATGTGATAATAAAATTCTGCGAATAGTGTTATAGGAAACGATAATCGATGAAATGATTTTCGGTAAAATGATGGATTACCCAACCTAACCTACTTTACTGGCAGTATTTCGTTTCTGTTAGTGTCGCAGTTCTAACCCAACCTAACCTTCTTTACTGGCAGTATTTCGTTTCTGTTAGTGTCGCAGTTCTAACCTAACCTAATTTACTGGCAGTATTTCGTTTCTGTTAGTACCGCAGTTCTAACCTAACCTACTTTACTGGCAGTAGGTATTTCCTTTCTGTTACTGTCGCAGTTCTAACCTAACCAACTTTACTCGCAGTATTTCGTTTTCGTTGGGGTCGCAGTTCCAGTCTTACCTAAATACTTTTCAGTAGTACGGTACTGTTGGGGTTGAGCATTATATAATTTTAAATAAGACGACAAAGTTTCGGACCTATTTTCGGACTATTAAAATTATGCCAAATAACAAATATGCAAAAAAAATTATTCGTAATAAAATTCGACCACGACAGTATTATGCTATTAAAATTTTCGGACAAACAATCATTCGGAAAATTGCGGATTATGCAAAATACACTTTCTGCAAGAATAATATTCGTCGAAAATAAATTATGCGAAGTCTGTTATGCTAAATACGTTTCGGGCAATAAAAATTATGCGAAATAGATGGCACCCCTAAATTTCGTTATCTGCGTTCCTTTCATTCGAATATTGTAAGAGCGAGAAAGATGGACGTTCTTCGAATTTTGATTCCGCGGTTGTCGTCCTTTCTTGGTAGTGACTTGACGTTCCAAATTTCAGTTCACCATGTCAACATTGATAATCTGTTACCTAGTTACTGACACAAAACAATGCGTGTGATATGTCAAAGTAACGTCGTACTCTAGCTAGCTCTTATGATGACAGTATGCTATACGAATTTGGACCTTAGGTGGGTTGGAAATTAAATTCCTTGACTGTACTATTCTTCATAATACCTGGCTGTATTAGCTTAGCAATATCCGCCAATCCATCATAAAAATATGATTATCCAAAAATGGTGATTTTTGTGATATTTCACTCCGATAACGTCTTTAGTTTTCATGGTTTTTACCCGACTGCGACGAAGCCCAAAGGATGGTTATGTGTTTGACCTGTATGTATGTATGTATGTCCGTTCCTGTGTCCGCTCGTAACTACTCAACGGCACATCCGATTTTGATAAATGATACATCATTAGATTCGTCTTGATGGTGCGAGTGTCACTGGGTATGAAGTTCGTAAAAAAAACAAAATGGCGGATTTTATGCAGTTTCAAAGTGCACCGCGGTCGGGTTTTTTTTAGTAACTACTTGTTTGATCTACACCTGAAATTGCTTATATTTTCAAGGTTATTTAGCAGATTATATCTAACATTAATTAAAGATCTAAACGGGATTCAACAATTCCACAATCTTGAAGTGTTTTAGGAAATATGGCGGTATTTCACTGACCCGAAATTTTTGACTGCGAGTGTATAATCAAAAACTGAAATTTAAGCTATCTCTTCTTTGTTTACACTATTGGCAGAGTAGGTAGTCATGGTTGGCATGTCTTGAGTGGCAAGCTTAACCACACGGCGCCATTTTCTCTGACGGCTACGCGACTGGTGCGTAAGCTATTTATTGCCACTTAAATTTTGTAAATACATATTAATGCCACACATTCACATTTAACTGGAGACCTCAAACGGGTGGCAGAAGCGTATGAAGACCGCAAGTGGATGGTCGGACGACATCAAAAAGACGGCAGGGCCGACCTGGAGTAGAATCGCCGCGTCAAGAAACAATTGGAAATCCATGCAAGAAGAATATATTCAGCAGTGGACACAGATATGCTAAAAAGGAGAAGATTCACTCTAAAAACAACATTTTGTTAATGACTTAATTTTTTCTAAACTACCTACATATCTCCTATTTCTTAGTTGTCCAATCCATCACTGACCATAACTGAAGAACCTGTGGCCAATTGCAGCAGAAAAAAATATTAGTAAAAGTAGCTTCAAAACATCATCAAGCAGAGTTTCGACCTCTTGATGATGTTTGTGTTTTGGGTTCGAATTCTGGCGTATCAATGAGTTTGTCGGAACTTATGTACGAAATATTATTAAATTGGGAAGTCAAACCTCACTGGGTCAGCGTGAGGTCACGAAATCATACCTAAGATATGTCTTAGGTTAGGTCATTAGTTTGGAAATTTTTAGGTTAGGTGGAAATAGGCTAGGTCGCGGTAGAATGCAAAATAGACCACGCTTTTCATGTCTAAAATACTTGTCTGTGACAATATTTTACAGTGGTTTTCAAGGTCTAGAAAAGGATCTCAAAAGTCGCGAATCGTCAGACAAAAAAGTAAAAAAAACACAAAAAGAAAAATATAAAAAACTCAAATAGATAACTGTTCTATAATACAGTGTTCAATATCTAAATGAGGGTTCCAAAAGTCTACAAATCTTGGGATAAAAAAACATACAAAACAGCTCGAAAAGATATAGGAGGCCCAAAAGTTCAAATAGACAAAAGACGTTATAAAGAGCGCCGTGCCATGAAAACGTTTGAAAAACCCCGCTGCAGTATACTCAGTATATGTTAATGCTTGCCCATATTCCGCTCACACCCTGTATCAAATCAGCGACAACCCTGCTCGTCACTCTAAATTCATACGCAAACTGCAGCGACTTATTAAACAGAATAATCCTCGTACGTCGTAATGAGCAATCTCGTAGACGGCAGTAGCTCCCGAGCGCGCGCCGCGAACGGACGCGCGCGACTGTCGCGTGCGGATGTCGGAGTGCGATTGTGTAGTGTAGTGCACGGCAGCATGATGAAGCGGATTGGGATCCTGTTTAGGCTGTTGTTCCTGTTAGACGGTGAGTTTAATCATACAGGGTGTCGAATTTAAGTTGGGCACTATTAGACCCCTTGTAATGAATAAAAAATTTAGTAAATTTTTCCCCTTGATTTTTTTTAAAGTTATGATACCTTAAACTATAATAATTAAAAATATAGCTGTTTTTTGCGAAAAATATACGGTTCATTATTATTTTATGTACTTCAGAAAAAAAAATATTTTATGTACTTTAGAAAGAAAATCTACAAAAATATCAGCCACTTACAGAAGTGATTGGAATTGTTCTACTGCATTTGTTGTTTTTAGAAAGTTTGTAAAATTCTATGAAGTTAAAAAAATATTTCTAAGTTAAGTTAAAGTTAAAAACCATTAAGTTAAAAAAAGTTGGTCTTTCTATCATTGTATATATTGAAGCTAAAATTGGAACTTTAAAATTACATGTCTAATTAAATGATTTTTACTGAAATACCTCGGCTAAATTTAATTAATTTACGTATAGGCCAAAATCGCATCAGGCCTTAAAATTCGGAAAGTAAATTTGAAATGTATTGCCATTTTCAAAAGTCACATATTACTTAAGCCTTAGGTAATTTGTGACTGACCCAAAATTGCCTATCTATGCCCTAGGTCCTAAGGCATAGGCAATTTTAGTATGCATTGCGTAAAGGATAAATATTTGACCTTATAGAATCTAAAACCGTGATAAAAAAAATTAAAAACCTCAATTTACTCATTATTTTAACAATCTTGTACCTACATGCAAAACAGTAATCTCACATATTTTTATCTACCAGTTCATGACCTTTTCTGTATAAGGCGAAGAACACACTGAAATCGCCCGTCGCCGCGACGGGCGAGTCGCGACGTGACGACGCGAGTCGCCGGCGACATCGCAGGCGCGACTCGCTTTAACGAGCGATTCTCGGCGCGATTTTTCCGTGTAGCTGCGATTCGCGGCGACTCGCAGGTTGGAAGTACAAGTCGATGATTCTACATACAAAGTTGAAAATCGCTGAGTCGCGTGTCGCCGCAATTCACGCTGCAGTGTGAGATCCGCCTAAGTTCTATGGTAACTTAGTATACAGGGTGAATTTTAAATCACGAAACGAATTATTTTTTCGAAGTCCATACATGCATGGCTAACAATTACTTGCACTGTGAACGTAAATTACAAATGTTTTTTTTCGGCTTCTGTTTGATTCATGTTAATGATTTGTTTTTTTTTTTTCGATCAAGAAGTTGGAAATACCTCCTCTGTATCCTTAGACTAATCCCATGCCTGGCACCATATAAACAAAAAAAAAATATCGGGAATAATTGCCACTAGGAAATTATGAGAACGGAATAATCGCTACCAAAAAAACATTTTGGGAAATTATGAGCCTGGTAAGTTTAGTCTACTGCCAGAATCGCTCTAGCACTGGTACTTTTTTTATTCATAATTAATTAAGGATCTGATTACTACCACTAGTATTCTGTATTCATCGTAGGCAGTTTTAAAACCTTGTGGTCGGCCAGGATTAGAATTTTATTCATCACGTCTGGTTTCCTCTCGATCTCAAAGGTCAATCTCGAAATCCAACCGTACCGTAAGGTCGAAGTACCCCGACCGTAAGGTCAAATAATCAAGTAATAAAAATAGTAGTTTATTAGTGTTATGATAAATTTGCTTTGCGTTTATATTTTTACTCGTTTTCCCAGCACATCCTGGAGCCATTGACGATACAAAAGAAGTATAATTAGCCTTGAAAAAACCGGAAAATATCGGATTTTTTCCCAAATGCTCGTCAAAAGAGGTCCGAAATATGAGTGTAGTTATTATTACCCATAGTGCGTGTCTTTCCATTTTGTTTTAGGAACTTGGCTGACATATTGCTGTGTGTCTACAAGAAACATAAGTATATTATTATTACATGCTTCTATTCTTCCGTAATTATCGAAAAAAAAACTAAAATCTCAAGCAAAAACCATTAATTTTTAAAGGAATTTTGTACGCTCAGTACAACACAAAGAATTTTGGAATTAACCCCGGAAAAAAAAAACAACGAACCAATCTCAACTCAACTTTTTTTAAATTTTAATGCCCAATATCCATTTCCACTCAATTTTTTATCAAATACAAACCCATTACGTAAATTGATTCGTCGATTTTATTCCATTTTATATGTGATACAAAATATTTGCCACGCGGTCCCCAGGGGCACGCACTCATCATCCGAGTAGCTCGCCACTTTCACACTAAAACGGCATATATCATTCAAATATCTACACTTATAAGCTCTTTTTGAATTGAGTACGGCCGTGTCAAAGTCTAAAGGTCGGAAGAGGATACGATTGAGGAATATTCATAGGATTTTTTTGGCATGTGGCGTTGGCTCCATCAGCCAATAGGCTGTAAAGCCCTCGCAAGGCCGTGAAAGAACCTCTGAATAGGATAATAGGCTGAATAGTGTATTGGACTAATATCTGAAAATGTAGGAAAGGTTGGATTTGGTTACATGGAAATGTAATAATAACAGTCTTTATTTGCAACCATGGTTTACATACAGTTGGGTTATTCTTCAGAAATATGTCTGCGACTTATTCCTCTGTCACCATACATTTAGTGTGAAAAAGGGCCAGAGGAATAAGGTGACCGCAGACATATTTCTGAAGAATAACCCAGTTCTTATAAATACAATTTAGAGTTTCACATGGACCCTGACAGGGTATAGCGATTGTCATACATAGTATTAAATCTTGAAAGTAGTGACAGCAACAGGGCTTGGAACCGGTATTTTGAAAAAACACGAAATATCCCAATATTTTGAAATATTTTATGCTTTTTATGTAGAGCTCAGTAATGTATTTAAGTCACGATTTCGTATTATTAGATTGTCTGGTCAAAAAACGAAATAATAAACCAAAGAACGATAAGAACGGAAAGAATACCGGTATTTTTGTATGGAGCAAATACCGGTTTCCGAGCCCTGGACATTGCTGTCCAGGGCTTGTAAATTCTTAGACTAATTCCAGGATGAAAATTACACAAATTTATTGTATACTAGCATTTTCCCGCGGCTTCACCCGCGTTATTCCCGTTATTGTCCCAAAGGAACTCTTTACCGGGATATAAAGTATCCTATGTTTCAATCCAGGACTTGGACTACTTACATGCCAAATTTCAGCTTGATCCATCCAGTTGTTATCCCGTTATTAGGTAACAAACATCCAAACATACAAACATCCAAACATCTAAAACATCTAAACATCCAAACATCCTCACAAACTTTCGCATTTATAATATTAGTGGGATTTGCAGATATTATATACGCTAGAGTTCGACATTAACATCGTTCATAAATAGATGTGAGGCTTTTTATTTTTTGATACATATATGTAATTGAGCACTTAAAAAAAACGTTTTTTATTGCGCAATTTTTTGTTTTTTTTTGTTATTTTTAATAAAAATTACAGCTCTTACAATCGTGATGGGACAATTCGGAATCAGTGAAATTTACTCAGTCATGTAGTCGAGTTCATAAATATGTGTACACTTGTTTACCTACTCGAATGCGGTCGCTAACAATTAGTATGCAAACGCATTCGACTAGGTAAAAAAGTGTTCACATATTTATGAACTCGACGTACCGAATTACGAGCTCTTCCCATCCCAATAGAAGAAAAAAAAGTCCCAAAGCCGCATTCGTTTTCGAAATATTATTTACTTTTTATGTCAGTGACTCGAAATATTTGCTCTCAAATGTATTTTATATTGGTTTGAATATACTGTTTCGTATTTTATTTTTTAAAACTAAAAATACTGGCGGGTTGAAACTTGTATATCATCAAAGTGCTACCCGGTAGTATTTTTATTTTTCAGATCGGTTTGCCTCATTTTTGTCTGTTTCCAATATACGACGTCGCACTAGACGAGCTCTAGTCTGCATATTCATGGTATCCATTTAATTAATATTGTTGGGGTAATGGCGACCGGTGAAAATTACTAATTTTCAGTAAACTATGCAATATTTTTGAGTCGAAGCACTCTCAAGAGTGTCTAGTTCATGTTAGCGAATTAAAGTAAATAGGTACATGTTGCGAGCATTATGAGAAATATTTGTTTCATTTCAAATCAGTTTCTTTTTATGAAACGTCAAAACGCTCAGCGCAGTTTACTATGAAATAAGGACTTATGAAGTCATGCTCAATGGTGTCTTATTTTTAGTGTTTGTCATTTTATATCATTTGAGGCACGAAAATTACCTAGTTTAATTGATTCTATCCGGGCAGTTTCGGAAACGTCATCTGATGGCTAGAGTTAATTTATTTGCCGTATTTTTAGTTATTGCCATTTTTAAATCATCGCTACCCTGGCACAAAAAAAAGTATAGCTGAAAATTTTTGGAAACATATTTAATGGTTAACGTTACTTTATTTATTTTGTTTATTGGAAAATAGCCCAGAATAGCTCAGATTTTGAGCCATTAGACCCGCCTACCCTGCGCATTGTCACCTGTTTTTGTCCTCTGGCTGTCCCCTGCATTCGGGGCTAGATTTATGTTCCCAGGCTTTCAGGCCTTCTCCGCATTCCATTCTCCGCCATTTTAGTTTTTTGTGAGTCGGATGGTTTACGAAACTACGCTGTGTTACTGAATACGGATTATGCATGAATTTATCGAATTTAGTAAATATTGCCATTTTGTACTTTGACGTTTGGAGATCTTTTACACCTCTAAAACAGAATATTCTGACAACGGAGACTCTTTACATCTCCAATAATTTTACTAGTCCATTTATATTATATTATTTTAATTATCTCGCTTTGACGCTTAGGGACCCTTTACATCTCTAAAAATGTAGTTTTAAGTTTAATGTAATGTATTAATGAAATGTCATGTATTGTACCTCATAATTATAGGTACCAATGGTACAAAAATATTGTCCCAACATTTTTTCCCTTTGTGTTACCATTTTTTCCTGTACTTTGTATAACGGTAACACAAAGAAAAGTTCCATTAATATATGGAACATTTAGGACACATTATTAACATAGAATTGGTAGTAAAATTGGCATTTTTTATGCTCATTTATAATCAGACCCGCAAACAATTTGATATCAAAAGTAGCCGATCGCACTAAACGTTACGCATCGTCCAAAATGGTTGCTTTTAATTATTAACTCATGAAAATATAAATTATTGTTAGTTAAAAATTAGTAATTTTGAGTAAAAGAGAAAAAGTGCGATTACTTGGCAACTTCGTTGGTGACACTCACATATGTGCTTTTTGTTATGTGCAGCCGTAACTACTTACACAAGTTACCGCCAACACGAACGGCTGCCTGCGGAGGCTGCCTCCGTCGGCCTGCTCTCATAACTGAGAGTGAATGGGCTGGAGGTAGTCCCCAGTCTCCACACAGGCCCTTAGGCTACAAACAAAGTAAAAAATCAAACAAGTAGTCCAACTTCGGCTGTGTATGAGCGCGCGACACATATTCAAACAGACGCGCGATAGCACGTCTCTGTGAGTGCGATCCATACTGGAGCATTCTTATTTCCTTGCTTGTAGTGCGTTCGTACACAGCGCGCACATTCAAACGCGCGATGTACCTCTTGTTGGTAGAAAGATTACTGCTATTACTGTGGTACAAGTTTACATACGTAATTCAAAAGTACGTCCCTTATTTTGTTTCATAACAATGAAAACTATGTTACGAAATGTCAAAAATAATGATCTCTGCTTGGATCCGAGTTCGCAATGAAATTGTCATTTGTGCAATATTTCAAGCAAAGTCGGAAAGAAAGTTAGAAGCGAGGAAACAGCGAGGAAAGTATCTCTGAAGGCAGAGGTAGGATTGCCAGATACAAATTTTGAAATACCTTACGAATTTCTGATTTGCCAAAAGTATTCCTGACCATTGCCTACTCGGGGTACTACCAAAGTATATACCAAAGAACAACCAAGTAGTACGACTTCGGTCGTTTAGGAGCGCGCGACACGTATTTACACAGACGCACGACGCGCGTCTGTGTGAGTGAACGCCATACTGTGGCATGCTCGCGCATGCTCAAATGCTTGCCTGTGGTGCGTCCGTACACGGCGCGCACACATGCGCGCTCCCGATGTAGGAAGAAAAACTACCGTATACCGTGGTAGTACTGTCCGGAGGGGCTTAACCAACGAGACCAACCAGAAAGAGCACGCGTTATGTGATAGAGAGAGACGGTTGGACCCGGCGCGTTCCGTCCGGTGGTCGGACCCGAACGTCAGTTGTATTAGAAAGAGAAACTTCTGTACGTAGTACCATATGCGCTCCCAAGTGTTATGCACAAACCCTATTGAGAAATAATAAATCGCCCCACAAAAAGATACTGACTTGCACATTAAAAAAATCCATATGTACATCAAAGCCATGTTTTGATGTTTATTTTGGTATTTTTTGATGTGCAAGTCAGTATTTCAGTTAGGTTATGGTTATTTTTTTGATGTGCCTTTAAATACTACCCGCTATTTACATATTTATATAAAAGTTCATTTTCTATAAAGTTCAAAGATGCTTCAGATATTGAAAAACACATACGAAATCGTAACGATACATGTGGCAAAAATAAAATAAATAATAATTAATATAATTAAAATTCTTGACATTTTCGTATTCCAGCCGCATCCATGACCAATGGCCAAAATTCGTGCCATGTCAGTGAAATTCTTGATATCTGGCAACCCTAGGGAGAAATGCATTCACCTGGTAAACTATTTACCAGACTACACCGCGCTCCTCCATTTAATTAAAAAACAGGTGCGAGTCGGACTCTCTCACCGAGGGTTCCGTGCAAATTCTTCCGATAAAGCCTATATTTTTTAGGATTTAATTACAAATGTATTAGTTTTCAGATTTTGCCCTATACTTGGTTGGAAAGTACCCTTTAAATTTTGGTTTCCTTGAGAGTGTCGAAATTTGTTTTTTGCGGCATAAACGGTCATATCTATTTTTTCACGTAACTTAAAAGTTTGAATTTTTTACAGCTTCAAGGAACCGTAGACTTGAGTGTATGGTTTTATTTTCAACTCGATACCTCCATGCGTTCCCGAGAAAAAGGGCATTGACAGACGCACGGATGGACCGACATCCCTCAAAGTGATTTTATAAGTGTTCCGTTTTTTCCTTTTCAGGTAAGGAACTCTAAAAATAAAGTTGATACATATGTATATAGATACAATAAATCAAAGTACATAGAAAAATTAAATGGCGCTCACCTCTGAACAGACCGGGAATCGAACCCGGTACCTCTGGATTTCCGGGCCAGCGACTCAACCACTCGTCCACCGCATCACCCATTGCAGTAAACACCCACCTCTACCATCCACCTGCCATCCTATTTTATGTTATTTTGTTGTTTTTGTGTTGTTTGTTTGGTTTATGTTGTCATCCTGTTTTTTGTTATTCTGCCATCTACCTTGACTTCCGTATCATTCTATTTTAATAGCACTTTTTGATTTCTTGTATATTTATACATGTTTCTTTCATATAAAGTAATAAAGTTGATATTAAAATAGAGAATAAACAAAGACGCTTAATAACTAAGAAACTGCTCTTTCTTCCTTCAAGACTGAAAGAAAGTAAAATAGTGGGTACATACTTTCCTGAAACTGCGAGGGACTTTTTTAACTCACAATTTCCATTAATAGCGCTCTTCCCGTTTCTTTTACCAGATGAGAGATTTGACAGGGTCAGGTTATTATTTTGGAGGGACTTTTAAATATGTGACATCCAAATACTTGCGATCGAGAATGAAATTGACGGGACGGGACGGAGAATTGACGTTAATGTGCAGGATATTTCTCATTACACACCTAGACCACAATTTTACGTCTTCTTTAGGCCAGGAAATGGTTTTTTCCATTCGCGGTAAAAATGTAAACTGAAACAGCTTTTGGATTCCGAACGTGACTTGACGTTTGCATTGTCTATGGATATACTATGTCACTTCCTGACATAAAGTTTCATAATATTTAGGTTAAGTGAGGATATTAGTAAGTTTATTTATTTCATTGCATATTTGAGAAAAGCACTATACATACCTCGGCGGGAAATGGGATTGCCAGCCTCGTAACGTAACTATCTAGCTATATGTGCTCGGCCGGCAACCCCTTACTTCCCGGCCTCTGCAGTAATGTACTATTTTTTGGGAAATATTTAATTGAGCTTCTAAAATCGTAAATGAGCATTTTTTAGGGTTCCGTAGCCAAAATGGCAAAAACGGAACCCTTATAGTTTCGTCATGTCCGTCTGTCTGTCTGTCTGTCCGTATGTCACAGGCATTTTACTCAGAAACTACATGATGGATATTAATGAAATTTGGAATATAGGTGTGTTTTATGAGCCGCTACTTAGTTTGGTATATAAATAATTAAAATAAATATTTTTAGGGGGGGCACTCCATACATGTTAAAGACAGTAATTTTTTTTTTCGAAAAATAAAATCGTTAAATAAATTATTGTGTATAGTTGAGCTACAGATAAATTATAAATGAACTGAAAATAAGGTCACATGATAATTGTCTTTGGTATACAAAAATAATATTTGATACTCTTTTTGGATGATTGAGCTTCTTTTTAGTACTTGGTAGTTTTTTATGAAGTATGCCTTTTAATATTGGTCTCCTAATAAATACACTTCGATATTTATTAAAACTAAACTTAAAAAATATTTGATTAACAAGATTAATATAATTGGTATATATTTTTAATGAAAAAAATATTTTTAAAGTAATTAATAGAGCGATATTTTACAGGGTAATAGATTGCCGTGTTAGTCTGCTAGATTGAACCGCAGAACCTTACTTCTCGCAAAGCAGAAGGGGGGGGAGTAGAAAAACCAAAGAAAACCCTTTTTTTTCTTTTAGGTTACGTTGGTTAGATAGCTTGCGCCCCTCAGACTAGAAATAGAAGTCCCAAGCCAGACATGCCAAACATTTTTTTGTATAGTTCTAAACAGATTAAAATATCGCTTACAGTAAACGGCGATAAAGAATGCACATCGATCTTTGAAAAGAGGCAATCGGCTAATTTCGACTTCGTATAGCGATATCTGTGTCGCACACACCATGACGTTTGTTTTGTCAGTCGTGGTTCAAATGCGAGAGAGTGCAGTCGCATATCCAAGTCAATATATATATAGAGTTGCGAAAACTTTTACAAAATTAAACTTGTACTATGGCATCTATAGGAACTTGTCACCGCAATATTACACTTTTTGTCGATCTTTAAACCCACATTTAAATATGCTAGTAGTATAACATCAGTTGCTAATGCTCAGTCAACCCCTTTTAGGAATATATGTGCGTGTATGCGTGAATATATGTATATATATATGTAAGAAAGAAAGAAAATACATTTATTCATGACAGCACAAGATAAAAACAAAAAAAAATGTATGTATATTATTTTTCCCCAACAAGCAATAATTAAATATAATTACATCGTGTTTTACAGCTCTATATATTCCACGTGAAATCAAAACAAAACAAAAAGAAAGTACTTAGTTCTACATTCAAATTCTGATGAACGATTAATCTAATAATTGATGTACATGGAAATTAGCATTCGTTTGTATTCGGAAATGCGATGATTGCCGATGTGCATTCTTTATGGCCGTTTACTGTAATTTGATTTATTCTATATCTCACAGAAAAAAGCTCCATCATTAAACGTGAACCACTGCATAAGTGTTCACGTACGGGGTCCCTAACAAGTTTTTTTTTTTCACTGACATTTTTAATTTGTAAATTTCAATAATTTGTAATTTTTATTTGTTTGTATTATTTTGTGTATTTTGAAATGTTATAACTTTTATTGCTTTTATTATTGTGTGTGAATTTTGTGTAATTGTATCTAAAGTGTGGACCCATGTTGTCTTGAAATAAATGATTTATTATTATTATTAAAAAAATGGTACTAGTAGTCGCGCAGCGATATCGCGGAGTGAGTCACTCCTGCTGGTGTCGTGGGGGCTGATTGTGTCGCGTCGCAGGAGCCAATTACGGGGTATTGACGCAAACAGTCGCGGAATCAAGGAAAGCTTCCGTACGGCACAGTACCTGAGCCAAAACAGTAGTTTAGGTATAGTACTTCGATTTACTTCGTGTACGATCGACTTAAAGAAAACAATACTGTTTTGTGGTTTGTACCTCATTGCCGTTCGTCATAAAAGAGAATCGTACTTCGTAGATAAAGACTTCACGCATCGACATGGCAGCGGAGTGTCCGTCAAGATAGCGTACACCGTAAAGATATTCAGAATCTGATGCAGCCAATAAATAGTACCCAAATAGTACCGACGAAATACCTAGGTGAAAAAAATAGTACCCTTAAACTTTTCGAAATATAAGGCCTGTTCACGGTGTACGCTACCGGCGTCAAGCTGGCGTACACCGTTTGTATCTCTGGAACGGCTTTGTTTTTGGAAACGCTTTATATCTCAAAAAATAGTACCCAAATAGTACCCTAGGGCCCTAAAATTTTATTTCTCTAGCTATCGTAGAAGCCGAGATATAGTGAGCTCTTTCTATAAGGAATTCCCGGGTACGCCAGCTTGACGGTGTGAAATTTTGTACACCGTTAAGTTATGGAATATCTCGGCTTCTACGATAGCTAGAGAAATAAAATTTTAGGGCCCTAGGGTACTATTTGGGTACTATTTTTTGAGATATAAAGCGTTTCCAAAAACAAAGCCGTTCCAGAGATACAAACGGTGTACGCCAGCTTGACGCCCGGTAGCGTACACCGTGAACAGGCCTTATATTTCGAAAAGTTTAAGGGTACTATTTTTTTCACCTAGGTATTTCGTCGGTACTATTTGGGTACTATTTATTGGCTGCATCAGATTCTGAATATCTTTACGGTGTACGCTATCTTGACGGACACGGCAGCGGATTATCAACTCTAGGGCTTTTGCCAAGAGTTCAAATTGCTTTAATTGAAATGTGGCTTTAGACGTTTTATTTGAATACACCCCTGTCGTTTATCTGACTATCGAACAAATGCACTGCACTCGTAATTTATGATTCATGGAGATAGATTTGATACTTGATAATCACTTGAACTTTCAAGGTTGTAACTTTTTACAATAAAGTAATTTTGGTGTTTTGGGGTTTACAAACAATCGCTTTGTTCCCTTTAAGTAGATCGCACACAACGTAAAGTTTTAAGATTTTACTTAGGTTAAGTAAGGTTATTTTATTTAGATTTACTCACAAGTGTGATGAAAAACATTGTGTATGTGTGCCACGGGCGGTAAAGTCTCAAATAATACTGTCAAAATAGTACTTTTTAATGTTTGTACTACCCTACTACTTTGCCGCCGCTACCGCTATACGCTGCCGCCCGTGTCCGCGAATGGCCTCTAATTGGGTTGAAACAATGCTTGTAAGCAGTTTTCCGCATGAAAGTTTAACAAGCTGTAACTTGAGAACGGTGATAGATAGCAACTTGATTTATTCGGAGGAAATAATGTACTAAGGCTAAACAATGCCACATTTGCAAGAAAATCTCTCGTTCCCTTCCACCCTATATGGAAGACCCCCTATGTGAAACTGTGCGCTGCGCCAGTCCGGAGCGATCGCGTTTTCCTTATTGCAGGTGCCGGCGAATCCTGGGAATGCATGTCACAACAGGAATGCCTTGAAATCGTCGAAATTCACCTGTCCTGTTTCCAAAGAGAATTTACTTCATAGGCACTTTATATGTTAAGTCCAACGCGATTCACGGAACGTTAAAACTTTTTATATGACCACACCTGTTACTTGTCAAATGGACGTTGTATCTTATTCACTTCAAACACAAAAAAAAATAAAACCAACATTAATTATATTATAAAGGTGAAAATGCGCCGCACAAACTATAATTAAGGTTGCTGTATAAACTGTTAAGTAAAAGTGTTGTCCCAAACGTTCGCTAGATGTCGTTGTTACGACTGCGGCAATTTCTACTTCGCGCAAGCGTTGTGTTTTCCCAGAATGTATAAGGGCCAAATGATGATTTTTGTAAAAGGACGTTATTATGTGTGGAGTTCAGTAAGAATAAACGATTGTTGATACGTCGTTAAATCCGACATCACGTTGTTTGAATTCTTACTCCCCTCGAGACCCTAGTGCAATCTTGTACATGGTCCATCGAACGGGATTTGCCAATTGAAGTGGCGTTTTTGGTGTTTACGCTTCGCCCCGCGCCCAACAGTGGTTCGCTGTTGCAAGGGCCGGAAGAATCTCAGCTAACTGAGGTTACTACTAGCGCCATCTGGTGGCGAGTAGTGACAGAGTTCCACGCAGCCGAAGGATCTAGCAGAGGGTTGCCAGCGCCATCTAGCGTGGCTAGTCGCAGAGGATTGCCAGCGCCATCTGTGTGCCAGTAGCGAAGACCAGTGCAATAAACTAGAGTAGCCTACGCCATCTAGCGACGAGTGGCGACAGTTATCAAGAGCAGTTAGCAGACGGCGCTAGCGTCGGCCGTCAGGAAAATCAGCGAAGTGTGACGTCATACCTACATTGAGGAGAGTGGTTACTACGTGAGTGAGTCAAGTGCGAACTGTGAGTACATTTAAATTATATTACACGCGAATTTCAACCTAGTGAACAACAATAAAAATTGTGGATTTGTTTCGGAATTTTGAACTTAATTGCCAAGAGGATATTTACTTAGAAGAATCGTTTGTTTACATGGACTTAGAAAATTTCATCCTGTGATTTTGTGGACTTAGTAAAATTTCAACATCGGTTTCAGTGAATTAGAATATTTCCTTGAACTTTAACTTGTAATTTGGTAGAGTTTTAAATAGACTAAATTGTAGTAGATAGTAACTTAGAATTTTAAGCGAAAAACGGTTGGAACGGGGAATCCATGCCCGATTTTGCCCAGAGTGACAAAGTTCTAAACACTTGTAAAATTTTCAACTTTTGATCGTGATTTTTTCTAAGTGTTTGTTAGTACATAAATTCAAACTTAGTTTTTGTTGGTGAATTGTTTGCAATATGGAATCCCTACTAAGTTATCAGGACGACTTGTCTAGTCGTATATTTAAAGCGAGAGTTAACTTTAAAAAGTCGCCGAAAGATCGTATTAACCAACATTACATACAAAGTAAATTAGAGTCACTAGATCAGCTTTGGTTTGAATTCAGACAGGGACACAAGGAAATATTGCTAACAGTTGATCGGGCAGAATTAAAAACAAAACCTTATGTCACAAATGAAACTTATGATAAAACAGAGGAAGAATATACAGGCCACAAGTGTGAATTAAAAATTATATTAGCTAAGTTCACTCCTAGTGTTCAGCCTAGTCAGTCAAGGAGTAACGAAACAAACGCGCAAGCAAAGGCAAATTTAGTTAAATTGCCGAAAATATGCATCCCTAACTTTTCGGGAAAATACCAAGAGTGGACGACGTTTAGGGATTTATTTGTGTCCATGATCCACAACAATGACTCTTTAGATAATGTACAAAAAATGCAATATCTAAAGAGTTATCTAGTTGGAGAAGCAGAGCAACTGATACGCAACATACCTGTGTCGGACACAAATTACGCTCGGTGCTGGAGCCAATTAGAACAACGATACAATAACAAGAAGTATTTATCTCATTGTATCCTAAAGCGTTTATTAGGTCAAAAGAGCGCTAGCACCGAGTCGCCAGGATTTCTTAAGGAGCTAATGGATACGTCAACCGACTGCTTAAGTGCGTTGTCAAATCTAGGCATCGATGTTTCTACGTGGGACATCATTGTAATTCATCTGTTGACGTTGAAGTTAGATTCTGAATCGCGTAGACAATGGGAACTGAATGTTGCGAGTAACTCTGCATCAGATAGTTTGCCCACCTTCGCTCAATTTAAAGAGTTTTTAACCAGCAGATACAGAGCCTTAGAGTTCATTGAGCCGAAAAGTGTTAATAAAGCTCCCATTGCTTACGCGAAGCCGTCCACTAGTAGTTTCAGCAAACAAAATGTACTGCATGTTACCAATGCGCCAACTTTAGCGTGTGAATTTTGTACTGAGCCTCACAAACTCTGCTTTTGCAAAAAGTTTGCAAGTGAAGATTACGCCAAAAGGCACGAGTTTGTGACAGCCAATCGACTGTGTTACAATTGTTTAGGTAGCAACCACTCAGTTAAGTTTTGCCAAAAAGCCACTTGTTGTAGAATCTGTAGGAGACGACATCATTCCTTGCTTCACCCGAAGGATGTCTCAACTTCAACTGCCAACCTGAAGAACGTAGCTCAGGCAGGTGAAGGTGTCTCGGGGAAAGCCACACATGTAGTGACAGATAATGGTTCACAGCCAGAAACCACGCCGATAGTCAGCTGTTTTACGAAAGGAAGTGTAAAAGAAGAGGTTTTGTTGGCCACAGCTCTTGTAAAGGCTGAGTCTAAAACAGGAGACTATCAAGTGATTCGGGCACTTTTAGATCAGGGCTCACAGGCCTCGTTCATCACAGAGGCTGTGGTGCAAGCCTTAGGGATAAAGAAAATTCCCACAAAGGGAGTTATATCAGGGTTAGGTGGCGATCAGACCGCTGTAGGGTCTAAGTACATGGTTCAACTAAAAGTTCAATCGCTTACCGATCCAATGTTCAAAATGGAGTTAAAAGCATATGTCTTAAACAAGATCACTACTTATCTTCCGGGCAAGAAAGTAGCAGTTCCAGAATGGGTGGAACTACAGCAGCTCACGTTGGCCGATCCGACGTTCAGTTCACCTAACAAAATAGATGTGTTGTTAGGTGCAGAAGTATACTGCCAGATCATAAAGGATGGAGTGCTCAGAGGTCCTCAGGGAAGTCCAGTAGCACAGTGCACAACCCTTGGTTGGATTCTGTCTGGTCCAGTTGGTTCTGTTGGAGATAGTGCAAACGTAACAGTATTACATACTCAGGTGACTGATGATGATATGTTGAAGCGCTTCTGGGAGCTTGAAGCTGAACCTTCAGTTCACAATAAACAGTTCACCATCGAAGAACAAAAGTGTGAAGAACTTTTTGCATCCACGACGGTAAGAGACGAAGATGGCAGGTATGTGGTGAAGTTGCCCTTCCGTGACCACGAACCAACCTGTGAAGGAAAATCACGTGAGATTGCAGTGAAGAGATTACGCTCTTTAGAGAGAAAATTCAGTAAGGACAAAAACCTCAAAGCAAGGTACACAGAAGTAATAAGAGAGTACGAGCAACTGGGACATATGGTACCTGTAACAGAAACTGACAAGTGCAAGGAAGCTATATACCTACCTCACCACGCAGTCATCCGAGAAGACAAGGCCACCAGTAAGGTAAGAGTGGTGTTCGACGCGTCCTGCAAGAATGACCTTGGAATATCGCTCAATGATATGCTCATGACAGGACCTACCTTGCAGCCAGACTTGCGTCACCTCATTATGCGTTGGAGGCAGTATCCAGTCTGTTTAGTAGCCGATATAGTCAAAATGTACCGAATGGTGAGAGTAGCTGACGAGGACACAGACTTTCAGCGCATAGTGTGGCGAGAAGACCCTGAAAAAGAGATCAAAGATTACAAGTTATTGACTGTTACGTTCGGCACTGCTTCCGCGCCGTACTTAGCAGTGAAAGCGCTAAATCAAGTATCTTGTGACCACAAGGATGAATATCCTATGGCTGCCAACCGAGTTCATCAAGAGTTCTACATGGACGACTTGATGACCGGTTGCCAAACTGTGGAAGAAGGGTTACAGCTGTACAAAGAAATGAAGGCTTTATTAAATGAAGGAGGTTTTGTGTTGCAGAAATGGGCTAGCAATAAACAAGAATTGTCAAAGGAGATCAATCAAAGAGAAACTAAGGACAAAGAGAACGAAGGAGAAAAGGACAACCTGGAAATAAAAATGGATAGCATAGTTAAAATACTAGGACTTACCTGGAACAGAGATCATGATGAATTTCAGTACTCGGTGAAACTGCCGCCGCTATCGCCACCTGCAACAAAAAGAAAAATAATTTCCGATGTTTCACGTCTGTTTGACCCACTGGGATGGTTAGCACCATGTGTCATCACAGCAAAAATATTTATACAGCGACTATGGATTGCTGGGATCGGATGGGATGAGGAACCACCAGCTGATATATTACAAGATTGGCTAACTTACCGTGAACAGTTGGCTTACCTTGTAGACTTCCGGATTCCCAGATGGTTACACACAAGTGCAGATGACAGACTGGTTGAGTTACATGGCTTCAGTGATGCTTCCAATGCTGCTTACGCCGCTGTTGTTTACCTTCGAGTAATTAAAGCGTCAGGAGAAATTCGTGTAGCATTGATAGCAGCGAAGACCAGAGTAGCACCTGTCAAACAGGTCTGTATCCCAAGATTGGAGTTATGCGGTGCGGTATTAGTAGCTAAACTCCTTAGAGAAGTAGCAGACGTTATGGACATTCCGAAGCACAACGTGAGAGCGTGGACGGATTCCACAGTAGTTCTGGCCTGGCTTAATAAACATCCAAGCAATTGGAAGACTTTTGTGGCTAACAGGGTCTCAGAGATCCTAACGACTATGGATTCAGCACAATGGTCACATGTTTCCACAAAAGAAAACCCCGCAGACTGCGCATCACGTGGTATCCGGCCAGCAGAACTCAAAGAGCATGAGTTATGGAAATTTGGTCCAAGATTTTTGTACGATGAAGTCATCAATTACACAAAACTGAAGAAAAATGACACGAACCTGGACAAGTCAGCAAGAGTTCATTTAGGAGTTGTAGAAGAACCCTTTTGGAACAAATTTTCCTCTCTCAACAAACTCATTCGTGTTGTCGCTTATTGCAGGCGTTTCTTGATAAAGCGTGATCCTCATCAAGCTCAAGATCAAACTAAATATCTACAAAAAAAGGAATTAGATGAGGCCTTGACAACCTGTGTAAAAATAAGTCAAAACGCAGAGTTTAAAACTGAAATAGCAGAGATCAACGGAGATGGGTACATCAAAACAAAAACCTCGAAGATCCGTTCTCTGACTCCTTTTTTAGAAAATGGAGTCCTTCGAGTTGGTGGTCGTCTAGAGAATGCATTAGAGTTAGAATCTGCTAAACATCCTATCATACTACCGTACAACTCGCACCTGACCAAATTGATAGTATCAGATGCCCATCGGCGAACATTGCATGGCGGAAAGCAATCCATGCTAAATTACCTGAGATCAGCGTACTGGATTGTAAGAGTGAAGGACCTGGTAAAGCAACACGTTAGAAAGTGTGTTCCTTGTATTAGACATAGAGCAAAAAATCAGACTCAACTGATGGGAGCCTTGCCACCTGCTAGAGTAACTCCAGATAGAGCGTTTATTCGCAGTGGTGTGGACTACGCAGGGCCTATCAGTTTAAGGACATCAAAAGGCAGGGGACATCATGCTTACAAGGGATACGTGTGTCTTTTTATTTGTATGGTCACAAAGGCCATACATTTGGAGGTAGTAAGTGACTTGACATCACGTGGGTTCCTTGAAGCTTTTAAGCGATTTGTATCCAGACGCGGGCGCTGTTTAGAAATCTACAGCGATAACGGCACAAACTTTGTAGGCGCTGCAAAAGAGTTAAAGGAGTTATTTAATGCTGAGAAATCAACTATGATTCAAGAGGTAGCAGAAAGCTTAGCGTCTGAGGGAACTTCTTGGCATTTTATACCACCAAAAAGCCCTAATTTCGGTGGCCTGTGGGAAGCGGGGATAAAGTCCACGAAATACCACATTAAGAGGGTAATTGGCGACTCTACATTGACATATGAAGAGATGTCAACATTACTTACTCAGATAGAGGCCTGCCTGAATTCGCGGCCTATATCAGTAATGAACAATGACCCAAATGAGCCCAACCCATTAACACCTGGTCATTTTTTAATAGGAGAGCCCATAGTTACGGTTCCAGAAACAAACTATGAGGACTCAAATGTAGGCACCTTAAAACGATGGCAGTTAACGCAACGCATGTTGCAAAACTTTTGGCGTCGATGGTCAAATGAGTACTTGACCCATTATTTGCATCGCTATAAGTGGGCTCACCAAGTTCCAGAACCAAAGGTTGGTGACGTCGTTTTGGTGAAGGAGGATGACATGCCTCCTACTAAGTGGCTTTTCGGTAGAATTATGCAAAAACATCCTGGCACGGACCTATTAACCAGAGTTGTAACTTTAAAATGTAAGAATGCGTTGATAAAACGCCCAACTTCAAAATTGTGCATCCTGCCAGTGACTGAGTAGTTAAGATTTTTAAATGTATTTGTTAGAAGTTTAAGAGTTTATGTTTTAGCGGAGCTGATGGCACTATGCCACTATACTTGTTTGTTTTTTAATTCATTTGTTTCTTAGCCCCTTCATGGTGGGCGGCCTTTATGATGAAGGACATGTTGTCCTTGGTGGGCGGCATGTATAAACTGTTAAGTAAAAGTGTTGTCCCAAACGTTCGCTAGATGTCGTTGTTACGACTGCGGCAATTTCTACTTCGCGCAAGCGTTGTGTTTTCCCAGAATGTATAAGGGCCAAATGATGATTTTTGTAAAAGGACGTTATTATGTGTGGAGTTCAGTAAGAATAAACGATTGTTGATACGTCGTTAAATCCGACATCACGTTGTTTGAATTCTTACTCCCCTCGAGACCCTAGTGCAATCTTGTACAGTTGCGGAAAACAATTAATTAAGGTCGTTCCAGGTATTTTATTTGTAATTTTCATTTTGTGATTTCCACGTAATATTAATTTTATTTCACATTATTTGGCTACAATAAATAGATTTCTAGTTAACGTTTTGATAAAATAATACCTTTGATGTTATTAAACTGTAAAATATTAATTTTCAGTACATTGAATATATCATGTATTGTGATGAACGTAACTAAGGATAGTCAAATTTTCGACATTCTAAACATAAGTAATATGTGTATCGAGCTTATGACATTCGGTCTTAGATATTTCTGCCATCCTATGACTAATGTAAACGCCATAATTAGGCGAACTAGTCTGACAGTTCCACAAGCACAAATGTGGCCAGAGTTAGGCCAGTGATGTTTTATCGATATAATAAAAATAAAGACTATGACTGTGACTTAATTTATAAGTTTATAACCTAATAAATAAAGTAAGGGGGCACAATAAATTCTGGAAAAGATTTAAGGATTTTCACGTTTCATGAATTTATTTTGAATTTTTAGACCTATCCTGATGCTTGCAAACTATTGTTGATAACATTTTCGATATTTTGGTGTATTTTCTCTGGCCACCAATATTTAAAAGATTCCTCTTCACTAGACTGGCATTCGTTGGTTACTTGTTAGAACTTGACTGATTCTACATTGTAACCAAAAGTGGCAATTCTAATAAGGCAGAATCTTCTCAGTATTCGCCAATATGTCATGACAGCGAAATTACGTTTTTGAAAATACACCCTACCTATGACTATTTAATTTTCTGTGAGTCAGGCAATATTTTTATCTGTCAAACTAGTTTGCCTAATTATGGCGTTTACTTTAAAACTAGACTAACCCCTATAGAGTTGTACAGGGGTTAGTCTAGTTTTAGATATCGGACGGCAGATTTTGCTACGTAACCTTCACACCACTTACTTTTCTGGTCTATTTTTATCAATTCCACTACCCAAAGGTTGTCTGAAAGAGGTCGCTTTTAGCGATAAGACCGCCTGTTGTTTACCGTTTTAAGTTACTTGAATTATATTACTTATGTCCGTTTTGTAATGTGTTTTGGTGTTAAATAAAGTATGTATACTTATTTGTATTGTATAGGTAGCTTGAGTTCTGAGTAAGTCGCGCGGCTGGTCTTCAAGAGATTAACTCAACTTCTCGCAACTTTGAGTCGCGATACTTAGATAACTTGAGATAAGTGGACACGCGGACCGCTTTTATGACTTGCTCAAGTTTTGATAGTACCTATGAGTTCGCAACACCCACTAGTTTAACCTTTTCGCCGCTACGTGAAACATAAATCTCGCAAATTAGACGCCATGACCATGCATGACATAACAGCTCTGCGGTCTGTGACCAATATATGCGTTGTTGGCGTTCAACCTGCGGTGCCAATACGTCGTTGGTGTGGAAAAGGTTAATTCACTGGACACCATAATTATCCGATTGCTTTAATTTGCCATTTTACTGACCAAACGAGATACAGACAAAAAAACCGGCCAAGCGCGACTAAGATTCGCACACGCAGGTTTCCGTACCACTGTCGAACAAAAACGCCAAATAAAACAAGTTTCTTGGATGGGGTCCCTTTTTTATTGTTTTTATTATTTGTTGTTACAGCGGCAATTGAAATACACATTCTGTGAAAATTACCAATGTCTCAAAACCTAAGAGATTTTTACTGAGGTCAAATTTACTTTATCTGGTGTTTTATCAGCCTTTTTACCCGACTACGGCGAAGCCCAAAGAAGGGTTATGTGTTTGGCCTGTATGTATGTATGTAAGTACACGACGGACGAACGGACATACATACATAAATATGTATGTATGTCCGTTCCTATCTCCGCTCGTAACTACTGAACGGCACATCAGATTTTGATAAATGATGCATCATTAGATTTGTCTTGATAGTGCGAGTGTCACTGGATATGAAGTTCGTTAAAATAAACAAAATTGCGGATTTTATGCAGTTTCTAAGTGCACCGCGGACGGGTTTTTTTTTTATAAAAATGTGGTTATTCGTATGTACGTTGGCTTTAAGGATAATGATGACGATAATTGAGAGGGCACAAAAACGAACCTAATTTTCTTTAAAATACTTCACCAAAAACAAATAATAAAGTTCCAACCCCCATCCCCGAAACGTAACTTCAAAACCAGGGAATTAGGTAATGAACGAAACCCGAACGCAACCAATTTCCGTAACTTCGCGAATCAATTATCGTGTTAAAAGTTGCCAAGTATTTGTATAGCGGCAAACAAAGCAAGCGAACCGGGGTTCGTTGCGTACACACTGACGTGGCAAAACGTGGCGCATTTTTAAACGGCTTCACGAACGGGAGGATATTTCCTAATCGATTGTATTTTCATCATGAATTTGAGAGCTAGGCTCTTGTCGGTAGAGCAATTTCCATGTCTCTCATTCTTGAGCCCTCTCCTTGATAGCTTGGTACGACACGACACGACTTTCACCTTTTCCTTAATTTGGTCCATGTAAGCTCTTCTTGGTCTTCCTCTCGATTGTAATTTATAACAAATAAATCCCATCAAAAACATTACATGTAAAAAGACGCAAGTCTCGCAACGCAGTTCTAATACAAGAATTTTTTTTTGAGATGTAATGTTGAACCAAGTCCTTACCGGGGAGGGGGGTCCACAGAACTCGGTTTCCACCGACTTGCCTATCATTTTAACGTTGAGGAACATATTTTATAGTTCTCAAATCCACGGGTATGACTTGATAGGCTTAAAACTAATTGTGTTTAAAATTTAGAGCTTGAGGGTCTGCTAGAACCTTACCTTACCTTAGAATTATGATAATCATCAGTCAGTGACAAAACTAAGGAACTTTGACGTACAATAGTTTTTAAGTTACAAGTTGAAATTTAATGTTATTCGGAATATATCTAAGTCATATTATTTCCTATATATCCCTGAAAATTCAGGGTTCTAGCTTTTGCCAGCACAAAGTTACAGGAAATTGAAAATGGCCTGAATGGCCTCGAGAAAAGGATGGTACGGCCGTGCCTTTGTTTTGCTCGACTTGGCGGGGGCACTGCCATGCCTCTAAGTTGCCAAGAACCCACAATTCTGTTGAGAAGTTCTCACAATTCCTCATGGATCCCATTTTTGGAACAGAGTTTTGAAGAAGATGTGACCAATCTATTAGTATACTCTTTCAATTAAAAAAAAAAAACATTTTTTCAAATTAGTTCATACAAGCCTGAACATTGAGAAAACAAACATTGATTTAACACATTCACTGCCAATATCTGGTCTGAAATAAACAGGATATATTTCAGACCTTATATATTATAGGTATTTTTCTATGTACTTTGATTTCTTGTATCTATATAATTATGTAACATAAAAATGTGGTGTAATTTACCCGCATTAAAAAAACGAGTAAAGTAACATTATTTTTTTTTGATTTAGTATAGTATATATTTTATTTTGGGTACGGGGCTTGAAAGTTTTATTTATAATAAAAGTAACATTTCCATACTTTGTTTTGTAAAATAGGCGAACAAGCTTTTTACCGATAAGGGTAAATACCTACTGTCATTTATGTTTTATTTATTAGATAGTTCTGGAAAAAACTGAGGAATTTAATATAACTTCAGATAAACAGGTGAGATAAATTGCACGTTAAAAAGGAATTTAATTTTTTTTTTGTTTTTATCTTTCGTTTTTTTTATATAATAATAATGTATGAATTTTGTCGAAGTACCACATATTCCCATAACATTCCCAAAGCCAGAGCAAACAAAGGCCAGTTTTTAAGAGTGCCCGGTCCATACCACATGTATACTACCGCTGGGAATTAAGTTCTTGCAAGGTTTGCTCGCGTTAGTTCTTACTTACCCACTATTCTAAGTCGTGCATTGAAAATTCTTGGTGAATTTTCCTCTATTCACTTCCTCTTAACTTTTATTTTAGTTGTTGAGTGTTTTAACCGACATCAAAAAGGAGAGGGCAGTTCGTCGAATTTAAATTACAAAAAGTTGATTTTGCTCAAAACCAACTCAGATTGAGGCACTTTTTGACTTATCACGGCAGTATGGTGTCTCGTAAATTTGCTAATGTCGTTCCTATTATAACAAATACATTCGTGAATATTGGCATAATAAAGAATAATTACCATATGAAGAAAGACTGAAGATACTGCTTACTACTTTTAAGGATCGAAGGGAACGTGGGGATCTATTTAAATTTCAATTTATTTGTCCAACATAGGTAATAAAGATGTTACAAAAAATTACTTAGTGTCACTATGTGGTACCTTGCGGCATACAAATTTAGTCGATGACATACATGCTGTTCATTTCAAACATAGAATACAATTACTTTATTTATAATACAATTATTTTATTACGTTAGTTACAAGGTATGTCATTATGTGGTGTTAATTACTAAACTATTCTATACTATCGCTTAAATATGCCTTTTGCGCGAGAAAGTCATGTAGGGTATTCTTGAAATCAGTTACATTATTTTTCCCTAAGATGGATTTCATTTATTGATAATTATTTACATTACATGTCATATTAAATTCACATTATCTACAAAACAATGTAGCACAATCAAATAAAATTAAAATTTTGCAGAGGTACTCTGACTCACCTATGCAATCGCTCGAAAGGCTCTCTTTTGCATGCGGAAAATGCGCTCTCAATCTGCGGCACGTCCCCACAGCTCTGCACCATACGGAATGAGCGAGTAAACGGTGGCAAAATAGCATGAGCGCACCACATTCCTGGGCGCCACTCTAGCATGGCGTTGCAATGCGAAGCAGGATGAGAGCTGATCTGATCGAGACTTACAAAATTCTAACCGGGCATTACAATCTCGAAGACTTCCACGAAATAACTCCCATCTAAGAGGTCATCACTTAGAGCTGGACTCTCGTCTATCACATAGTAATCCTCATAAAAACTTTCTGAGCAACGGAGTGGTGAAAGCCTGGAACAAACTACCAGAAGATGTAGTTTCGGCATCTAATGTCAACCAATTTAGAACAAGACAAGCATATTTCCACTCAAGCACGTCAATAGGTTAATCCCATGTAAAAATACGCAAGTCTCGCAACGCAGTTCTTCTACAACAAAAAAGTTTTGAGATGTAATGTTAAACCGACTCAGTAACGGGAGGGGTGTCCGCAGAACTCGGTTTCCACAGACTTGCTTATTATAACTATAAATTGTGTACCTCCACGTAACCTTAAATAATAGGCAAGTCGGTGTCGGTGTCGGATTATGTGTGCAGGGATCTATATCGGGATCCCTAAATTTTTTTAACCTATTTTTGCATTCCCTAATACTGTTTGTCATAATGATCATTTGTCCTAACACTCACATGCCCTAATATTTGATTCCCTCACATCATATTGATGAAATTTTTGTGCCCTAATTTTTTTTTCCCTAATGCCATTTGTCATATCGATTATTTATGCTAATGCCTTTTTGCCGAATTGTCATTTATTATAATTACTAATAAACCCTAAAGATCACACGTCCTAATTGTCATTTTCCCTAACTTAATATGGGCTAATGTGGCTTATCCTATCATTGTATAACCTAACATTATTTGTCCTCATGATTCTTTTCCCTAATTGTAATTGCCCGAATTTTATCTGTCCTCATGATTCTTTCCCCGTATTCTAATTGCCCGAATTTTATATGTCCGTGCCAATAACCCTATCCTAAGCTAATGAACAGTATCTAATCAATGCTCCTTTTCTATAGATTGTTTATATTTAAGTACACACACACACACAGTCATAGTTCAAAATCTTATCGAAAACTAAAATAACTTTTGACATGCGCCTGCACTTATGGCGCAGTTCACGCCAGTGCAGAATATTGCTATACAATTGTTCTTAGGAGTTTCAATTGATTTAGTTTGTCGGTAGGTAAATAAATTAACTGACAATAAGTGTAGTATTACTTCTTCTCGGATCTCTCAGTATTAATATCTAATGATTAATTGTAACTTGCACAAAAATGTCTGAATCACAAGAAATTTATTATGAAGTATTTAAATCTACTAAAGGTGGAAATAAACTGTTTGCGGACGGATATGCATTTGAAAAAAATCGTGTCGTTAAGGAGAAATACTATTGGGTTTGTGAACAGAGGAAACACAAGAACTATGAATGCAAAGTGAGGATTATTACTAAGCTGGATTCTGAAAAAGGTATGCATTTACTCATGTCCCAGGGAACATTACAACATAATCATGAACCGAACGCTGTGAGAAGTATGGTTGATGATTATAAAAAAGCACGAAAAAAAAAACCCATTACTATGTCACAATGTCAATAGTACATTACATAACTAGGGTGGTAATACAAAGAAAGCCCAAGATTGCAGAAGTTTGCGGCCCGAGCTGCAAGCGAGGGATGTAAATATGCGATCTAGGGCTTTTTTTTATTACTTCCCGTGTTGTGTACATAATTTTATGTCTACACTTGGCCACTTTATAGCCAGGTGTGGCATACAATTATTTATATCTTTTTTGTCACTATACATTACCACAAATTAAAAAATGTTTCGTAAAATAAAATATTACACATATTGACATAATTTTATTTGAAGCCTTAATATACAACATACCTACCCTAACCTACTTTTCTGGTAGCAGTTCGTTTGTGTTGGGGGACGCAGTTCAAACCTAACCTAACCTACTTTACTGGTAGCAGTTCGTTTTTGTTGGGGGACGCAGTTCAAACCTAACCTAACCTACTTTTCTGGTAGCAGTTCGTTTTTGTTGGGGGACGCAGTTCAAACCTAACCTAACCTACTTTTTTTACCTAATTGAACCTTTGTTTTGAGTTTTTCTTTCATGCGGGGGGCTTCGCCCCCCGAGCCCCCCTTGTGGGGGGCTCCGCCCCCCCGTCCCCCCTTTGTCCTTCTGCCTTTGTAAGTTTTTAACATATTATACATGTATAATATGTTATTTTGCATATTCTTCGTTATCCCTATCATCGTTTGTCCATATTACAATCTTAGGACAAACGATGATAGGGATAACGAAGAATATGCAAAATAACATTAGGGATATTAATAATTATGACAAAAATGCATCGGACAAAAGAGTATTATGGCAAAAATAGCATTATGGATAAAACTTACTATACCAAATGATCGATAGGCCAAATACCCATTAGGACAAAACAGTTAGCCCAAGTTATTTTAGGACAAACGATGCTAGGGATCGCGAGGAATATGCAAAATAACACTAGGGATATTAATAGTTATGGCAAAAAAGGTTCGGACAAGAGAGTATTATGGCAACAATAACATTATGGAAAAACCATATTATGACAACTGATCGTTAGGACAACTACCCATTAGGACAAAACAGTTACGGCAAGTGACTTTAGGACAAACGACGTTAGGGATCTCGAGGGACACCCTGTGTGCAGTCGTGACTGAAATAGCAATATTTTTAGGTTTTGTATGACTTGGTAGGCTAAAAACTATGTCTAAAATTTGGAGCTTGTGTGTCTGCTAGAAGTACCTTAGAATTATGATGATCATCAGTCACTCAGTCAGTGACAAAACTAAGGAACTTTGACGTGCAATACTTCTTAAACTACACGTTCAATTTGTATGTTATTGAAAATACATATATTTAAGTCTGATTGTGCCCTTTACATCTCTGAAAATTTAGTGTTCTAGCTTAAGCCAGCGTAAAATTACAGGAGGTTAAAAATGGCGTGAATGGTTTCTAGAAAGGGATGGTACGGCCGTGCCTTTGCGTTGCTCGACTTGACAGGGACACTGCCGTGCCCCCAGATAATAACTTATGAGTTTATTCTAGTTTCGAAAATATAAAAACAATATTTTGTTATGCGTTGCGTGCAAATACACTCACGGACAATGAATTCGGGTCAATTTCTTTATAATTGTTCATACAAAATAAATTCGGGTCATTTTCTTTATAATTGTTCATACAAAATGAATTCGTTGTCCGTGAGTGTAATATAACGTAGTAGTAGTAGTTCTTATATCATCTCCGGCTCTGAGTGCTCTATCGACCGCCAAACCTAATATTAATCAACACCATCGCCGGATTAGCCCGTGTAATAGGTAATTGTCGTAATAACCATGTCTTCTGTAGAGCTATCTACCCGCATATTAACTACGCCAGTGGCACTGTGACCAGTAGTTTAACTTTATAGAACGCGACTTGAATGAGTGAGCTTGAGCGCATTACGGGACGCTCACGAAGATAGTGCTAGAGGCTTGGACATACGAGTGGCACCCATAGGTGGGTTACGAGAGACCACGCTCTGACCTTCCGCTCCCACCGACTGTGTCGCTCGCTGTTGCTATGATCGTAAGTCTATCAGTAGCGTCGCGTCCAAAGAACTCGACTTCTACCGGCTTGCCTAATATCAGGCATTTGAGTAGTTTATTCTAGAGCTCTTTAGGATAATGTGCGTCAAATCTGCACCGGCTTGCCCAAAGATGTCTTTTACGCCACGCCACTGAAGTCTATTTACATAGGCATAGTGCGGATCGCGCCACAGCGCCACGTGCTTCACGTCAGGTTTGCATCTGTACGATGGTGTTTGTGAAATGAGGGCTCAAAGACATTTTTCAATCGTAACTGTGATACTTAAGAAGTGACTGCTTTTTTTATATGTTTCAATAAATATAGTTATTTATTTAACCGTATGGCATTTACAAGAAATAGGCATTTAGTAAAAATTACAATGTCATAAAATGTTAAATTAGATATATACTATGCTCCATAGTCTGGACATCTTCACCACACTCGCACATTGCAGACTCTTTCCATCCCCATTTGTGTAAGAGACAATCGCAGCGACCGTGACCCGTTCTGAGTCTATTCAAGCGACACCATTGTCTGCGAGGGAGGTCGGATCCTAATAATTATAGTAACCTATTATAACTGAAAAGTGATACAAAGAGAAGCTACTAATACTAACATTCATCGTACATGGTCTTATTGCCTGACATCCTCAGCTCTAAGTGCTCTATCGACCGTCAACCTAATATTAATCAACACCATAGCACCGGGATTAGCCCGTGTAATAGGTAATTGTCGTAATAACTATGTCCTCTGTAGAGCTATCTACCCGCATATTAACTGCGCCAGTGGCGCTGTGACCAGTAGTTTAACTTCATAGAAAGCCATAGCGTAACCAAAAAAGGGATAGTATTTTTGTGCACGGTAAATTCAATTAAGCGTTGTTAAGCCAACATGTTCGACGTCTATGGACGTTGTGCCCCTGAAAATAATTCTTAGAAAAACCCTGACAAATAATTTTGCGAACAATTCAAACGAACCAATTTCGTTATTAAACTAATAAGGACGCAGCTACCTTCATAATGACAAGAAGGAGCCAATCTGGTCAATTCTATCGGTTCGGTGACGACATTGGCTTGTTTAGAACAAACAATACAAAAACAGTTTATTGCACATCAAAAAAAAATTACACTGCATACTTATTAAAAAACAAAAGTAAACAATAAGCGATCTTAGTGTAAAAAAGACGCCTCTTAAACATTAACGAACTTATAAGTAATTGTTAATATGTGCCAAATTGTTGTTACTAGAAATATTTTGATTTTTATATCAATTAAATTCTTTCCTGGTATCAATCATCTTTATAAGTTTTAGCCAAGTTTTAGCCTTCATAATTCTGCCGCTCATAGCAATATCCGTAGTAAGTACCTGACTACAGTCTTGGAAATGAAATAAGGATGACATTCGGTGTCCACCGCCAACGAAGCTAGAGGTCCCGGGTTCCAAATATTTTCTATCTATTTAAGTATTTATTTATCTACGAATATTTGTTGCTGAGTCATGGATGTTTTCTATGTATTTAAGTATTTGTATGTATGTATCTATTAAATATATCGTCGTCTAGTATCCATAACACAAGCCTTATTGAGCTTACTATGGGGCTAGTTCGATTTGTGTAAGATTGTCCCCCGTTATTTACTTATTTATTTTAAATCTTGCATTCTTAGACTGGAGTTACTACCAATATCGCTGGCACGGCAAAATTCACACACAGAGTTAGACTACTGGTTAGATACCATATCATATACTCTATAGGGTTATCTACCCTCATATTAACTACACCAATGGATAACATGACACTTAGTACCAAAACGTTACAAAAGCCTAATCAAATACGGCACTTACGACTGTTTGGCCTGATTAAGCCACAGTTTATTAGTCACTTTAACCAAATTTATGTGCGATTTTAAGCGATTATTTGGTAACGCATTTTGCTGGTTACTGAGGTACGAGAGTTAATTAGAATTGCTAATTTTTGATTGGTTAATTATGACGGATGGAATAACATTATTGTCAGTGTTATCGGAGGCGACTAATTTGGTTTCCGAGTCGAAAATAGAAATAACCTATTGCATTTGTAGTTTTGGCAAGGTTTCAAATGTTATAACGCACCCTTAGTAATAAACCAGAATAATTAAAAAAAAATAGTTTCAATCTTAAAACGACTTACAGCGATTTTAACTCAATAGTTATAGAACATTACACAACTAGGGTGGTAAAAGAAAGAAAGGCCGTGATCGCAGATGTTTGTGGCCCGAGCTGCAAGCGAAGGACGTAAATATGCGATCGAGGGCTTTCTTTATTACCTCCCGTGTTGTGTACATAATTTTATGTCTACACTTGGCCAGAAAGCGGCTTTTTCCGTACGTGTAATGTGCGGTAAAATCCACTTTATGGCCAGGTGTGGCATAAAAACATTTTGAATTAGGCCGGTCCACAAGATATATATTTTTGTGGACCGGCCTAATTCAAAATGTTTTTATGCCACACCTGGCCATAAAGTGGCTTTTACCGCACATTACGCGCGAGGTAGAATAAAAAAGTGCATGTACCTCGCATGCTAAAAAGAAGTGGCGACGACCTACTTTGCACGCCGTCAACTTCAATTTATGTCAAAATTATTAGGTATCAATTTGATAATACTGGTATAATTAATAGTTCAAATACCACCAAATGAAATGTTTCCTACCACTAAATTACACTTTTGGTGTTGTTGCGAACTCTTTTCATTCACTATATTCTTTTTATGTCATTTTATTTTCCTATACTTTTTTGTTTAGTTTGAATGTTAGTTGTCATTGTCTGTCTTGTCGTGTCGTTGCCAAAAATTGTGACTTAGAGAATCTAATTGGAAAAAGTATTAAAACAAATTCATAAACCAGGTAAACAGTTCATTTAATTTGCTCACCACATCCCTCCGCTTCAGGTGTCAAATGCCAAGCGAAAAACGATACACGCTTGGTTCCCATACAAATCGACGAACTAGGTATTTCCTTATATCTTGATAAATCTATTACTAACGGTGCAATAAGTAAAAATTGTATTGGTACATAAACACAACATACGAATTATCTGCGTGTAGGATCGCGATTCATATCTTTAGCAAACTTAAAACTGCCATCTACTAAGAAATTAAACAATGAAGAATGTAAAGAAACCCGTCAATCTCAAGAGTGAATTTAAAAACGGCAGCGCAGCGACATATTTTATTCCATCAAGCCAGCGAAATAGGTTACCTCATTGAAAGTCATAATTAAATGCACATAACTGCAGCGGCTTTCAGTCGCAAGTTTCTGCAGAATATGTAAAGGGGAGTTTTTCTTTGTCGCAAGGCTTGGCTTCGGTTATACTTTGCTTTGTGCTGGGTAAAATAGTACAATAGTGTCACGAGGGAGCAAAATGAGGTGTTTATGGTGAAGGCGTACAATGAAGTCCGGCGCGAAACGAAGGCTTCTCGAAGTGAGCGTAGTGAAGGATTAAGAAAGTAGAACCCTGCACTCTAAAAAACCTGAGCCAACTAAGAAAGATTATCTCTTTGTTGGCGTTAACTTAAATTAATCCTAGGCCTAGGCCGGCAATGTGTTTTTTTTTTAATTTCCATTCCACATTTATTTGGGCCACGGCATCACGGCGTTCAGCCATTAAAAAAACAATAAACGATGTTTGTTATACTTTGCAGTTTTATTTATATAAAATCGACATGAACATAACAAATAACACATTGTAAACAATTTCCAATTATTATAAATTGCAAACTAAACTACAAGAATACACATTGTATACTAAAACAGTTTTTGGAAAGTAACTGTACTTTTAGTGTCTCAAGAAAATAAAGTTAGATTTTTTGGAAGATTTTTAATTTATTTCATTGCATATTTGAGAAAATCACTATACATACCTCGGCGGGAAATGGGGTTGCCAGCCTCGTAACTATCTGGCCTCGCTTCGCTCGGCCAGCTATATGTACTCGGCCGGCAGGCAGCCCCTCACTTCCCGGCCTCTGTAGTAATGTACTATTGTCAAATTGTACAAAAGCATATTAAATATTAATCTACGTTTGATTAATATTAACATGTTTGAAATATCAAATGACAGAACAATAGCGGGTAATGATGGTATAAGTGCCAAATTGTACAAGAGCCAGAATGTTCAATAGGTAAAAATGTACAACGGTCAAAACGTATATAATCGATCGCCACTGAAGATCTCATAATAAGCAGTAATTTTTCTGCCTACAAAAGGTATATCACGCGCTTGAATGTGTGCGCGCTGTGTACGAATGCACTACAAACAAATCCCACTAATATTATAAATGCGAAAGTTTGTGAAGATGTTTGGATATTTGGATGTTTGGATGTTTGTTACCTTATAACGGGGTAACAACTGGATGGATCAAGCTGAAATTTGACATGAAAGTAGACGAAGTCCTGGATTGAAACATAGGATACATTATATCCCGGTAAAGAGTTCCTTTGGGACAATAACGGGAACAACGCGGGCAAAGCCGCGGGAAAATGCTAGTATTTAATAATGCGTAAGAATGCTCCAGTATGGATCGCACTCGTACACGCGTGATCTTGGCTCTGTGTGAATACGTGCTGCGCACTCCCAAACGGCCGAAGTTGGACTACTTGTTTGTCTTTACTACAAATAGTACCTATATAGAAAATTAGTGAGCGGGGATTCCGACGAAGCTATAATAAATATTTTTTTTTAATATTAATGTACGTCTGTATCTGAATACTTAATTCACAAGCTGTTAACGTCACCGAAATAAGGCTGTGTTTCCACCAGCAGTAGAGTCTGTGCGGAAAGAGAATAGGATTAATTTTGGGGGGCGCTGTAATGCTTTTCTACCGTATGTGCCGTATTTTCTATTCTGTGGCCATACTGGTTAGGTTAGTTCCGTTTTTCGCCACGCCTACTTATTCTCTTTCCGCACAGACTCTACCAGCAGCACCAGTAGCGGAGCGGTGTGCGAGGAAACGTCCAGTAATGCCGGGCCGTGCTGAGCGAGGCCAGGCTAGCGATGGGCGAGGCGAGTTGTCTGATTCGAATAACTCTAATTAGACTCTTAGCGAGTTGATTCGAATCAAGTTCATTCGCAACTCGAATCAACTCGCATACCTAACTCTAGCTAGAATTGACACGGACTGGATAACGAATGCTGGATAATGGATGAACGAATTATGCGAGTGCACGCGAGTCACCGATTCGCCAACTCGACGAATGTTCATTTTGTTACGAATACGCTGAACTCGACTCGACTCGCCGATCCGTTTGGCTGCTGCCGCGAAGCGGATCCCATCCGGTTGACGCGAGTCGAGTCAACTCGAATCCCGATTCGAGTTGACGGGCGAGTCAACTCGAGTTATCCGAGTTGGAATAAAATCAACTCGTAAGGCGAAGAACACACCGCAGCGAAAATCGCGGCGACGCGCGACTCAGCGATTTTCAACTTTGTATGTAGAATCATCGATTTGTATAGAAAAATCGCGGGGTGGCGCACACCGAAATCGCCCGTCGCGGCGATTTTTTCCGAGTAGCTGCGCATACACGGAAAAAATCGCGGCGACGGGCGATTTCGGTGTGTTCTTCGCATAACATCGCTAGGCCAGGCACGTTGATTGGTAGGTTTATTGAGGAACGGACATTCTCCGCTACTACGCACAGCTCTGGTGGAAACGCATCTTTAGTCGATGAGCATTTGTAGTAATACACAGTTGTAGTAATAATTCAATACTTAAAGATTGTTTTAATATCGTCTACTATTTTAATATTGTATCTCGGCTAGTTTTTATGATATTGAAGTGGTTTTGTCACTAATTATATTTATATTATTGAGAGGGGTTTCTAAAACATATCACAGAAAAAAGTTGTCCAATAGGCAATAGGGAATATGCATGATATTTTATGTTTACTTTAATAAAAGCTCATTCATATAAGAAACTGTAGGAAAAAAATATTTTTCGAATAACTGTAAAAATAACCAAGATATAACCCATCAAAGATTTATCTCTGTCTCTTTCTAGCAAAACAGAATATAGTATGGAGTTTGTATGGCGGCCGTGTACTATGACGTCATAGTCCATATCGGATCTCTCCGTCTAATCGCTGTCTAATTAGTGGATTAAAATGTTTATATCTTCCGTATTTCTCGGTCGATTTTAATTTAATTTTAACTTTATGTCATCTTTTTGACGGTATTTTCATATTTTGTTAAGAAATGGAATAAACAAAATTCATGCATATTCCCTATTATCATTCAACCAGCCCAAGACTTCATCAATAACTCTCCACGCACACACTCCAAAAAGTATCCAAATATTATGTCACCGAATTAAAGTGTGTGTATGTGTAGGTCGTATAAAAGTGAAATACAAAGTAATACCTCCAACAAAAAGTGAATTTGTAACTAAATCTATTTAGAATATAGCGGGATAGATCAGCCAAGAAACTAGTTTATAGAAAATACTTTTAAACTGAAGCCAATGTTGCGAGATATTGGCTGTAGGGAATAGTACAGACGGCTGGCTTTTATATCAAAGAATATTCCAGAGCTACCTAGTGAAGAGGAAATTAAATAACATTTAAAATAGGTTATTCTGTCTGTGTTAAAAGCACTGTTTTAATAAATAAATAAATATTAGGGGACATCTTACACAAATCGAACTAGCCCCATAGTAAACTCAATAAGGCTTGTGTTATGGATACTAGACGACGATATATTTAATAGATACAAATACGTAAATACATAGAAAACACCCATGACTCAGGAACAAATATTCGTGCTCATCACACAAATAAATGCCCTTACCGGGATTCGAACCCAGGACCTCCTGCTTCGCAGGCAGGGTCACTACCAACTAAGCTAAAGCGGTCGTCAAAACGGTTGCTATGGACATGTCGCAGCCAAGTGGTTTAATTAGCCATTTGGTTAACTGCCTAGCATTTTCACTAGACTACGACCCGCCAGCAGGTCGACAAAACCCCGCTACTGCGGGGTTTCTATTTCTGCTCTAAGGGACACAAGCTGATTTTCAAACCTAACCTAAAATAAGGAGTGTGTTTAATGAAAAGGCTAGGCAGCTAACCAACTAGCTAATTAAGCTAGTTGGCGGCGACAGACATACGATCCGTCAGAGTATTGTGTATAGAATTAAATCATAGTACATTACTAACCTAGGGAGGTAAAACAAAGAATGTCTCAGATCGCAGGTATTTGACGCCCGAGCCGAAGGCAAGGGCGATAAATATGCGATCTGAGGCTTTCTTTACTACTTCCCGTGGTAAGTAGGTACAAAATTTTACGTCTCGCCCAGGCCAGGAAGTGGGATTTTCCGCACGCGGTATTTGCCGCTTTATGGCCAGGTATGACGTAATAGTAAATTACACAACTAGGGTGGTAAAATAAAGAAAGGCCGAGATCGCAGATGTTTGCGGCCCGAGCTGCAAGCGAATATTTGATTTTTATTGAAACTTCGATAAAAAATATAAGATAAATTGAATTGAGCATTGAGCTTTTTATCGCCTCATGTATTAGATATTTAAATCCGATTTTTGCTTTGATATATAGATTAGATTATTCAATGCTTATCTTTTCGCTGATCTTTTGTGTATAACACTTCTATTTAAGAAGCTTTATTTCTACTTGAAGTCTTCCAAATCGATTTACTTTCAGTAATCCTATTCGATTCCGTAATGTGATCAATGATACGATGATAACGTTTCATAAATAATAACCGACTTCAAACATTAAATATACGTCACTATCAAATTCACGGCATACTGTAATAGTTCGCCTGTTGACTCGATTTTTTTTCTGTCGTAAATGGATTCTACTATTTGTGAGGAACAAATATCTATATGACACCTAATACATTTGTATAAGTATAACAGCCACAAATTGTAATCAAAAGTAGCAGATCACACTGAGCATTGAAAACGCTCTATACAAAACGGGAGTCATGGGTGACGTCATCGCTTCTATCGCTGTACTAAGTTGTATGAAAAAAAATAGCATTTTACCATTTTGAGCACGAAAAAGTGCGTTTAAGCACATAGTTGTCATACATTTATTTTTTCAGTGTTATTTAAGCATTGCGAAATTGACTTTAATTTTTCTTTAAGACGATAAAAAAAAAAATCTTTTTTTTTATACTTTTTGGTCTCATAACTTTATTTTTTTTATACATTTTTGGTTTATTTCTTTTGTGTTATGATAATTTAGTATTTTCTAATCCATATGACTATATTATGTTGTAAAATGAAACATTAGTCAACATCCGAATTCTGTGACTTTATATGTGCCGTAAGGTCGGGGTACTTTCGCCCTGGGGGGTAACTTTGGCCATAGGGTTTAACTCGGTTCAGGTTTTATTATTGCATTTAAATTACGGCACATTGCCATGTGGTTGGATTTAACTGTCCGTTCATGTTTTTATGTTTATTATCAGACCTTATAGATTTCAGATACCTATGTGATTTGCAATGTGGACAAAGTTACCCTACATTTGGCCAAAGTAACCCGACCTTACGGTGCCTATAATTAATATTTGGGCGTTTTTTTTTAAATCCTGTGGTAGCTACTTTCTCAAAATATAATGAACTTTTGAGGTTTTTCTGGCTCAGAATCGTAAGTACATTCGAATCTTATACGTGAAAAAATGTGGGTAAATTTTTATATGGTAGGTAAATATTTTTTCACTACACCGCTTTCATACAAACATAAGTACATAAAGATTACGTAATGGAATACTTAATTTGAGACACATATTTTTGACGTACAAGTAAGGTTTGAAAGTACAAACGATTCTGAGCCAGAAAAACCTCAAAAGTTAATATTCTAAGAAAGTTGCTACCTCGGTTTGAAAAAAATCAGAACTGGATTGAAAAGAATGAGACATACAATGTAATAAACGACGTAGTTCTGAAGTAACAACAACTTAAAAAAATATATAACCGACTTGAGAACCTTTGTTTGTGAAGTCGGTTAAAAAGGCAAGATGATCCAGAAAACCAATTCAATCTTAAAAGGTCAAGTCCATTCATCTTCTCCATTTCCATAACCAATAGTGGGGTAGCAAATAAGTCGTTTATATCAAAGATGTATGTAACGATCCGACAAGTTAAGTGATAAGTTGTTAGAGTTATAGCCATAGCCGTCCATATAAGTCCGTGTGGCCACGAGTGTACAAACAGCAACACACTTAAAGACAGAGCAGAGAGAAAATGATAACGATTGAAAGAGATATATATATTTGTATTATGTCAACTTCAAATCAAATAACGTTTGCGTATGTGTAATGTTCCTTTGAGCTTTGTCATTGTAGTTGTTTGGGCAAAGTTTCTTTTCCCATACTAACATGCATAAATAAAGGTTTTATTTCAACAAGACAGGGGAATTTGTCAAAATTATGATTTAGCTTTCAGACGAACGTCGGGATGAAATAAATCAATTATATTGCTAATGCTTTTATTGGTGCTTCATATTTTTAATATGATGCACCAATATAATGTAATTTATATATATTATTCATTCATTATTTTCCACGAATTCAATAATATGGCATTAATGTCAATAATGACGTTGGATCAGCCATAAAAGAAAAATTATTGTTTCAAAACTTTTTTGAATAATAGCCAATTTATACTCATAAACACACGCACACATGCATAACACGACGCCTTCAAGTGTGATTCTCTTTCTTGCAGTATTTCCCATTTTTGAAGTGTATAGTTAACTGTGTTGCTGTTTGCACACTGGCGGACATAAATATCCTGGGTGCCCTTCACATCGTATAAAATTTAATGGGCTAAATATTGGTCGAAAATGTACCATACTAGTGTACTACTTAAAATAATTTCGCCCAAATAATATTAAACCAAAAAATTTTGACTACATAAATTATGCAAAAAAATACGTTTCGAAAAAATAATAGACCAAAAAAATTAAGACAACCCGATATAGACCCAAATATCCCACCAAAAACATTACAATAAAAAGATGCAAGTCTCACAACGCAGTTCTTCTACAACAAAGAAAGTTTTGAGATGTAATGTAACCTTAACTGTCTCACATACAGACAACCTTGAAAAAATAAAAATCCTTTTTAGGGTACCGTACCCAATGATGCCAACAAAACCCTATTAGGTACTAATTCTCGCCGATTCCCCAGAACCTTCTGACCTGTACAATAGGGATCTGGATTGAACTTCCTGCTAAGATTTTCAGTATTTTCACACTGCGCTACAATATGGGATTTTTCAAAAAGGGTCTCATCAAATATCTTCGAGACCGGCAACGCACGGGTAAATCATCTAGTCTTACAAATGTCTATATGCGGCGGTGATCACTTTCCATTTGGCCGGCTGCCGATTTGTTAGACTAAGGCAATAAAATAAAATTTCTTTATTTTGGTTTTAATCAGTGAGTCTGTCTGTATGAAACTCCTTTATAGCACGTTTTGTGGCTAAAGTTGCTATATCGCGAGTTACTTTTTATTGGGCAAACTTTCTATTCCCATCGCAGTTTGAATCGTGAAATAACAAAACATGTAGAACCTATTTCTGTGTGTTTACAAGTTTTTATTTAACTTGCCGTATTGTGTCGGACAAATCTTGGAAGCTAAATTAGAATTCGCGGTATTAAGTTTGAATAGGCATTAACAATGCAATGATATGATAGTTATCATAAAACTGGTCTGGTGATGGAGTCAGAAAGTGGCCACAGAAACTCCTAAAGTACCTAAACAGCTGCCTTCGCTTTGTTCGCACCTCAGGTAGTCTGGTAAACCCCAGGGGTGTGAAGTGCATAATACGTCTAAAGTCACATTTCTATTAAAGCAATTTTAACTCTCGGCAAAAGCCTTAGAGTTGATAATCCACTAAAATGACAATGCACGAAGTCTTTATCTATGAAGTAGGTACGCTTCTCTTTTATGACGGACCATAATGAGGTACAAAACCACACAACAGTATTGTTTCCTATAAGTAGATCGTACAAATGACCGACGGAACCACTTTACTATTCCAGTATCTTGTGCTTTGCTAGAGGCGTAAATTCAATGTTTGAAATAGTTTTTATTTTTTAAGTTAGTTATTTGACATTAATTTTATACTCTCTTATACATAATATGTGTTATACTATTATTTCGACTACAGGAAACAGCCTGATTGTGTACGTGTTGATTATAATGTGGAGTAGACCCATAGATGAAGTTTTGTACTTTGACATGGGTGAAACCGCTGCCGACAGTGTAAAACTACATACGTATGTTAATCAGTGGGCCGTGAAATCATTGTTGTTTAAGTGTGAAAGTTTTCAAATAAAACCAAGTCAATTTAAGTTGGTCGTTAAAAAAGGAAGAAATAAATAGTATATTACTGCAAAGGCCGGGAAGTAAGGGGTTTCCGGCCGAGTACATACAGATGGCCGAGCGACATTGAGGCCAGATAGGTAGTTACGACGCTGGCCAACCCCATTTCCCTCCGAGGTATGTATAGTGCTTTTCTCAAATATGCAATGAAATAAATAAACTTACTATAATGACCTTACTTAATATTTTATAACACAAACCACACAAACTTTCTGTCAGAAGGTGACATAATTATATCCATAGACAATGCAAACGCTGTTTCAGTTCACATTTTTACCGCGAATATTTAGATTAAATATTTTAAATGTGTATTCGTGTAGTTAAAATTGTTTATAATGTGTTATTTGTTATGTTCATGTCAATTTGAAATAAATAAAACTGCAAAATATAGCAAACATCGATTTTTTTTTAATGGCTGAATGCCGTGATGCTGTGGCCCAAATAAATGTGGAATGGAAATAAAAAAAAAAATACATTGCCGAATGTAAGTATGAAATTCCATTACGTGCCAAATGTCAAGCCGCATCGGAAACGAGGTACTTTGCGGCCTATTTTTAGGCACGTAATGTCAACATTTCATGCCGTGTTTGAGAAAAGTAAATTAAAAACACTGCAAAAAATCAGACTTTATTTTCTGCTTAAGTACTTAGACAAAAAATACAATTAGAAATAAAAATTGACAATTTTCTTTCCAAAAACTAAAGATGTTTAAACCGAAACAGACAACTGTTTCAGTACACATTTTAACAGCAAAATTTAGATGAAATATTTTTAAAAGGGGTGAAATTTCTTCCAATTTTATCGGGAAACTGACTTTAATTTTTGTTTCTGGCCATTTTTTTTTATTTACAGATTTTTTTCACTTTTCAATGAAATTTTGAGCAGATTCAAAATTTGTACGGAAATTTTGGACATTTTGGACTTTTTTTATTTCATAAATGAAAAGTGCTTATGATTCTGAGTAAAATGGTATAAGACACACCATGATCAGACAAAAAAAAAGGTACATTTTTCTGCAATTGACCCACAGGCAAAAGACGACTTTAAAATGACGAACCTCTTTCCGCGACTGTGTGTCTGGAGCAGTATAGAATCGTCACCTGGGAGCGTATTTGCGCAGCCCTCGTCTTGTAATTTGCGCACTCGGCGTGTTTGCTCGTCCGCGCAGTCTTTGTGCTTCTTTGGAGCGTTAATGATGTTTGCGCCGTTCGGGGGCGGGTAATTATGATGGTGACGATTTGCGCGTCTCTGACGATCTCGATGTCTTGATTAAGGGTGTGCTTAGCCGTTTCATTCGTTCATTCAAAAATTAAATTCATTCATTGAGTTTGGATGTTCCATTTACATAATTTCTTTCATCCATTCCATAAAAAATCTACATAAAATCTCTTGCGTTTATAATTAGATTTATGCCACACCTGGCCATAAAGTGGCTGTTACCGCACGCTACGCGGGGCAAAAACCGCTACACGGGAGGTAATAAAAAAAAGTGCGATCGATTCCTGATTAGGCAGGTGATTTTTCAAAAATCTTTGAATGCAGTTCCAATCATTTTTAAAATCAAAATAAAATTTCCTTTAGCAAAATATCCTGTCTACACTATTTGAGGTACTTTCCCCTAATGTCGTATAGTCTTGGGACATCCTGTATAAATGTGAAATTTTGTGAACATGTTTGGACGTAACAATATAATAAATAGAGATGAAATTTAGTACGAGAAAATAATAGAATCAGACATGTAAAAGAGAGCCCTTGAGGGCCTACTTGCAGAAATAATACTTAAGATTGTACTGAACCCGTACTGATACAATTTTGGCTAATGGCTCTGTGACTTGTACCAAGACCTTGCATGTGAGTAATTCCCACAGCTCTCTTTAAAAAAAAAGTGAATCGTCAAAAAAATCGACATAATTATCGAACCTGAAGAATCGGTTGAGAATTCCGACCTGCAGAAGAGAACAGCCGGACACCGGGACAGCCGGACACCTGAACAGCCGGAAACCCGGATAACCCGGCAGACATACGAAAGCATTTCTGCTCAAGCCAAAACGGAGACCGACGCAGTAACGAACTAAAATGCGCTCATACCGGCACAGTTAGTGGTCAAATTGACGCGTCCGGCTTACATTCAGATGTTTCATTTTGACATGTTTGCGTTTATCTTGATTTATTGCAATCTGTATCTGCAATTCTGCACTGACCGAGTTCACAAAGACATTATTCAAGATTGGCACAACAATTTAACCAATCAGTCGTAACGTACGGACAAAAATCACCAGGATATTGTAAGTACGTGATACTATTTTGAATAGCAAAAGCGATTATAGCAGAATCGTCAGTACCAGTAGAAATATATCAGTATCAGTATACTTGACAACCAGTAGGAACGGCCATATTAACAGTTTAAAATTATACAGCAAACAATACAAATATCAATGGTTATGTACAAAGGCAAACTTGTCCCTGTAAAGGATCTAGGGATGGGATGGGGAATGTAGGGGGGAGTATTATGTAAGTAATAAGGATAGTAACTACAACTATATATATAAAATTAGCTGGTATAATAAAAAGATTTAGTTCGGTTTTCCTGAATGTATATGAAATTGTGGCTGTGAAGATAATCAATTCTTAATGCATGTGTTTGTTTATTTTTGTTTGGATTGTTTTTGAATTTGCGCCTTTTGATATTAGGTATCTTATTTTCTTTGCCCAAATAGCAACGAGTTTTCAAAGGCCTGTAGACCATTTTTATAAATGAAGAATAAAAGGGGACCCAATACGTTTCCTTGGGAACGCCAAATGTCACGAAGCTACACTGAATACGGACGAAGCTAGCACTAACCACACTTAAGCTACTGTAGCTCTTATGGCAATGACACTAGGGTTAAATTAAAATGCTTCACTGACCAGAATATTGAAGTGACAATCTATGACCCTTATTACGATGGGATAAAGGCTATTTGGCCACTTATCTTCGTGTGTGCGTACACGCGATCACTTCCTCGTTAGTGTCGTTGGCCAGCTAAACGGGAGTCATCAAGAATGCAGAGCGATCGCCCTGTGGGGTGATTCACAATTGTCCCGTCCGCGTGTGCTCCAATTACGAACTAATCAGGGGGGCCAAATTATATTCATGATTATGATGAAGTCAAAGTTGGGAATTAACTTACAGTGATGGAGCGACAATTCTCGCACGAATCCATCTTACATTGATACAGAAGGTGAACTACGTAGAAAGCTTAGAAATAAACTAACAAAACGTGAATATTGTCTTCAGGGTCCGAAGTCATGGCATAGTACGAGCCCCGATGCAAAAGATCTCATCTAGAAGAGCATTTTGTTACGCACAACAATAATAAAATTGATATAAAAAGTGTAATACTGTTTAATACAGGTGCTCTTATTTGATCCTACTTACTTACTACATTGGCTCAGCGACCCAAAAAGGATCTTGGCCTCAGACACGAGAACTCGCCACTCTTCCCTAATTTGTACCACCTCACGCCAGTTGATCCTAACAATTTTATAATACAGGAAATACCAATCATATGATGAGTAAAAATTTTTCATTTTCTAATTATTTTTGTCACGAGCTCGAAAGGTGTAAGAACACTGCTCTGCGCCCCCGCCTTAAATATGTATCACGCACTCCTAAACGGCAAAGTTTGACTACTTGTCTGTGTTTTTATGGTTTTGCCTGAAATAAATATTTCAATACCAATACGATAAACCATTGCCATAGATTCTACATACAAGCTAATCCACAGTGACCTCTCTGTCGTAATCCCCGCTCCACCATCGCACGTACAGTCGACCGCAATTACATGTGTGCGGGGAGCGGCCGCGTCCGCCGCACCGCAGAACGCACCGAACCCATTCCGATTGTATCTACTGGTTTTGTTGTAAATGGTCGTAAGCGCCAAGCTTTCTATTTAAAATAAGACTTTGTGAAGTGAGGATCATCGAAGCATGGTTTAGTTGTTTTAAGTTCTTTCTGTAGCTATAGTCTGTTTTTTGGGTTTTAAAAAAAAGGTAAACAAAATAAACAGATTGGGGAATCAATAAATTTAAATAAAGAACAACAACATAGACGCAATATGCAATGTAGACAAGACACTAAAATTGTGTTTACTATTTTACAGGTAAGCGACCAACATAAGCCAAGATAAGGTGGAAAAATTTAGGTAATCACGTAAGTACAAAATCATTTTGCCTCGTGAAGGGTTATGAAATAACTTAAAATTAAATTTAGAAATATAAATTAACCAAATTCAAATGGACCTATTTCATACAACTATAAAAAAATCAAATCACTATTGGCGTACGTATAATAATAACTGAAGGGTAAAAGAAAGAGCAAAAATAATATCATATCATGTCATATCAATATATTCATAATTTACAATATCATTATGTCAATATTACATGTAAAAATACATACATTACACAACTAGGGTCGTAAAACAAAGTAAGGCCGAGACCGCAGGCGAGGGACGAAAATATGCGTTCGAGGGCTTTCTTTATTACCTCCCGCGTTGTGTACATCACCTTACTACCTTCCGTGCCATCTTATTACCGCGGCGTGTACACAGTGTACACGCCGTTTTTGTGTAAATAGGAAATAAATAGAAAAAATAGAGAAATTCGACGTTCAAAGTTGGTTAAAAACCTCTTAAATAAGGATTGGCAGTATTGCTAAAAATAGATTATGTACATTCCATTCTATTCAAAAATGAGCGCTATGTATTTGTAATGTAAATGTAAACGTAGGTATATACGTATTCGGTTTCAATGTCAAAAGTCATCGCTTCAGTAAATTAATTAACACCGTAATAACTATTCGTTGTTCCTGTTGTTCCTCGTCATAATCCCGTGATTAATGTCACCATTAATTAGGAGCGACAAACTCATTGTTACGTGATCGCTGAACGACTGGAGTGCGGATGTTATGAACATTTGTTTGTGTGGTGACATCACGAACTAGTGTCCAACCGAAACTAGTTTTCACCGTCGAAACCTGATCTCTGCGTCGGCCGAAACCAGAACCGAAACCGAAACTTCCATATAAGGTCGTTTCTCGTGGGACGATAAAAAAATGTCAATCAAAATCATATTTAGGAGAAACAGAAGGAGGAGAGAAATTACTCAATTTAAATAGCTACCTATATTAAAACTTGTATCCCATGACATCTTATACACCGTGGGCCCGTATTAGTACATTGTGTATCAAGGGCGGTAAGTAAAGAATTACAAACAAGTGTTTGTTACAAGGCCGAGGCGAAGCCGAGGGCTTTAATAACACGAGTTTGTAATTCCTTTACCGCCCGTGGCACACACAATGTTTTTCATCACACTTGTGAGGAAATCTGATTAAAATAACATTACTTAACCTAAATGAAATTGTAAAACAGACAGCTGACAGTGACATTATATCCATAGACAATGCGAATACCAAGTCACGTTCGGAAACCATAGCGGTAAAGACCTAAGACGGTTGATTTTATATTTACAAAATACTGAAATACACTATTTAAACAATTAATTAATGTTACATAAATATGTTCTTACATGTATTTGCAATAACAGTTCTCTTTAAATAAATTTTTCAGTGAAACAAGTTAAAAAAGTAAGTTTTCGTTTCCTTTGAAGATGACAAATAAGAGTAAAACAAAACCAGCGTTTCAAATTTAAAAAGAAAACCATTACGCCCTAGGGCGTAATAGGTCATTTACGGCCCGCAGAACCTACGTGTAATGACACCATTTTCGAGCAAGTGTGATGAAATAGTACATTGTGTATCAAGGGCGGTAAGTAAGGAATTACAAACGAGTGTTTGTTACAAGGCCGAGGCGAAGCCGAGGGCTTTAACAACACGAGTTTGTAATTCCTTTACCGCCCGTGGCACACACAATGTTTTTCATCACACTTGTGAGGAAATCTGATTAAAATAACCTTACTTAACCTAAATAAAATTGTAAAACTGACAGTGACATTAGTGACATATATCAAGACGACAAGTCACGTTCGGAAACCATAGCGGTAAAGACTTAAAATGGTTGATTTTATATTTGCAAAATACTGAAATACACTATTTAAACATTTAATTAATGTTACAGAAATATGTGTTTACATGTATTTGCAATAACAGTTCTCTTTAAATAAATATTTCAGTAATAAAAGTTAAAAAAGTAAGTTGGCGTTTCCTTTGATCATGACAAATAAGAGTAAAACAGAACCAGCGTTTCAAATTTAAAAAGAAAACCATTACGCCCTAGGGCGTAATAGGTCATTTACGGCCCGCAAAACCTACGTGTAATGACACCATTTTCGAGCAAGTGTGATGAAAAATATAATAATTCTCTTTATTTCAGATCAAACAATCCATAATATTAGTTAGTAAAGGCTTACGACTAACCCGACCAACTTTAACCATAGATTCTAACAACTATTAGAAGTAAAAAAAGTTATGTGACGTATAGTCGATTAACGCTTACTTTCCGAGATATTCATAATTTTTTGAATAAAAACTCCCAAGTGTGTAACAAGCCCTAATCAATGTGATTAAGATACTTTTACTGATTTTTTAAAATGCTTTAACTAAACAGCAATTAACCTTCGCAGTATTAGATGGTAAGCAATTACAAAGCCAAAATATTGACCTTTCGTTTCTATTTTAGCTTTTTTTTTCCTTTTTAATAACTTTTCCTCCAGTAAGGACATGTTTATAACGAGAGACTGAATTTATTGATTTGTTTTGTTCCATAAGACTATTAATGTAAAATGACAAAATTCGACCTATGTTGATATAACGTTATTTACTTGTAATACCAATCAGGAATACGCGGTTAAAGTTGGTCGGGTTGTACGGGCCCACGGTGCATGTAAAATACCTTATACAATGGTATTTTACCAATATGAACTGAATTGAATTGAAATGTCCACTGAAGCAGAGCGGGTTAATATTCGGCCCTTTCCGCTCCGCTCCGGTGGACGCTTAATTGTCACCTTTGGTATAAAACAAACGCCAGAACAAATAAAAACAAATTGGCGAAGTGAATTTGCGAATCGAGTCTAAACTCAATCTAGTATGTAAAACACTAAATTAGTTTACCTTGTGACCTCGCGTAGTCACGTACAGTTGGCAAACGAAAATGTTGAGTATTTTATAGTACTAATGGACCTGGCTTGAAAAATGGGATTGTAAAAAAGTCCCTTTGGAATCAACTTTAGACTTTTGATGTCTCTGGCGTTACCGAAAATGTCTCTAGAGTTACCAAGGAATCGAACTTCTAATATGATATTTTTCTATTTATTAGGTTTATGAGACGGGGCATACAACTCCAAAACATCCATAGGTTAGTCTTTTTTACCCGACTGAGGCGAAGCCCAAAGGAGGGTTATGTGTTTGACCTATATGTATGTATGTTTGTATGTATGTCCGTTCCTATGTCCGCTCGTAACTACTCAACGGCACATCCGATTTTGATAAATGATACATCATTAGATTTGTCTTGATGGTGCGAGTGGCACTGGGTATGAAGTTCGTTAAAATAAACAGAATGGCGGATTTTATGCAGTTTCAAAGAGCAGCGTGGTCGGGTTTTTTTTAAATAAAAATGTGGTTATTTGTCATAGATCGGCAGATTTAAAGGCGTTATTTTACAACGAAAATTAAAATTTCGGACAGCATCGTGTGGGTAAAAAAGTTGATTGACCCAATTGCTAGAAGATAATAGATTGATAGAATAGACTATTTTCTTACTGAATAGCTGAACTACGCCCCTTCTCACTGTAGGGCTGTCAACCATAATGACGGCACTTTACGCCTCATTGTCACACTGGCCGCTAGGGTTGACGCCACATTCATTTGTTTTGCGGCTAGGTATATAATGTACTACCAAAGACCGTTAAAACAAGAGGACTGTCATTCTCCATACAAAAAGCTGTTCCCCGATATTTACAACGCCATCTATGTATAAGCTTGGTATAAGAATTATATTATTTACAATTATTCAACTTTGCAGGTGTGACAAAGTATTTAAATGTTAGAATTTATTTTTTATTAGCTGTTTACGAACTAACTGTCACTATACGTTGTTTCTTTGTTCAATTATAATATCGTTAAATGTTTAGTTTTTTAGCGCCATGTAGTGTTTGCCTGGACATCCCCTTGCGGTCGGGGCACGATCCAAAGTATGGAGAATGACAGACCTCTTGTTTTAAAATGGTCCTTGGTACTACTAACAATTAGAAAGAGTTATAACGCCCACGTTAGTGACTGTATGCACAAAAATGAGAATGACCCAGCTACGAGTTAATCTCACGACACAAAACAGGTGTAACTGTATGCTGACTGTACGACGTCACAAATGTTTAGCTACATTTTTCGTGATTTGATCAGAATAAGGTCGAAATCATCAAAATATAATGTGTCGGAGATAACGCCGACCTAAAATTACGTTCAAAGCCCCATAACGCCCACTTTTTAAAATCAATCAATGATCGTCTTATTGTATCAGTGAGACTGATAACCAACTTCATGTTTACTACGTTTGAGTCTAAAGTCATTTATGACAAATACTAGCATTTTCCCGCGGCTTCGCCCGCGTTGTTCCCGTTATTGTCCCAAAGGAACTCTTTACCGGGATATAATGTATCCTATGTTTCAATCCAGGACTTGGTCTACTTGCATGCCAAATTTCAGCTTGATCCATCCAGTTGTTACCCCGTTATAAGGTAACAAACATCCAAACATCCAAACATCCAAACATCCGAACATCCAAACATCCAAATATCCAAACATCCAAACATCTTCACAAACTTTCGCATTTATAATATTAGTGGGATTAATATCAAGTTTGAGAAGGTGCAATTTCAAAAAGGTTGCAGATCGTTTAAAAGGCAAGTAATTGTGATTGGTTACAAACCTATTGACGTGAAAAATGTATTTGATGCTTTTCTACCGAAGAAAAAAATATTTGCCGTATTTGCCATACTGGGTAGGTTACTTCCGTTTTTCGCCACGCCTATTCTCTTTCCGCACAGACTCTACTAGCTCTACTCCTTTTCGTGGGGCCGATTTTGAGGGTCAGTTACGCTTTCATACTTATTATATTATGAATAGTCGAAATGTGTGCTCGTATTTCTGATCTCGACTGTACATAAGCGTCGATCATTACCTAGAGTAAATGAGCCCCACACCGTCGTTGGCCGTATCACGCCGCTAGGGCTGTCAATCGTAATGATGCCTCTTCGGTCCACCATTGTCAATCGCCGCTAGGGTTGTCGCTACAAGTAAGTAGTGGCAACTTTACCGGTTGATGATTTTTGTGATTATATTAGTATTAAGAACAATGCACCGTTTGTGCCCAAATAAACATTAAAACATTACACAAACATTTTAATCGACTTCACACAAAAGGTTTTCTGAACTATGGAGTTCTGTACCTCTATAGCACAACTGTGACACGCAACTCTTTGTCGCGCGACAAATGCTACCTATCTCTTTCCTCTCAATATAGTTTGACAGTGACAGGTGACGCTCTGTCGCGCGAGAAACGAACTCGCGGCTAATTATGCTAGACGTACTGAGGTGGCTTAGAGTCTAGCATATCTGTCATTTATGAACCGATAAAATAGTATATTACACAACTAGGGTGGTAATACAAAGAAAGGCCGAGATCGCAGAAGTTTGCGGCCCGAGCTGCAAGCGAGGGACGTAAATATGCGATCGAGGGCTTTCTTTATTACCTCCCGTGTAGTGTATATCATTTTATGTCTACACTTGGCCAGAAAGCGGCTTTTTCCGTACGCGCAGCGTGCGGAAAAAGCCACTTTGTGGCCAGGTGTGGCATAAAAATATTTTTTAATCGAAAGGGTGCATTTCTAGATTTGTCTTATTCCTTTCAAAATCCAGTTCTGTGGCGTATGATGCTACGCTTTGTCGCGCGATAAATAAATGACAAAGCATCCGCCACGTTCGGACATGCCGACGGCGATGAGTGACGGATGCTTTATCATTTATTTATCGCGTGACAAAGCGCAGCACCATAAGCCTACTGAAGATGGGATCTATGAAAAACTGAGGGAACTCTATACAAATTAATAACTCGTTTTCATTTTCATTCATTTCAGTATTTTATGAATTTGCTAGCGTCGTACATTCAATGTTCAAAGTCAAGTTTTTTTTTAAAGTTACTGTTAAGGTGATATCAGACGGTTCACATGAGTGAATGTTCACTCTAGTGATTGCTCCTTTTTTCTTTTATTCCATGTTCACAAAGCTTAGCTAAAATGACATAGAAATGAACATTGACCGCTCTTTTCTGTCAATATGGCGTCGAATGAAGTCGTGTGTCTGGAATAAGTTTAGTTGGCCGAATCCGAGTAAACGTTCTCTCTGTGTTCAGGCCGTTAATTTTTCGTTCATTCGGAGTAAGAGTGAATGATGCCGAATGAACCGATCCAACATTGTTGGGTCGGTTCACTAGTGAATTCATTCGGCACTTTTGTTTCACTCCGTGCTACGTGTCACTTCGAGTGAAAGATACCGAATGAAAGATGAAAATGAACCGTCTGATATCTATCACCTTTACCTACGAGTCAATCTTACAGCAAATACATAAATAAAGGTATAACCACAGTATAATAGCAGTAATTTTTCTCCCTACAAAAGCTACATCGCGCGCTTGCATGTGTGCGCGCCGTGTACGAACGTACTACACGCAAAGATTTAAGACTGCGTAAGAATACTCTGGTATGGATTCCACTCACACGTATGCGCGATAGCACGTCTGTGTGAATACGTGTCATGCGCTTCTAAACGACCCGAATACTTGTTTGTCTTTATACTTTGGTTTGGTATAATTGTATGCTGACTGTACGTAAACGACGATTATCACTTCACACCGTTGGTCGTATCGCACCGTTAGGGCTGTCAATCGTAATGATGCCACTTTGCTTCATTGTTACTTGTTAGGGTTGTCGCCACACAAATATTTTACAATTTTTGTCAATGACTATAGGACGCAACTTTGTGTGCGGAGGTGAAATAAGTTAAATGTCTCTTTTTTGTTTCGCTGTAATCAGCCAAATTTTATAAAAACCAAACCGATATATTGCGTGCGTACGTGCGGCATATATATTATATTTGCGTTTTACTAGTTATTTTTTTACACTCCCAATTACATTATTGAAAAACATCTGTAATGTACAAACATAGTTTTGTTACGATCACATATAAAAAGATATAGTGCAATGATGCGCAGTTTCAGATTTATAAATAGGCTTTACATAATATAGTGGACAACGTCACTCTTCACTAGGGTTGTCGCTACAGAAACATTTTTACGATTTTCAGGGACCAAAAAATTCAACGATACCTACCTTGCAAGATTTAGGCAACGTAGGGTTGTCAATTATCTGTCTAGGAGCGAACAAACTGGTAAGCTGTGTGTCAGTTAATAGAAATGTTGGGTCTTTGTATTGGATAGGGTTGTCAATCACTTAGTCAGGTCCATTATAATATATCTACTTGCCATTTATTATGAACACAAAAAAAAATGTTTCAAATCGTTAAAATAATGAACATTATTACATTGCGTTAATACGATGTTAAATTTAATAAACATCTAACAAAAAGGAAAATTTGCACGATTATTACTGAAAATATCTTCAAGCACAATCTACGTAATCTATTAAATTAATTCTCTCAGAATTTAATTTAGCTACTTGGGCAAACATCTTAATATAATGTTCATTGCGGACTGTAATAAAGCAGGACAATAGAAATATTACGCGTTTCTTCTTAAATAAGATTACGAGGGTATTGTGATCGGTCGAGTGTAAAATTACTCGCCCGAACTTAGGGTTACTCTGTCTAAGGATTTGTTTTGAGATTTCTGATTTTCTGCGGTCATAACTCATAACTAGAGTGCTAGAGTCTCATGTCAGTTTGAACATAGAGTGCGGTGGAGTCCTTGGTACCTAGTTAGTTTTTTAGATGGAATGAATACATTATTTTTTAATGTTCTAAAGTACTATCTACATAAAATGGTATGAGCCTTTTTTTAGACCTAAGTCTTATTGAAATTCTTAACATTTAAGAATGCAGTTGCAGTCTGGGCCCGTGGCCGATGGGTATCTTAACTAATTAGTTGTAAAATAGTTCATAAATAAATGCGGAAGTAATTCTGTCTGGCTGCCTATCTGTCTGTCTGTTCGTTATCTTTTCACGCTTAAACCGCGGCTCCAATTGTGATGATTTTGATGGCGAGTGGGGGGTCGTGACTCACAACCTCCCACTCACGAAACTTAACGTACTTTATCTTGGTGTTTTTTTGTTTGATTGACAAAATAAAAAAAGATGTGTTCAATATTTTTGATAATCTAACCTACGGACTACAGACTTAATAGTGCATTACACAACTAGGGTGATAAAACAAAGAAAGGCCGAGATCGCAGGTGTTTGCAGCCCGAGCTGCAAACGAGGGACGTAATTATGCCATCGAGAACTTTCTTTATTATCTCCCGTGTTGTGTACATAATTTTATGCCTACACTTGGTGTGGCACAAATATATATATATATACAGGGTGGTTTTCGATAATCTGTACATTTATCCGTAAAAATGACTTTAATTTTTGTTTCTGGGCAAACTTTTTTTTTACAGATTTTTACAATTTTCTATGAAATTTTGGGCAGTACATCTGTTTGACGCAGTATAACTTTTGATCTTATTGTTCAAAGCTGTAAATAAAAATGTTTTTAAAAACAAAATTTAGTGCTAAATGAAAATAAGCATGAAAAAATGGTCACAATATTCGCAGACATTCGAGAAAAACGGTTTTTCCGTAAAAAAACTGAAGTTTGCAGCCGTTTTTCACAATTATAACTTTTTCTTTAGGATTTTTTCTTCAAATCGGTGGTTTATTGTTATTGCTACTAAATAAGGTATCTATTGCCATGATCTTGCAATTTTTTCTTACAATTTGAAGCAATTAGATCAAAAGTTATACCGCGGAACACAGATGTACTTCATGTACTGCCGAAAACACTGAAAGTTTAAAAATCTGTAAAAAAAACGAATGACCACAAACAAAAATTAAAATCAGTTTTACCGATAAAATTCGCTGAAATTTTACCCCTTTTTAAATGTACAGATTATCGAAAACCACCCTATATATATTTTTTTTTTTTTACCTAGGAAACAAACCTTTTATTTGAGCCGAGATATGATTACCATATCTCGGCCTTCTTTAATTATATGTTTGAAAACAGAAACTGGTGAGTTTCTTCCGGCGCTTCTTCTCACCAGAAGGTCATTACCAAAAGCACCAAAAGAAAAAAATAGAATCAGATATTTAAAAGAGCCCTTGAGGGCCTACTTGCAGAAATATTATTTTATTTTATATTTCATGACGTTTTTGTCTCAGGACTTAATGAAAATTGGGCTTTTTCTAAGGACTTTTTAATTTTTAACTTGTAACCCTCCCCGAGCGTGCCCGAAGCGAGCTGAAAATATATTTGAAAGGACTGAATTAATTATTCTGTAAAGGTTGTATAATTATTTGAGCCGACTCGGCGCTGAATGGTGTACGACAAGACGTTGGAGTTATTTTAGCAATTACGTTTCAACGTGATAACTTTGAGGGCAGTGGCAAAGTAAATTCTAAGTTTGTACGGGAAACAAACCGACCCGAATCATCTTAAGATGACTTTTAATTAGGGCTTGTAGTACCGGGAAATTTTAGTATGGCGGTACCGGGAATTCCCGGTGCTGCCATACTAAAATTTCCCGGTACTGCACGCCCTACTTTTAATTAAACTGGTAAAGAATATAAAGAATAGAGAGTATAAGCAAGAGCTTAGACCTGCATTCACAATGGCCGCGGATTCTTTGTCTACCGAGTAATCTGCGGCACTACTTATACTTGTAGTTTAAGATCCCACCAACCTCGACCGTCCCTCACTCTACTGCCTAACCCTATTATAATAATATTAAAACTGGCCAAGAGCATGTCGGACCATGCTCAGTGTAGGGTTCATAGCCGTAACTATAAGGTAAAAAATACGATGTAAGAAAAGTACAACAACAAAAGAGCGTAGCTTCATAGCAATAACATATTACGGGTAGTTTTTGAGTAAAATGCCTGTGACGGCAGACGGACCGACATGACGAAACTATAAGGGTTCCGTTTTTTGCCATTTTGGCTACGGAACCCTAAAAATGTGAAAGTTTTTAAAGACGTTTGGGGTTTGGATGCAAGCATCCAAGACAAAAAGAAAAGTAGTTACAGCTTATTATCGCTTGTTATTAGTAATTTTGAATAATACTATCAGATGGCGCTAACCATAAAGAGCCGATTGCATGTATTTTCTGACTTTTAAGAACTCCTCATATTGTTTTACGCAGAGAAATTTTGTTGTGGCACATTAGCTATCCTGGCATAGCCCGTACAAATAAAACCAGTATTAGTAGCTCTGCTTGTTTGAGGTGATTTTTAATTACACTGCTAAAGAAAGAATGTACAACTAAGAGCTTAGACTTGCATTGACAATAGCTATGATTTCTTTGTCTACCGAGTAATCTGCGGCGCTGCTTATACTTGTAGTCTACGATCCCACCGGCTTCGATCTTCCTTCATTCTTCTGAATAAAAATAATGAATAATTATAGCGAAGAGTCTCGACCAATACCTCAAGAGACTCTAGTAGACTGGGTCAAGGATTTGTTATAGTCAGCAACATGTAATCTGCTAATTTCTGTAAAATCACCTTATTTTATTCGCTACAAAATCGTCTTTATTACCGTGTGGTTAGGAAAAATTCAAGAAAAAAATTTGAAAAAAATTACTATTGTTTCCAACCTTAGGATAGAAAGAGCATAATGTGTATTTTATGACTTAACCTCCTACTCAAAAATAATAAGTTTGTAGTCTATATATATCCATGTGTAGGTTTATCCGTAGAATCGTAGTGCTCAAGTTCATTTGTTTCATTATTTAACTGACCTAAGATTAACCCACCCTGATGATATGCGACTACGAGGTCAAAAATGTAACTCTAACAGCCTCTTCAAAGATGTATCGATAGATTTCTTATTCAAAACTTGCAACAGCTATTTCGACTACTTTTACTAAACTGATTCTTATAAAACTGCACATTGAGTTCCCGTTACAATATGTACAACAATGTGATAGTTAATTGTCTTTTAAATGATATGCAGCCTGATCAAAAATGTCGTCCACCGAAACTTTATATGAATATTTCTCATAAATGCTTTTAGACACACATAGTAAAACATTAAGTTGGTTATCACCACCACTTGATACATAAAACGTATTGATTTCAAAAAGTGGGCGTTATGGGGCAAATTTGAACAGTAATTTTAATAGGTGTCGTCATAACATATATTATACTAGCATTTTCCCGCGGCTTCGCCCGCGTTGTTCCCGTCATTGTCTCAAAGGAACTCTTTACCGGGATATAATGTATGCTATGTTTCAATCCAGGACTTGATCTAGTTGCATGCCAAATTTCAGCTTGGTCCATCCAGTTGTTACCCCGTTATAAGGTAACAAACATCCAAATATCCAAACATCCAAATATCCAAACATCTTCACAAACTTTCGCATTTATAATATTAGTGGGATTTCGATGGCTATTCACTTGCTTAATAATACAAACGAGGGAATGCCGTTGACGGTGGTATCTTGTACTATAAAAGCTAAGTTTGAAAACACACAGCAGTAATCTCCTGTTTACTTCTTCCCGCTTTGTATATTAACTTTGCTGCCTCGTGTTTTATTAGTTTTAAACATGTTGTGCTAGAAAATATTTTAGAAAATAATTTTATGATACCCTGATTGAAAGTCAGTTCTTTTGTTTGAAGATTAGATTTCAGGTTATGAGAAAAATATTATTCGCATTTATAAATAACAACAGTATTTATTTAGCATTGTTGTCAATTTGTTTACCGACTATTAGAGTGAGACTGACACTACGATAACTTTGCAGAGCAAACATGGCAACACCTCTGTTTAAAAGTCAAATTTCTATGAAAATTTCTATTAAGAGGAAACAGGAGGGCAGTTTTTCCATACAAACGTAGTCCCCTGTTTCCTCCCTGGATAATGCCAGTAGACCAATCATTTTTTGTCCAAAAATCTATAGCTACTATTGATATGTTCCTATGTTTTCCTTTTTACGATAAATTGATTCTCAAAAGAGATATTGACCTTCAAAAACCTAAAAAAAATGCCAGATTTTCCGCTGTGTTCACACATCCAGAAAACAAATTTAACTAGATTATTAAAAAAAAGGAAAACATAGGAACACGGCCAAAGCCTTTCTTTAATGTTTAATGAAAAAATTAGTTAAATAGGTTAAGTTTTGGGGAAGAAATCAGGGGACTACGAAACGTTGTTTTCATGAAATTTTACAGGTATTTTCGGTCCAAGCTGCAGTTGTCTCTATCGCACTCTGCGCGGGAGAGGCGGGCAGTGCGGGACAGCGACACATTTTACAAATACCTAATTTTCAATTCTCTCCACCTTACTGTTTCCTCTTAAATGGTGGTCCAAGCTAGGAATCCAGAGGTACCTGTTTCGATTCGCAGTGTGGACCATAGGTGAGTACCATTTCATTTTTCTGTGTATTTTAATTTCTTGTACAGTCGAGTTCATCATTATCTGAGCACAGGTTGGACCAAAAATATCTGAACAAGAGCCTATTGTCAGAAGCATAAGAACTAGATCAGATATTTTTGATCCGTTGCTCAGATAATGATGAACTCGACTGTATCTATATTATGTAGTCGAGTTCATAATTATCTGAGCAAAGATCGGATCAAAAATTTCTGATCAATTTCTTATGCTTCTGAGAATAGGGCCTTGTTCAGTTGTTTTTGGTCCAATCTATGCCTAGATAATGATGAACTCGACACTACGTACTGACTATTTATAATAACGTTAATGCATCATCTAAGTAGCAAGCAAGTAAAAGTAAACTCACGGACAATGAATTCGGGTCATTTTCTATGAAAAATTATAAAAAAAATACCCAAATTCATTGTCCGTAAGTGTAATTAAGTGGTGCAACATTCCTGCGTGGTGACGACAGTAGTATTCCATTTTACAAAAAAGGTCTCACCATTCAAACCACACATCACATTGCACCTCATTAAATGATCACAGTCTGACATGAACACATTCGTACCTATGTACGAGTAGGTACGAACGTACATTTCACCAAGCTGACTATCAGCTCGCCCCGGCGCCATTTAAATGCAAAGCACGCGGCAACCCTGCGCTCGATTATTAGGGTCGTCGCGATTATGCTCTGCCCGACGTATACAGGGTGTTACTGGCTAGTCAGTGTTGCCAAAACGTGCGTTTTAGCACGGTTGTACATGCTAAACCGCGGTTTTAGCACATTTTTTCGCTGCGCACGTTAGTTCTCGCTTGTGTCCGAAAAACGAAGGAAAACCCTGCTTAAATTCATGTTTCGGTAACACTGTTGTCGGTGGGCTATTTAATACATTTAGAAGCGGTGGGCTAAGAAATACTTACAGTGGAACTAGCCCGACTTCAAACAATGAGGTATTGTTTGAAGTCGGTTAAAAATTAAATACAGTTGTAGAAATTGCATTGTAAATTCGGACTACTTGCTCTTGAGTTCTTATGTCGTTTTGCACAGGCAAATTATCCAAACATAATTGATGCCATGGAAGCGAATGATGAGTCACTTTTTCGTTTTTAATATCTTGTTTATTTAAGGATCTTTGTAATGTTTTGGTGCGTAATAAAGAGTATTGAATTGCATTGTAAATTTGGTCAAGCAAATAAACAAACCGATAATTACGTAGTTTTCCGTTTAAACTAATTATGTGATTAACATCTGATAATGTCCTCATAAAACTTAATCTTATAAAGCTTTTTCTGCAATCACTTTAAATTGAATTAGTTTATAACAATTACCAATTGCCAGGCCAACCAAGCATCGTGCTATTAAAGCCCGCATGCCGACACACCCTGTATGTGCGGATCCACTCGCCACATTGGCAGTGTTTGCCAGGGTTGTCGAGAGCCGAGGTTTTTGTCGCGAAAGTAGAACCGACAAGACACTTGGGACGAATTGATGTGCTAATGGTTTTGTCGAGGATTCGTGGGCGAGGCGTCAAAGTTCATTAAAAGTATTGGAGATAATAAAATAGAAAGAAAATATATTTATTTACGACAGCAGAAAAAGTTAGACATTACGTATTTATGTATGTAAACATTTTATTGCACATAAAATCATACAAAAACAATACAAAAATCAATAGTTATGTACAAAGGCGAACTTATCCACATTGGCACAGTCTTTGCCAGGGTTGTCGAGAGCTCTCGCGAGCTTCTCGCGAAAGTAAAACCGACAAGACACTTGTGACGAATTGATGTGCTAATGGTTTTATCAAAGTATAAAGACAATCAAGTAGTACGACTTCGTACGTAATTACACAGACGCACGACGCGCGTCTGTGTGAGTGAACGCCATACTGTGGCAGTCGCGCGCAGTCGCAAATGCTTGCCTGTGGTGCACGGCGCGCACACATGCGCGCTCCCGATGTACCTTTTGTTTGGAGAAAATCTACCGTATAACGTGGTTTTGTCGAGGATCCGTGGGCGAAGCGCAACGGGTAACGGATATAACCACAGAAATGGGCATTTTCAATGGGCTTATTTTAGCGTAATCTACACGAATCAATCTCATTTAAGCGTAAAAACGGCGAAAAAAAAGTCCTAAAATCGGGCCCCTTTTGCTATACCCCAACCAAAGCATTGTAAGTTATTGTTAACTATGTACCTATAGACTACAAAAAAATTATTACGATTCACGATTTAAAATTCATCCTGTATAGAAAAGTTACGGAATCGGAATTAAAAAAATTGGGACACTTTTTTCGTCTATCAGGGTTGATAGACTTGATAGTGATCCTGATTCGAAAACACTTAAATTTTTTGAAATATAAAAAAAAAAGTTGAATTAACAACGAGTTTTGAAAATGCCCAAATACATTTATCGAGGTAGAAGGCAAAAGTGTATGTACCTCGCGAGCTAAAAAAGAGTGGCGGCGACCTACTTTGCACGCCGATAACTTGAGTTGCCGTCAATATTATTATCAGATTTGAAAAGATAATAGAGTCATTTTCAAAAAAAATTGTACAACATTAAGGGATTTAATTAAAACAAAACTTAATTTATTCCTCTGTGTTACGAAAGTTACCCATATAGTTTGTATGCCTAACTTTCGTAACACGGAGGAAGCGATCGTGATTTTGTTTTTATTAGGCCCTTAACTATGTACAATTTTTTTGAAAATGACTCAATAATGGTATAATTTATTGTACAAATACCACCAAAAGAAATGAAAAAAAATTACTGTCATGTGGGGCACAACAACGATGACACTCCCGTCGAAACAGAGTGTAACAAACTCAAGTTATTTTATTTTGTATTTGTAGTTTTTGCATGGCGAAACAATTCACACTAGTACCTGGTTCACTTTACACTGCAACATTCCCCAGACGTGTACCTAATCACGTTACACTCCTACATCCTAAACCAACAGTCAGAAACTACACTAAATGATTTATCTCCCAGTTGGATAAATAGGGTAAACTTGCCTAAATCGTACTCGTTCCTAAAACGTACCCTGTCAAATTCTCGTATCGACGTGACAGTGGCGACGCCAGTGCTATAAAATGAAACTACTAGTTCGCCGTGTCAAGTGACCTAAAGAACAATTGCATGCTGTCGCTCCATTGAAAATGATTCAAAAAGTAAGTAATTTTGCTGTTTTCGAGTATAATTTTTTTGGTTGACTGCTAAGGTATTCAATTTACTCAATGGTGAGCTATGTAAATAAGAAGTTTCTTGCTTAATTAAGTACTATCGCGACGTGTTATCGCGCGTCTGTGTGAATGTATGTTGCGCGCTTCTAAACGTTCGAAGTTGACTACTTGTTCGTGTTTATGCTTTGACATGGGAGAGTGAGTGTACGAACTGAGTGGACGCTCTCGTCGGGGCGTGCAGCGGGGCGTTCATGTTAAACATAAACAAATTTATGTGAGCGTCCTGAGTGTACGCTGCACAAAACCCATACACGCTGCCCGCCACGCCGGACGCGACGCGACACGCGACCTGCTCAGGCCGTACACTGAGGGGCAGAGCGTTCGAACAAGTTAGCACTATAGAGAACATGCCGGAACTATAGGTGGCAGCGCTAAATCGACAAGGATAGAAATAGTACATTACATAACTAGAGTGGTAATACAAAGAAAGGCGGAGATCGCAGGAGTTTGCGGCCCGAGCTGCAAGCGAGGGACGTAAATATGCGATCAAGGGCTTTGTTTATTACCTCCCGTATTGTGTACATCATTTTATGTCTACACTAGGCCAGAAAGCCGCGCAGCGTGCGGAAAAAGTCACTTTATGGCCAGGTGTGGCATAAAGGATTTTACTAGGCCTGAAAAAATGTCCTGTAACTTATCTTAAACGACATGCATATTGGGGTTTAATATTTGTTTGTTACCCGTGCACAAGAGCAAAAATCGCAATTTAGCTTGAAACTTGTCAAACAAATTGGTGTTTACAAAATATTGATTTAAACTTTCACGATTTTCACTCATTATTATAACAAAACGGGACTTGATCGCGTAAAAACATGATATTACCTCGACGTTTCGGACGTGCCGTGAACTCCAAGTAGACAAATCGGCTATAGCGAAGCATGTGTTGGAGTCTGGATCAAACCACTGGATGGAGTTTCATAATACCAAGATCCTGTCTACAGAACGCAATTACTATAGTAGAATTGTCCGTGAAGCGGTTGAAATCAAAAAACACCGCAATTTCAATCGGGAAGATGGGTTTAAGCTTTCTTCGTCGTGGAATCCAGTCATCAGCATGTGTCAATATCATCAAGTGTCTTCCGGCAAATCGCCTGATGTTGTTAGTGTTGTGTGTCGGCCGAGTGACAACCCTAATATGCAAAGTATTAATCAAGACCAAGTGTACCCCCGTCGTGGCGAACATAAAAATCTGGGTGAGGTCGCAAATAATCGCACAACGTTGAATATGTTGGGATGTTGTTAGGATACATATAAGTAGTGTAAACTCGATTTTGCAGTTTCGAAAAAGTTGTGCTAAATGTATGGTGGTCGCAAAACACCGAAATTTTCGGTCATTTTTCAGATTTTGGTCTGTACCTTCTAAAAACCGGATTTTTGGATAAAATTGTCTATGACACTATTAAAGAAGATAAAATTCCCTACAATATGAGTGTAACATCAACTCTGCATGTTTAGAAAATGTTGAGATATAGCACTTCAAAAAATTGCAAATTTTCCTTAAAAGTTCGAAATTGCACTTTCAGCTACCTCTCAAGCTGAATAGCAGCTGAAATACTGATCTTACAATGACAATTAGATATATGAAGTTATAGAGCAATTATTGAGCTTTATTTTAAGTATAATTTGAACCCTGTACTTGCGATAATTCTCTTGTGATCGAAAAAAAACCAAATCATTAGAGAACTCAGATTTCTCAGGAAAGAGTGCTCCTAAAGCAAATTGTTAGTATATTGCGCAGTTATTCATAGGAAGTTTTAAAAATGACTTTATATTTCTAAACATCCATCATTTAAAAAGTTCTGAGAGACCATGATGATCGCGTACATCGCACATTATGTAAATGATAAAAGCATCGTGACATTTACTTTTACATACGTGCGTAAATTCGAGTGTGTTAAATACTTTATTATTTAATTATACTGTGAAATGCGTAACCATCATATGCCCGCTAAATTAGTCTTAGATACACATCGTAAGATCTTAGTCATAAAATGTGAAAATCAACGTAAAGTGATGGCGAGTTCTCGGCTCCAGTGATAGAATTACAGGACGCAATATAAATTAGTATTTATCGCAATAACTTACACTAAAGAGTGGCTATGTAGTTACCCTTGAATTGCTGACATTTTACGGAATCCGGCAAAAAGTTATCTTCGATGACATAAAACATTAGATTCAACGTTTGTCAACGAAACGTCACGCAACCGGTAGGTTTACGTGGTTATACGTTTACACCTACTAGTTTTCCGCGTCTAATTATGCTCCTATTTTGTGTAAGTAGGTACTTATAATATTAGGCTTGCTTTTACGCAATTGGCTAAATGGTCGTATTCTTCTGAATTACACCTAGAAAAGTGTCGTCAAAATCATGTTCATGGCTAAGTAGTCAAGCAGGGGCTTATTGCATAACAAAGTACGAGATAATATTATAAGTAAGTTTGTATGGATTTTTACTAATATTAGCTTGTCTTCTACTATGTACTCGTCTAATGAGTCTATTCTCGACGAGCTCAACATCAAAACGAGACTCCACAATCTGTACACAACGTGTCCAAAGCTTCTTCGGGCATCTGGTCAGGTCAGGTCCGGATAGTCTGGAGAAGCTCCTAATTACTGTTCGCATGGCAGGAAGAAGGAGTAGGGGCCGTATCGTATGCCTATGCTGAATCGTGATGGGTAGGATGTAGCCAACAGTTGTGTGTAATACGTAAATTATATGCTAGATAAGCTAACAATATGCGTAACGTAGGCAAGATGACCAACCTAATGTTACAAAATACGTGTACGATCTTCTAACAGTGCCAAAGTCCATCATACAAATTTGGGTGGACAAGGAGCCCCACATGAGATCCTTATGAGTGGGGTAATAGTTAAGAAACGGGAAGCCGAGTCAAAGTTTTCCTCGGCTCAAAAAGGTGTTATCTCAAACACCGTAGGAGCATTCCACGGAAACGTTACGTCAGGGACACTACCTTTTCAATACTTTATACAGGTAAAATTAAAATCTGAATATCGGTATGGTAATATCAAGACTTGGCTTTAAGATTGGTAGTGTTTCTTAGTAGTAACTAAAAGAATATAAGGGTTTGCTACCATAGCATTACGTAAGCGACAAAAAAATATGTTTTCATGGAATGTTCCAATAGGAACTACATACTCACTTCTAAGTTGTAACTTATTACAATAAATACGAATTTACGTGGTGTCCTGTACACGTTGATTTTCACATTTTATGACCAAGATCATATTATGTGTATTTAAGACTAATTTAGCGGGCATATGATGGTTGCACATATCACAGTATAAATAAATAATAAAGTATTCAACACTCTCGAATTTACGCACGTATGTAAATGTGACGATGCTTTTGTCATTTACATAATGTGCGATGTACGCGATCATCATTGCCCCTCAGAACTTTTTAAATGAATGATGTTTAGAAATATAAAGTCATTTTTAAAACTTCCTATGAATAACTGCGCAATATACTAACAATTTGCTTTAGGAGCACTCTTTCCTGAGAAATCTGAGTTCTCTAATGATTTGGTTTTTTTTCGATAACAAGAGAATTATTGCAAGTACAGGGTTCAAATTATACTTAAAATAAAGCTCAATAATTGCTCTATAACTTCATACATATAATTGTCATTGTAAGATCAGTATTTCAGCTGCTATTCAGCTTGAGAGGTAGCTGAAAGTGCAATTTCGAACTTTTAAGGAAAATTTGCAATTTTTTGAAGTGCTATATCTCAACATTTTCTGAACATGCAGAGTTGATGGTAAAGTCATATTGTAGGGAATTTTATCTTCTTTAATAGTGTCATAGACAATTTAATCCAAAAATCTGATTTCTAGAAGATACAGACCAAAATCTGAAAAATGACCGAAAATTTCGGTGTTTTTCGAGCACCATAAATTTAGCACAACTTTTTCGAAACTGCAAAATCGAGTTTAAACTACTTATATGTATCCTAACAACATCCCAATGTATTTAGCGTTGTGCGATTTTTTGCGACCTCGAATGTTCGAAATGACTGGGTCAGTGCGGGTAGTTCGGAAAACCCGCGCGGCTAGAAGATGTTGACACCCGCCTCGCCAGTCCCTTCGCGACCATGGACGTCACGGCACGTCCTAAAAGTCGAGGTAATATCATGTTTTTACGCGATTAAGTCCCGTTTTGTTATAATAATGAAATTGGTGTTTGACACAACATTCCAAATGATAAGTAATAGTACATTGTGCACCGAGGATAGTAAGAAGGGGATTACTAACGAGAGTATATTAGGAGCCCGACGCCGTAGGTTTTAATGCCTCGAGTTGGTAATCCCGCGTATTTTTACTCAAAATCGTTTATATTTTCCAACCTCATACAAGAAAAATTGTGTGCTTAACTTTTCATTCCAGATGGTGACGTTTTTGTATGAAAGATTTTTTATTTCGCACTGAAAACATAATTTATTTTCCATACAAAATTTTGGGACACAATTTTTTGTGTATCAGGTTCGGATGAGACAATAGGTTACTAGACTCATATCAATTTGGTGCAATGCTTATTTTCTATAGTATTTATTTAAGAAATCAATGTTTTTCGATTACGGTTTATTAAAAGTGTTTGGTGGTTTGTTTATTTTTAGTTGAAAATTTGTCTTATTTTTTTTTTATTTTGACCTCTGAAAACGGTGTCGGCCATGATGTGATGTCATAGGATCTTAATCTAACTTCATGTCGAATCTTATACGAGTGAAACTCGCCATGTAGCTTTGCTTTGCTGTGACATTGAGATAAGTGACTTGGTGGTTTTATGAGGTTTTGATCGTAATCGTTTCGTTTTGATTGAGTTTAAATTTTAAATTATAATATTGCGGTTTTCTAGGTCGTAGAAAAATAGGGTAATATTTTTTTCCGTTAATCAGATAATAATTAATAATATAAGACAAACTTTAAAACGGGTTCAAGTAGCCTATTGTGAGCAAGAAAACCCATAAACTAAATATTTTAAGGAAAAAAAAACACCATGTAACACTTAAAAAAAACCGCTCGTCTAAGAGCTCTAATTTGAGAAGTCTGTAGTGAGAATTGTAAACATTTTCATCAAATCATTATCATCTAGGAATGCAATCTGGAACCGAGATTCGAGATCTCGTGCAGAAAATCAGATTCAACATGGGGTAATTACTCGTAACAGGGCTGGCAAGTTCATCGACTCTCTGTCCTGGACCCGTCATGTGATTATCTCGGCATGACGTCGCCCCTGTCTGGGACCACTGGAAGACCGGCACTGGCTCTTAGGTCGGCATTTTGCTGAGATGGGACCATTTTGTGATAGCGTTCAACTTTTACTTTATATATATTTTATTGCTGTATTTTCATTTTGTGCTGAATAAATTTATTTTCTTTCTCTCAACCTGGCTGGCTACCCGATAACCCGGGTTGACTTTATTTATAGTCGGGTAATACCCGAGTTTCATATTTGACCCAGTATTGCATTCCCCAATTTTCCCCAATGAACCGGCTCAGAGCCGTGTTATGGAGAGAAGTATGCTCGATGTGTGTTTACGTGATCGAACCAAAATGAGGAAATTCCCCACTGACGTATATAAAGGACAGGGCTAACGAGCGCGCAGACGGTTCCAACGCGTTGGTCCTAAAAATGAATTTTAGGACCAACGCGGCAGTGGGACGCGCAGTGCACAGCGCAGCCGGACGTTAAAAAAATGCCTAATTGCGTGGCTCCATTTACTGTTACAGGGAATATAGACCCGGGTGGATTTTCGTCCGCGACATTTGTATGCCATACGTTTAGTTTGGCATACAAATGTCGCGGCCGAAAATCGACCCACCCGAACTGTACGGATCGCCCTATCTTTACTTTGAAATCATTGAAATTCCTTCGTTCCGTTCTACTCGGTACAATATCTTGGTAACAAGCCCTCAGTTTCTTGAAGTTCCCGCGTGGTTATTCGGACGTTATGAGATTATTAATATGCTGGATCACGACTTCGCTACATAACTGAATTGTCTCGGAGTCGATAAAAACATAAACCCAATTGAATTGTCATAGTCTGGCGCGGAATATTAATGGCGGAGCGGATCGATTAGCGGGTAGTTTGTGATCCGCTGCCATTGATCAATGTAAAGCCGGGTTTCGACTGCGAGCGGGGCGGACTCCCTAATGACTCCGTTTTCTTTCATCGCTGGTGAAATGTTTGTATGCGGTTTACTGTTGCGAGTGCCACCAGCGATGAAAGTTAAACGGAGTCATTAATGAGTCCGCTCCGCTCGCGGTGGAAACCCGGCTTAAGGCTGCGTTACCAGAGCTGTGGACTCTAAAAAAATCGGAGCCAACTAAGAGAGATTTTCTCTTTGTTGGCGTTAACTTAAATAAAACAAACAAGATATTAAACATATCAACGAAAGCTGATTAATTAAAACATTAAGTTCATTAGTGATTAAAACAACATTCTAGAATCTTGATAATTTTGACAAATATATTCCTTGTTTCTGTCATTAATATCTTCTTTGTATGATTCGATCATGTTTAATTAGTAACCTTATACATCAATGTTTGTTGAATCAAATCAGAACATGGTTAATTGAACTATGATAAACAATCAATATCATCTTAGTTGGCGCATCTAACGTCTTGTTAGGCTCGTATGGAATCAAGATGCTTGATTATAAGTATCACAATCTTGTTAGGAGCAACCAATTTTTTTTAGAGTGATGTACGTTTTCTAAGCAATTGATGAACCCACTGTTCGGCTAGACGTTCTCGAGCGGTGTTTATCACCGTTTTGTTTTTCTGTTTGTGTACACAATACTGGAATTTCCGCCTAGTTAAACTCGCCCTTTGAAAATTACGAGCCCGCTTCCCCTCCGGCTGGTTGGAAATTGTCACCTGCTTGCTTAGACAAAGGACGGTTTAAAAAATACTGCGATTGAGCATGAGCATCGTATGCACTGGTGATTTCACGTCTTAGGCCGCGGTTCCACTAAGGCGGAGACGATCGGAGCGGAGAGGAGACGGGTCGACCAATCACATTAGATGACCAACCACATTTCGTCGCTTTCGGTAGTGTACGTCAGATTCCGTTTTCGGCAGATTCCATGGAGATCAGATTCCAATTTCGTCAGGTGCCACATATGTCTGATTCCGATTTCGACAGATTCCTATTAGGTCAGATAGCATTTTCGTTAGATTTCAAGTAGGTCAGATTCCATTTTCGCCAGATTACTAGTTGGTCAGATTCCGAGGTGGTCATTTTCCTTGTAGGTCAGATTTCGAAAACGTCAGTTTCCTATTTCGTTAGATTCCGAGTAAGGCAGACATCATTTCACATCACGTCACAAATTATAATTTGTGACGTGATATGAACTGACGTCTGCCATCTTGTAGTTTGAAATGCACGCCATTTTTGACATCACCACAGCCAAAACTCTAGAGTGTTTTTTAAACGATATGCAACCTATCCAAAATGAATACTTCTCAATCTTAATACTAATATTTGTCACACATAGTAAACATTTAGTTGGTTATCTATCAATACCACTTAATACATACGAGGGTAGATCAAATAGTACCCGCGTTTGATGGCAAATGGCGTTGCTTAGGAGAGTTGGCATTACCGTCGTGTAGTATTGCCTTTATCAATTAAAAAAATGAAAACTGACAATTGTGTTTGGTTTAGTTTTTTTTTTGGCGGCAAATTTTGTAAGACTTGTTTTGTTTTTCGTACAATATGGAGAAAAAACAATATCGTCCCGTAATTCGCTTCTTATTTTTGGATGGAAAAACATGTGAACAAATAAAAGTTAAGTTAGATGTTGTCTACGGAGGTCTTTCGCTATCTATGACAACCGTGAGATATTGGTTAAATGAATTTAAACGAGGTCATACATCAGTTTTCGACGAGGACCGGCCAGGGCGCCCGACAGACGTGGTTACCGAAGATGTCGTAGAAAAGGTAAAGCGCATGATGCTCACCGATCGACGTACCAGAGTGCGCGAATTAGCTGAGGCTGTAGGGGGGTCGTACGGAACAGCAATTAATATAATACACGACAAATTACACATGAAAAAAGTGTCCGCCCGATGGGTGCCGCGATTGCTCACGGATGAAGATAAGCAGTTACGGCTGTCATTATAGAAGGATTCTTTGGGCTTGTTTGAGCGAAATCCCCAGGAGTTTTTCCGTCGTGTCGTTACCGTTGATGAAACTTGGAACCATTAAATACACCAGAAACCAAGTGCCAGTCTAAACAATGGGTTTTGTCTGACGAATTTGTCCCGAAGAAGGCGAAAACGGTCCCATCAGCCGCAAAAGTCATGGCCACGATTTATTGGGATTCTAAGGGAGTTTATCCTTATGGATTTTTTACAAAAATGGAAAACGATCACTGGACCGTACTACAGTGAGTTACTGGACCGTTTCGATAAAAAAATAAAGGAGACACGGCCCCATTTGGCAAAGAAGAAAGTGTTGTTTCATCACGACAACGCACCAGCACATTCTTCCAGAATTGTCACTGCCAAACAGACTCAACTACGATACGAATTGCTGCCACACCTACCTTATTTACCGGATCTGGCTCCCTGTGACTTTTTTCTGTTCCCCAATACGAAAAAATGGCTCGGGGGAAAGAAATTCAGGTCAAACGAGGAGCTTATAGCTGAGACAGAAGCATATTTTGGAGAGTTTGACAAATCCTATTTTTTGGAAGGGTTAAAGAAGTGGCCGAAACGCTGGGAAAAGTGAAGGGACCTAGAAGGAGATTACGTTGAAAAATAAAATAAAAAAGTTTAAAAAAAATTGCGTCTTCATTTCTAACACGGGTACTTTTTGATCCACCCTCGTAAGAAGTATTGATTTAAAAAATAGGCGTTGTGGGACAAGTTTGTTACACGTTATCGTTTCATACATTATATTTCGATGGTAGCGAGGCAGTCCCATCAGCACCCTAAATGCATCGTTTTATGCATTTTCTAATGTGCTTCTCGTCTCCTCTGTGGTGTATTTTTTTTGTTCTGAAGCTAAGAAAACAAACAGAAAATATTTAGTTTCTTGTTTAATATGACAAACGCCTTAATTGTTCTTACTCTATTGACAATATAACAAAGGAAACTGTCGCTGCCTTTGCTAGCCGATCCAATGATTAAGTGGACGTGACCAAAGACACTTATAGTTATAACTACTATATTAAACATAGTTATAATGTATCAGTCTAGATATGCTGCTAGCACAAGTAGCCGCAAGTTTATCGACAGAGCAAGAAATGTCACTTTCATACTATAATAACATCGAAACACAGAAATATTTATTCGTCGATTTGTATGGCAAAGAAGCGTGTAACGTTTTTCGCTTGGCGTTTGACGCCAAAAGTGCAATTTAGTGATGGAAAACATAAATTTTCCATTTCATTTGTTGGTATTTGAACAATTAATAATACCATTATTATCAGATCTTCAAATCTGCTAATAATATTGACGGAAACTGAAGTAAACGGTATTCAAAGTAGGTGGCCGCCACTTCTTTTTAGCACGCGAGGTCCATACACTTTTGCCTTCTACCTCGATATATTTCTGTGCATCGAAAAATACCGTAAAGTGGTTCTACTTTACCCCAAAATTACAAAACTCCAAATAATTCCGTCAATTTTTAATTTCAAGACATACTGGCTTTATACATAACAAGAAATAGTACATTACACAACTAGGGTGGTAATACAAAGAAAGGCCGAGATCGCAGATGTTTGCGACCCGAGCTGCAAGCGAGGGACGTAAATGTGCGATCGAGGGCTTTCTTTATTACCTCCCGTGTAGTGTACATCATTTTATGTCTACGCTTGGCAGAAAGCGGCTTTTTCCGTACGCGCAGCGAGCGGAAAAAGCCACTTTATGGCCAGGTGTGGTATAAAATATATTTCCTAACGCGTTATAAATTGAAAAATACGCCAAATATAATACTTCGTCAAATATAAACAAATAATAAATTTGAAGAGAGAAGAATACTAAATGAGGTCACACATAGTAGGTACCTAGGCGAGGTGAGACCAGAATCGGGCACGGAAGCCTAGTTTCCAAATCATTTTTAGAGCACTTATTTGGCTCTTAGGTCACTGTAAAACATATATAATAATATTCAGAACTGTATCTAGGGCTTCCTCTCACTTAGAACACGATAGCGAACACTTCGCTCGATAGAAAAGTAGCGCGAAAACACTATAAAATAAAGTATTTTTTTCATTTTTTTTCATTTTGTTCATCACCAGTTACCTTTTCTGACAAAATTAATACCTGACAATCATGATTTCACAGTCATGCAGGGCATCCTCTCATGTTTGGGTTGATAACGTATACTTTTATGTTAGAAATCGAAGATAATCTGCAATAATCTGCATTCCGCCCGACCCTAGTTTGTATGTGAAATGCGAGCCAGGTCCTACCGCGCCTTAAGTGTCTGCTCATGTTATGTACCTATTTGCCGAATTTATAAGGACGACGGAAAGGCAACAAAAGAGGCCAAGATCTGAGGCCGCATTAAGAGCTACTCTGCATTTGAATGGTCCTCCAAATGTAATCTCGCCCCAATCGGGGATTACAGGCTGTTAATGTAGGATCCGGTCGCCGATAGTATCTGTAGCGTTATTCACAAATTTTCAGTCAAGCTCGTACGGTACAAAGTATGTTAGGGGCCAGATCGACTTACTTAGCAGTGGCGTGGCGTAAAAGATATCCTTGGGCAAGCCCGTGGAGATTTGGCGTACATTTTCCTTAAAAGCTGTAGAATAACGTGGTCAAATGCCTGATATTAGGCAAGCCGGTAGGAATCGAGTCTTTTGGACGCCACGCCACTGTTACTCAGAAAACTACCGTGAGGCTCAAACATTTGGAATTTAAAGCGGATCACTCACGGGTTATTCTTCAGAAATATGTCTGCTACTTACTCCTCTGTCTCCATACATTTAGTATGAAAAAGGGCCAGAGGAATAAGGTGACCGCAGACATATTTCTGAAGAATTACCAGTTGTACGCCGGCGCGGGGGCAGTGTTGTGTGTAGCCGGACGGTTGACAATGACAATGTGGGTAGATCGTCGCCCGCGCTGACAGAGCTACTAGGCGTATACTCTGTACTTTGAGGTACTTAAAAAAAGGTAAACAGAGAAACCACGTGACTAGGGTCGTTCAGCCAGTGGTATTGTACCACAGATACAAAACATTACTTTGATTGGCTGAACGACCCGATTCACATGGTTTTTTTGTTTACCTTTTTTAAATACCACACAGAGTACAGTAGCCGGGCAGCGTTCGCGAATACTACTCATGATTAAAGGAACGCCGAATGCTCCCGAAACATGTCAAGTGGATGTCTCGTCTTTTGTATAACGTGAGTGATCCGTTTTCAATTCAATATGACCAGATCGACGTTGAATTTCTGAATTACGGTACTGAACTTAAGACAAACCGCTCGATATCAATCCCGGGGTCTCGGGCATAAACGGGACTCTGAAATATTACAAGTTTCAATCCGGTTTCAGGCACTTGGTCCACCGGTGAGTAAGCGAGTAAAATTGGGCGAGTAACAGTTCATTGTGAGCTGACAGGCTGACGAAGTTCAATGTGATATATCTTTCCAGATGCACAATGTAATCACAATAAAGACGAGTAAGTAGTCCAGCTTCGGCCGTTTAGGAGCGCGCGACACGTATTAACACAGACGCGCGATAGCACGTCTGAGTGCGATCTATACCGGAGCATTCTTACGCAGTTTTATTTATTTGCTTGTAGTGTTCAAGCGCGCGATGTAGGTACCTTTTGTAGGCATTTTTACTAAAAAAATCCGACCGCGGTGCACTTTGAAACTGTATAAAATCCGCCATTTTGTTTATTTTAACGAACTACATACCCAGTGACACTCGCACCATCAAGACGAATCTAATGATGTATCATTTATCAAAACCGGACGTGCCGTTGAGTAGTTACGAGCGCGGACACAGGAACGGACATACATACATACAGGTCAAACACATAACCCTCCTTTGGGCTTCGCCGCAGTCGGGTAAAAAATAGACAGAGTTACTTCCGGATTCATAATATTAGTTTGAACTTTGAGTTCTACCTGTGGTACTAAACCAATATAATCGAAATTCCAAGTTTGAGATTGGAAGTAAATTATTATTAGTTTGTGTTTCGTGAACTTTGTAGATCCCGGGGCGCTATTCCGGATCAGCTTTATTTTAGAGGCAATTTAGGTACAATTGCTTTGATATTTAAAAATGTATAAAATTTACGACATTCCAGTCCAATAATATACAATCCCTGGTACGCCGGGTGCGCGATAGTCCCAACACCATTCTAAAAATGATTGCGGGCAGGACTGAGGGCGCGGCCCCATGTCCACGGCACGACGTGCCGTGTACGGTGTGGCGGCACGGCATCGTGCCGTGGTACGGTGCCGTGTACGGTGTGACGGCACGGCATCGTGCCGCGGTACGGTGCCGTGTACGGTGTGACGGCACGGCATCGTGCCGCGGTACGGTGTGACGGCACGGCATCGTGCCGCGGTACGGTGCCGTGTACGGTGTGACGGCACGGCATCGTGCCGCGGTACACCATGTGACGGTAAGGCGTCGTGCCGTAGACATGGGGCCGCGCCCTGACTGCAAATATTTGTCGCATTGTGGAGGATTGCACTCTCCTACAAGTGCCGTAGATTACTTATATACTAATTTCTCACTTCTAATAACGTAGTTACCCCTTAGCATTAAGTATGTGGTAGCACATCACTAGCGCAGCATTACCCCATCACTACACCGCAGAGCAGGCGCGGCGCGTTAGCAAAACCGGCTCCCAGTCGTCCAGCGCCCGCGCACGGCAGTGCCGATCTCGACTCAGAGCACAACGCACGTCGCTTTCGCCTGCGCGCGCATTCTACGCTTTTCGCTTTCGCAAAGACTTTTATGTATTTTAGTGTTCTGTGATCTTTCCTGTGATTCTATCTTTCCGTTTCCGAACTTTCTGATTCTTCAAAACCTTTCGCTTGTTGTAACTTTCTTCTGTATTACATCGGGATAATTGAATGAGACTCTTGCCTTTTATTCAAGCTACAAACTATAGTGATAGCTCCTATAGCTGGTGACCGCGCCGTGAGTGTTATATACTGACTTTTACACGCGCAGTAGCAAGATGCCGGATCCGGATCCCGTTATTCAAGTTCGCGAGAATGTTCGAGAAGGTTCCGGAGCGTCGGTGGATCGCGTGGCCGTCCGGCTACCACAGTTTTGGGCGGAAGATCCAGAAGTTTGGTTTGCGCAAGTTGAGGCGCAGTTCGAGATCGCCGGAATTAAAACGGACGCAACTAAATATTTTCAAGTAATCAGGGAGTTGGATCACAAGACAGCGCGCGAAGTACGCGACATTTTAACAAACCCGCCAGAAAATGGGAAGTACGAGAAATTGAAGAAGGAGTTAATTAGTCGTTTATCTATTTCACACGAGAGTCGCAAGCGGCAGTTGCTCACGCATGAAGAATTGGGTGACCGCACACCGTCACAGTTTCTCCGCCATCTTAGATCGTTAGCTAAAGACGAAGTTAGCGACGATTTCCTGCGTACCATGTGGTCGAGTAGGTTACCTCCACAAGTTCAAGCGATTATCGCGTCACAAAAATCGGCAACTTTGGAAGATATTGCAGTACTGGCAGATCAAATTATGGACGTCGTTCCTGGCTCATCGCAAGTGGCTAGCGCTAGTAGCGGTTCGTTTGAAGAGATGATTAAACGTCTAGAACAATCCATTACGTCTCGCATTCAAAGCGAGTTGTCTCAACAGATCGCGCAGTTAAGTTGGAATGGTAACGGCCGACGTTCTCGTTTTAATAACAGGTCGAGATCACGCAGCAGGTCGAAGTCGCGGGGTCGGAGCCAATCAAGGAAACCAGGTATGTGTTGGTATCACAGTAATTTTGATAAAAATGCACGAAAATGCATACCTCCATGTAATTTTACTGCTGCTAAGACGGAAAACTAATGCGACGGTCCATTGAGGCGACTACCGGCTGTCGCACTGATACTAGTCGCCTATTTATTACTGATAAAACAAGTAAAATACAATACCTCATAGATACTGGTTCCGACCTTTGCGTTTTACCAAAGAAGTACCGATTTAATAGCAGAGCTCCAGAAAATTATGTGCTAACTGCAGCAAATGGTACTATCATTAACACTTATGGTGTTTTGACACAACATTTGGACCTGGGACTAAGAAGGAATTTCACCTGGAATTTTGTGATCGCTAACGTCGACAGGCCTATCATTGGTGCAGATTTTTTGGCTCACTATGGACTTCTTATCGATTTCAGAAGCAGGAAGCTCATCGACAGCCTTACTACCTTGGCGGCTGCAGGCGAACTCAGGCGGTGCGAGCAGGCAAGCATTAAGGCTATCTCTGGTAGTAGTGAGTACCATAAGTTATTAGCTCAGTACCCCTGTTTGACGAAGCCTTCAGGTGTAGCGCGGGAAATCAAACACTCGACGGTCCACTACATACGCACGACGCCTGGACCGCCGACATTTTGCAGGCCACGACGCTTAGCCCCAGATCGCCTTAAGATAGCTAAGGCGCAGTTTGATGAGATGCTGCAAGAAGGTGTCGCGCGCCCCTCGGATTCCCCTTGGGCTTCAGCTCTCCACCTGGTTCCTAAAAAAGGGAACGGTTGGAGGCCTTGCGGAGACTACCGCGCACTCAACGCGCGCACCGTTCCTGACAGATACCCTGTTCATCACATCGAAGACTACTCTCACCGATTAGCTGGTTGTAAGATATTTTCAAAAATAGATCTCGTGAAAGCCTATAATCAGATTCCAGTTTTCCATGAAGATGTGTGCAAGACAGCCATCACGACGCCATTTGGAATGTTTGAGTTCCCTTTCATGTCTTACGGCATGCGCAATGCTGCCCAAACATTTCAACGCTTCCTGGACGAGGTGCTGAGAGGCCTGGATTTCGTGTATTCTTACATTGACGATATTCTGATTTTTTCCCATGATCAGCAGGAACACTTAGAACATCTACAGCGAGTTTTCGACAGGTTCCAAGAATACGGCATCCTCATCAACGAAGCCAAGTGTTCCTGGGGACAGCAGGAGGTCAATTTCCTCGGATTCATCATCTCTGAAGCAGGCACTCGTCCAGTTGATGAAAAGGTACAGGCTATCTCAACTTTTCCAGCACCTAAGACTGTTGGGGGACTCCGCAGGTTTCTTGGCATGTTAAACTTTTATAGGAGGTTTATTCCTCATGCAGCCGAGAACCAGGCATCATTGAATACCATGCTTGCTGGACCCAAGGTCAAAAGTTCCAGCCCACTCATCTGGACTCCAGAACAGCTCGAGGATTTCGAAAATTGTAAGTCCAGCCTAGGAAAAGCCACGCTATTAGCTCATCCTCAGGTGAACGCACCGCTCGCTCTTGTTACTGACGCATCGAGCACAGCCCTGGGCGCGGTGTTGCAACAGCTGGTTGAAGGTGACTGGCAACCATTAGCGTTCTTTTCTAAGAAGTTGACCAAGACGCAGCAACAGTACAGCGCGTATGACCGAGAGTTGTTGGCGATTTATGAGAGTGTCAGGCATTTTAGATACATGGTCGAGGGCAGGCATTTCGTGATTTACACGGATCATAAGCCTATAACCTTTGCCTTCCAGCAAAAAGACCGAAAATGTTCCCCGAGACAGTTTAATTATTTAGACTTTATTTCGCAGTTTACCAGTGACATACAGCACATCTCGGGGAAAGCCAACGTCACTGCAGACACACTCTCCAGGATAGAAGCGCTTACTATCCCTCCTGACTTCGAGATCTAAACAGCAAAACGGATTTCAAAAAGGAAAATCTACGACTTTGGCAACGTTTCAAATGGTAATGGAAATAACAAAGAGTTTAGATAAGCGACTTCCAACCACGGCAATCTTTTTTGACATGAGTAAGGCATTTGACTTTGTACAACATAAGTTACTTCTTTTCAAATGTGATTCGTGTGGTTTACGAGGCCAGGCCCAAAATTGGCTAAAAAGTTACCTTAGCAATAGACAACAATATGTGGAAGTCACTAATATCAACCCAAGCAAAGAACAAGTCACTTATAGCTCTGATTCTAAATTGAACAAAGTCGGTGTGCCTCAGGGCAGTATTTTAGGCCCGTTACTGTTTTTAATATATATTAACGACCTGCCACTAGTCACAAATCATCATTGTACTTTGTTTGCTGACGACATCTCTGTTATAATCACAAGTCAAAACAGGTCAGAACACAATGAAGACGTTAACACGACAGTTGCACATATAATAAGTTGGCTTGATGAAAATAGACTCCAAGTTAACATTCGTAAGACCAACTGTGTTCAATTCTGTACGAAACTAGGCAAAAAAGATAATATCTTAGTGTCCTACAATAATGAAATAATAGCGGAATGCGAACAAGTTAAATTCCTTGGAATAACACTTGATTATAAGTGTACATGGATACAACAGATTGAAAGTGTCTGTAACAGAATAAATAGATTTGTGTTTGCTCTCTGGCGTTTACGAAAAGTTACGAGCCAGAAAACAGTTATGCAAGCATATCATGGCTATGTAGCGTCTATCATACGATATGGCATAACAATATGGGGTAACTCGACTCAGTTAATTAGAGTATTCGTAGCACAAAAACAGTGTGTTCGAGCGATATGTAACGTTCCACCACTGACAACATGTAGGCCTCTATTTAGGAACCTAAATATATTGACTGTTCCCTGCATATATATATATGAAATGTGCCTCTTCGTAAAAGCCAACCAAAGTCTTTTTACAACAAATGAGAGCGTCTGCCAGTTCAATACACGTTACCCCAGTAGACTGATATACCCTAGAACCAATACTGATTTGTACCGTAGGAACTGTTATCCAATGTCAATACGATTGTACAATAAATTACCAAAAGCATTGAAAGACCTTCCATTAAGACCATTTAAAAAGGAATTGTTCAAATGGCTTGTAGGAAAAACATTTTATTCCATAAATGAATACCTTATGATGACAACTTAATCTTGTAATTTTAATTATTTATTCTGACATTTGCTGCGATTGCTTTTTAATATTATATTTGTGTGTTGATTAATGATAAATTTAGACCGAATTTTATTGAATGTATTAAACCCTAGGATAAGTACCTATATAGTGTTTAAAAATATGTCTAAGATTTTGCATGTCACTGCGTGACAAGATAGCTGGGTTAGCATTAATTACATCAATAAGATCTATTGTACCCTATCTTGAGCAAATAAATAACTTACTTACTTACTTACTTACCCTTGCTCGAGCCCAGCAGAACGATGCCGAGCTACAAGACCTCATTAAGAAACCGTCATCATCTCTACGGTTAGAGAAAATCCCAGTGCCAGGTACTGACATTTACTTATATTGTGATACCTCGCTGCAGAAACCAAGACCTTTCGTCGTCAAGACACTGCGGAAGCAGATTTTCAACACCACACATGGTATGAGTCATACAGGCGCCAGGTCTACAACAAAAATGGTAACAGACAGGTTTGTTTGGCCATCGGTGCGTAAGGATTGTCGCGCCTGGGTTCAAGCCTGTCAAGACTGCCAGCGTGCCAAAATTCATCGCCATACTTCTTCTCCATTGGGTATTTTCAAGACACCTGGAGACAGGTTCAGTCATGTCCATATCGACCTTATTGGTCCATTGCCTCCATCTGCAGAGTACAGGTATTGTTTTACCGCCGTGGATCGATTCACACGCTGGCCGGAAGTAAAACCTCTTCGTGACATCACAGCCGAAACAGTTGCTGAAGCATTTATCGAGACATGGATCGCAAGATTTGGTTGTCCGCAATCTGTTACCACAGATCAAGGTCGTCAGTTCACCTCACGCCTTTTTAATGCCATTACAGACCTTTGCGGCGCCAGGCTGAAGCATACTACGGCCTACCATCCAGCGGCCAACGGTATGGTCGAGAGACTGCATCGTACACTCAAAGCAGCAATCATGGCGCACGATCATGCTCGCTGGACCGACGTGCTCCCCATCGTTCTGCTTGGACTTCGGAGCGCCTGGAAGGAGGATCTTCAGTGCTCCGCCGCAGAGCTGGTGTATGGTGAGCCTTTGCGGATTCCGGGTGAGTTCTTGCACTCTAAGAAATCTAGCACGCTGTCGCCGTCACAATATTTAAACGAGCTGAAAGAGCACATTTCTAAAATCAGACCTGTACCATCTAGCAATCATGCAACAAAACCCATATTCGTCCATAAAGATCTGAAGACATGCACTCATATTTTCTTACGCAAAGATGCTCTTCGAGGAGCATTAGAGCCACCATACACCGGCCCGTTTCGTATATTGAAAAGGACAGACAAGACAATTACTGTTGAGCAATCTAGAGGACCGGTGACTGTCTCAATCGATCGAGTCAAACCTGCTTTCATTCTGAGCGATACACCAAGTAGCAATAGCGCAAAACTTGCAGAAGCAGTTCCTCAGTTGGTTAAAACTACTCGATCTGGCCGACATGTAAGATTCCCTAATTATTTTTCGGCAGGACGATGATTCTCCCGAGGGGGTGTAGTACGGGCAAATTACCATTAAGTGTTGAACTAAGTCGAACAGTCGCGGATTCTTGTGGAATCGTTAGATGGCATGTATAGAAGGTTATCACTAGTTTGCACCGTTTCTGGAATATACGGAAGTCTTTTAAAAATTAGGTATAAAGTTTGAAGGGCCGTAAATTTGGATTTGATGAAAAAGTACTTGTTGTAAGTTTATCTACGTATAGAGACTGTCTTAGTGCAATATGGGTTTTAATTTAAACTACGTACATAGTAGGGAACACTGCGAATTTGTTTTTTTTAGTTTGCGGCTCGGGGGAAATTTACACACTCGGTGCAAACTTACATAAGGCTTCTATAGGTATTATAAACACCTAATTAATTTTGCACGCCTCCGCGAATTACGGATCATCTCTTTTACATTTATTTGTAAATTGTACTTCGGGGCAAATTTTCACAGTCGTGCAAATTTTACTATGATATCTATTATATGTTTACTACATTCGCCGCAAAAGAAAAAAAGAAATTTCTTACCGGAAGTACAGAATAATAAACCTGGATGTTTAGCTCCCGCACGCATGGGGCGACACGAGGCGAGTGTGAGGCAGGGGCAGGGCGCGGGAAGGGGCTATCGCAGCGAACTCGCACACGATCAATTATCTCTATTATGTATATCTATAATAGCTATCTATTATACCTCGAGTGTGGTATCATTTTCTGATAAATCAGGCATGAAGAATTATTTTTTGTGATATTCAATGTACAGTTTTATAGAAAAATAGTAAAATATTGATGTAAATATCATTATCGGTTCTATTTTACTATAATATCTGGGCAGTTCTCCTCAAAACATTATTCTTGACCAAAAAAAAAGTCTTTTTTACAAACCCCGCGATAGAGCGTCTTTATTAAGCCAGATACATACATGAAAAACATAACGTTTTATCATAAAGGCACGGAACAAAACCCATTAATTTTCATTACATTTACTTTTTTGTTTAAAATGGTGTTGCTGATAATGACTCCTTATGATAATAATGACGTTTTTGCAGAAAATAATGACGGCTCGTTGCCAACAATGATTTTTACCTGAGAATTAAGTCAAATGTATATTGATTTAAGTGTTTTTTCATATGGTTTATGATGTGGACGACAAAAATAAAATTCGAATACATCGGCACTGGAAATTTCAAATTTCTTAAGGGACATTTTGTCGTAAGTACACTAAATACACCATTAACACTTCAAATAAAAAAGTTACGAGATGATTAAAATTTGTCGTAACTTCCTAAAATTTAAAGTTGACCCATACAACATAGTGTCCATACGGTCACTTTGTTATAGGGGTCAATTTAGTATAAGTACAAAATTTATATTTTCATACATTTTATGGTTACTTATTTATGTGCTACATTTTTTAAGTCCCCTTTAAATTCGTTTAAGTTGTTTTATTACAATGAGTGATTATCGCAGAAATCGAAGACAATATTATAAATTTATTCTTTACTTAAACAGTTACGACAATACTGATTATCTCGTAGGGTTATTTGGAACTCTAAGAATTATAATTTTTATGTGCAAGTAGCCGAGTTTTGAACATATTACACCACAACCAGGCTTTGGTATTCCAAAAAGCCCCAGGAATACATACCTGTTTCAGTCAAAAAGTAAAAAAACATAGCTAATAGTTTACTATTATTAAACCGCGCTTATAATACGATTGAGCACATATGTCGTTTTTGAATTAATATTTGAAATGACATTGTCAATGGTTGTGTGCATGTAAATGAAAATACTTATTTATTTCAGTACAAAAAAGTTCTAAAACTTGGAAAAAAATCATTAATTAGATCACCTACTTAAATAAAATAGAAAAAATGTAATAATTCAACATAAAACATAACACTATCGTCTTCAGTGCTATCTGTATCATCACCTGGCATAAAGAAAATAAAATAGATAATTAGTGTGCTAAATACGTTCGGTCACAATTGTATAACATGAAAATGATGTGGAAAATAATGAGAGATTTGTCAAATACTGTCGACTATAATATATTTTATTAAAACACACACACACAGCATTTACCAAGAAGTAAGTTCTAAATGTATTACAGTGAAACCTGGATAACTGGGACCTGGATAAGTGAGAAACCTCCATAGCTGAAACTCATGCTGAGGTCCCGGCACCTAAATCACTGAATTACCTCTGTTAGTGGGACACAACAGACCTCTATGCCTAAGATTAGTTCTTTCGATTTTATCGTCTTATTTACCTCTGTAAGTGAGACGACATAAAAATGACCTCTGTTAGTGGGACACAACAGACCTCTATATCTGGGATTACCTAGTTCATTCGATTTTATCGTCTTATTTACCTCTATAATTGGGATTTCTTTTAATTTTATAGGTATTGATCTCTGTAACTGAGACGACAATTTTTTTTCTCTCCGACTCGGAATATGTTGCAGATAAATTTCCGTTTTTTTTACTAGTTTTTAGCCTACCCACGAATTGCGCACGTGGTAATTGTGCCTAAATTACCTCAAGTTTTAGTTTGTTTTTTCTATAGTCCGGATGTTTAGGTAATTGATAAATGATGAATGCTGAAACGAAGGTTTAAATTAAATTGAAATATGCAGAAAAGAGGGCTTAAATCTTTATCACTGCGTGAAAAAATAAGTTAATACCTATCCTTTACGCCGATACGCGATGAAATCTGTGTCGTTTATAAAAAACATGTTTAATTATATTATTTTTAATACCTATTCTGATACTAAACAACTCATGTACAAACGAAGACAGTTAAGTGACCATCAGTAGACCTTAATACATTGTAATAAGGGTGACAAGTGGTCAGTTAGCAGTGTCTTCGATTTCACATGTGTATACATACATAGATATTGTTTATTTTATTTAGTAGTCGCACCTCTATAACTGAAATAACCTCTATTCTTACCTTCTATTAATAGAACCCTCTGTAAATGAGACAGATATTTATTTATACCTGGATCTGAGACTGGGTAAGCGGAATGTACTCTTTAAGTGAGACAAATTTGCGGGTCTCTTGAGGTCCCAGTTATCCAGGTTACACTGTATCTATAAGTGTCTGCACTGCACTTAAATTAAGAAGATATTACAATTTGACTTATAATTATATTTATTTATTGTATGTACTTTTGTACAAACGGTACTTCGGAATCGTATTCTTATCGCGGTTTGATAATATTAAATATGATTCATTTTTTCTTCATCATTATTCAATCACTCTCAGTCACTCACTCACATGTTCGAAACTATAAAATACACGTCTATTATCTAGGAATTCATATACTAAAATCATTATTGGTAACAATCGTCATTATACGCCTAACACATTGTCATTATTAGCAACACGCGTCATTGGGGTATCTGACAATGTTGCCGAAAATAATGTTGCCAATAATGACAAATTCTAGAAAATGCGGCTTTACAAAATAATTAGGTATATTATAACAAGACAAGATGGCACTAAATAGTCCCATGTGTACTTTGATATGGTTATACAATAATACTCCACTGTAAATAAATTATGAAGATACGGTGAAAAATGAGAAAGACCATAATGATGACAAACTTTAGAGAATCAAAATTAAATACTACTCGAATCTCGCGACGTGTATCATCTCCGAAGTTTGCCGATCGCCCGAGGTGCGGGGTGAAGTGTTACTTTTTGAAAATGTTTTTGATGAAAAACAATCTTTATTTATTTTAAGTGTAATACTGATGTGCAGTACTTAAAACATTCCTTATAGTTATTTTTTTATAACATCAAAAATTGGAAGAAATAGGAATGGGACACGCCTATTATTGCCATTTTAGACACAATTTTCTCAATATTTATCTTTTTTTTGGGTGATTCAAGCTTAAAGCGGTTTTTGCATCCACTGCCTTACCTGCCTTATCTAAGTAACGAAATAAAATACTTCGGCTTTGGAATTCTTTAGTAGTCTGGATTACCATAGCGAGACATTGACCCTCTTAAATATTCGCCCATCTATTATGAATTCATACATTCGCCGGTTAAAGAAAAAAAAAATCTTACTGGATCTGGCAAAAACAGTACGGAATGGTTAGCGGCGAGGAGAGGCTGCTCCGCTCCACTCCACCCCCCTCGCGCGCCGACGCGCCATTCCGTACCGTAATTTTGCTAAACTTGTATTATGTACTTCCGCTAAGAAATTTCTTTTTTTCTTAACCGGCGAATGTAGTAAATTCATAATAGATATTATAGTAAAATTTGCACGACTGTTCAAATTTCCCCCGAAGTAGAGGGATAAGAAAATTTGGAAAAGGGCTTTCCGTGTGACGCACCCAGGTGCAAACCTGGTAATATATTTGGACCATTTTTGTGATAATTCTGCCAACTTGCACCGACTGTTCCATTTTCCCCGGAGCCGCAATAAAATAGATAAGATTTTTTTTTTTAATCATTTTTTTTAGTATGTTCCGTAAGTCGGATTAAGAAAATACTTGGTGCGAATGTAGATCATAACGGTTTAAAGTGTATGTCAAATTGCACCGACTGTTTCTATTATCCCCACGAAGTTACGAATATTTAAAGATTTTCACCCCATTTCACCCCCTTCCGGTGGGTGAATTTGCTAAGGGTTATATTGGAGGTGATTTTCAAGCCACACAAAATAATTTAGAAAAGTTTCCATGACTGTTTTTAATTACTTCCGCACTTTTGTAAAAAATCGCCTAATTTGACTATACTAGTGGTGTGGTAGCACATCACTAGCGCAGCATTACCCCATCACTACACCGCAGAGCAGGCGCGGCGCGTTAGCAAAACCGGCTCCCAGTCGTCCAGCGCCCGCGCACGGCAGTGCCGATCTCGACTCAGAGCACAACGCACGTCGCTTTCGCCTGCGCGCGCATTCTACGCTTTTCGCTTTCGCAAAGACTTTTATGTATTTTAGTGTTCTGTGATCTTTCCTGTGATTCTATCTTTCCGTTTCCGAACTTTCTGATTCTTCAAAACCTTTCGCTTGTTGTAACTTTCTTCTGTATTACATCGGGATAATTGAATGAGACTCTTGCCTTTTATTCAAGCTACAAACTATAGTGATAGCTCCTATAAGTACTTTTATATTTGCTTACTAATACCATATGTGTCCCTTAGTTACACGAAATAAATGATTTTTATTTTTCTATTTTATTTATTTTTTTATTAACTGCGCTGCTAGGCGTAGTATAGGAGTCGGCGGGCAGCTTTGGCGAATGCTCATGATTAAGGGAATGCCGAATGCTTGCGAAACATGTCGAGTGGATGTCTCGTCTTTCGTACACCGTGAGTGATCCGTTTTTAATACCATGGGTCCCGAAATGCAGGAAGCGCACTTTTGGTGCTGATGACGTAAAAATGACGTCAAGGTCCATACAGCATAATTCACGTTAGGTTTTACATTGATTGAAAAAAATTAAAAGAAAAGAATCAGACATGTAAAAAGCCCTAGGGGACCTACTTGCAGAAATAAATGATTTGATTTATCGCTACCGGAAATTACCGCTATCGTAAAACCACTACTTTCATTGATTGGTGTCAAATGTCAATGGTAAAAGCCTATACAGTGAGATATGTCAGCATGATACAATTAGTTCATAACTTAATTAATTTACGGTAATTTGCGGTAACGGTAAATTAATTTAAACCCTAAACTGAATCAGCCTGTATGTAGGTTGACGTCATTTGCCTGTCATGGGCACCAAAAGTACGCTATTTGATTATACATATTTTTAAACGTCACTCTACATATCAAAGTTGGAAATTATCTATTTATTTGGACCAGGAAGTATTTAGCTTTGGTTTATAGTAACTATAAACTAAAACTAAATACTTATATATACATAAATTTAACATGATCTCCTAATTACTGTTTTCATATTTTATCCTTTTGTTCAGAAATCAATGTACATAGAAAAAATTAAACGCTCACCCATGGTCCAGACCAGGAATCGAACCCGGTACCCCCCTTCCCCCTTTACTCTTCATCGAAGGATAAAAACGCTGGGCCAGAAATCCAGAGGTACAGGGTTCAATTCCTGATCTGGACCATGGGTGAACGCCATTTAATTTTTAGGGTTCCGTACCAAAATGGTAAAAAAGGAACCCTTATGGCGCGACTCTGTCTGTCTGTCTGTCTGTCTGTCTGTCTGTCTGTCTGTCTGTCCGTCTGTCACAGCAGGATATCTCAGGATCTACTGATGCTATCGACTTGAAATTTGGAATAGTGTTAAGAACCGCTAACCCGAGCTTATAGGATGTAAAAAAATTCTTGTAACTTTTTTACTTTTTTTTCAAAGGGGTCCGTAATGAGACTTTGCAAATTGAAAGTAGGGCTATTATATCGAGTGGGATATCAAATGAAAGGGCTTAATTTGTAGATTAAAACAGTATTTTTGTATTTTTTTTAAATAAGTAGTTTTTGATTTATGGCGAAAAACGTTAAAAAAAATACCGTTCCCCCCCTATTATCTTCGAAGTTACTGAACAGAAAAATCTGTAATAATTACCAATTATTAATGTCATTCTATATATTACAGGAAAAATATAACGGTTTTCCTAACTTGCACTGTTTTTGAGAAATTTGCAAAAATCTTAACACATACTTATTTGCTCCTACTAAACTAATCGCCATATAGTTTTTCTTGAACTATTCATGTATCTACTTATGAGTTTGTACGGAACCCTCGGTGCGCGAGTCCGACTCGCACTTGGCCGGTTTTTTTTTATGTACTTTGATTTCTTCTATCTAGTTGGGCATTTCTCCAGAAATATGTCTGCGGTCACCTTATTCATCTGGCCCTTTTTCATACTAAATGTATGGAGACAGATGAATGAGTAGCAGACATATTTCTGGAGAAATGCCCAGGTATATACTTAACACAAAAATGTGTTGTAATTGACCCGCATTAAAAACTAATGAAACATCATGTTTCTTTCATATAGTAAAAAAGAATCTACCCCACATTACGTTATGGATTCCACAATATTCCCTGTTTTCCAGCCTCAACTGCGAATGACTGGTACAAGTGTTAGCTTTGATCAACCACCCTCCTCTCTCCCCCCTACAGGTGCCCCCTCGGCTATTGAGATATCAATCAGGAGTGCAGGTGCGGACAGGCCCCTTCAGAGCCGCTGACCCATACAAATGGTGATTAATTGCTTGTCTTGTTTATGGGGAGTGAATGAGATGGGAGGTTGATAAAATTTCGGTCGAGCTGTATCTATTTCAATTAATGGCCTTGCCAGGATGTTGGGTGCAAATCTTAGCGCGTTATGCTTATTTTACCTATTATACTAGTATACAAAATTGGTTTCCTTTGTAATAAGTTTCTGTCAAAAATGTATTTTTGAGACAAGCCTTTACTGCCGACTGTGAATTTATCTTAAGTGATTTAGACGATCATATGGCAGCTCCATGCCATGATAATATTGCATTGTCACCTGATTTACATACTTGCAAAATTTTGGTTTAATCGGGATGTGGGTCAAATTTAACTTATAGCAAGTTTGATTTTGATTACAGACACACAGACAGACACAGGGACGTGTAAAACTAAATAAAAGCTTGCATTAAAGATGATAGAAGGTCGATGTTAGGCCTAGACCTACATTCTTAGTGATCAATTGACCTTTGCAGATCCGCAATTTAAGGCTAATGAGGGCGTTTAGAAATCAGAAATCCACCAGCTGGCAGCAGGGTGGCGAAAGGTCTATTTGGCAGTAGATGTCAAAATCAGGTGGTGTGATTGGTGGATCTTGACGCCTACTATCAAATAGACCTTTCACCATCCTGCTTCCAGCTGGTGGTTGGTGTTGGTGATTTCTAAACACCCTCATTTTACTCACTTACTCGCCGGCGATGGAACAAATGCCTAATAGACTGTAGCTTAGTATACGATCTAACACACTGTTAACTGTACATTTGTAAACGAATGACAACTTTATTGCAACGTGTTAAAGTCTATGGTCGGTCACTGGCAAGGACCATTAAAACAAGAGGACTGGTCATTCTCCATACTTTGGATCGTACCCCGACCACGAGGCGATATCCAGGCAAAAACTAGATGGTGCTAAAAAACTAAACATTTAACGATATTATAATTGAACAAAGAAACATAGTGCAGTAATAATTAGTTCATAAACAGCTAATAATAAATAAATTCTAACATTTAAATACTGTGTCACGCTTGCAAAGTTGACTAATTGTAAATAATAATAATTATTTGACCAAGCTTACACATAGATGGTGTTGAAATATCGGGGAACAGCTTTTTGTATGGAGAGTGACAGTCCTCTTGTTTTAATCGTCCTTGGTCACTGGTCAGTTAACAGTCGCTTCGTTTGCACAGTCGAGTTCATTTACATCTACACATAAAAAATATCTGAACACGTTTTTACGCTCCTGACAATAGGGTCGTGTTCAGATATTTTTATTCCCGTAAGTGTGTAGATGTAAATGAACTCGACTGTACAATCTTCTTAGAGTTGTATGACAGCCGTCGCCCAAACGTCTTAAGGGCCCTCCTAATGAAGCTGGCTCATCCATCCCTTTTTGAGCAATTTGATATTTATTACTCCGTCGAAGGGCACCGCCGATTTTTCGAGACTGATTGGATTGCTTCCCGTTTTAGATGTTTTACAAGTGTTTCTGTGACAGTTGACGGGTTTCGTTAATTTGCTGTTAGATTTGCAAGCTTGGCTGTAGATTCTTACATTTGTGTGCTACGTAAAATACCATTTATTACAGACAACAGAACGATAAAAAGACTAAAAACTAGGCCTATATAAGGTTAACAAAAGAGTATAAAATAAACTATAAATAATGCACGGGCTCCTGCAGGTCACTGCCACAAAGTTTATGTTTTACATCACTAAATTAGACTTTTGGCGTCAAACGCCAAGCAAAAAACGTTACGCGCTTCGTTCCCATACAAATCGACGAATCGATATATTTCTGTGGTGGCAATAAATAATTTTCTTAAAGCCATCCATTGCTCGACAGAGGCCCAAAAGACACCACAACTGGTGCCGTGACTCGTTCGACCCTAAATTAAAGTCTTGAAATAACCCAACCTCACAGTTATTAAAAATAGTAAGTTAAAGGTGACTTCATTAACCCTTCCCCAGATTACAGCAATTATACGGAGCCTGCAGCCGAGTAATGAATTAACCCTTCCCTGCTATTAGCGTGATAACGGAGCCCATAACGGTTATAACCCGTTATAACCCGTTATTAACGCGAGATAGCGCCGCGCTTAAGACGAACTCTGTCTTTGTTAATCTTAAGAGCACGCAAGCCTTTATACTTAAGCGCAGTTATATAAGACCCATCAAAAACATTACATGTAAAAAGATGCAAGTCTCGCAACGGTGTTTTGCTACAACAAAAAAGTTTTGAGATGTAAAGTTAAACCAAGTCAGTACCGGGGGGGTATCAACAGAACTCGATTTCCACCGACTTGCCTATTATTTAACAGTGGAGAAACACATTTTATAGATCTAATTCTGTTGATACCGCTCCGGTACTGACTTTGTTTAACTTTACATCTCAAAACTTTTTTGCTGTAGCAGAACAGTGTTGCGAGACTTGCATCTTTTTACATGTAATGTTTTTGATGGGATCTCATTTCTTTTTGTAAGTGGTCTTCCTTTAATTATTACATTCCAATCCATTCTTTTCAATTTGAACCGCAAAACGAACTTTGTAATGGCATGTATTTGTATAGGATTACAAACTTATGTGTGCAGTTGTGACTGAAATTGCAACATATTTAGGTTTTTAAGGACTTTATAGGCTAAAAACTAACTATGTTTAAAATTTGGAGCTTGTAGATCTGCTAAAAGTACCTTAGAATTATGATGATCAGTGAGTCAGTGAGTGAGTCAGTGACAAAACGAAGGAACTTTGACATGCAATAGTTCTTAAACTACACGTTCAAATTGAATGATATTGAAAATATACATAGGTCTTATTGAGCCCTATATATCCCTGAAATTTTAGGGTTCTAGCTTTAGCCAGTACAAAATTACGGGAGGCTGAAAATGGCCTGAATGGCTTCGAGAAAAGGATGATACGGCCGTGCCTTTGTTTTGCTCGACTTGGCGGGGGCACTGCCGTGCCCCCAGATTATTTTAAAAAGCAAGTATTTAAAACAAACCAGGCAAGTGCGAGTCGGACTCGCCCACCGAGAGTTCCGTACAAATTTGTAGGTACATTATACTAAGGTGGCTTTCCACCGGTAGGGCGAGACGAGACGAGACGAAGATTGAATAGAAATTTGTATCAAGTTGCGCGATGCGCGAGCGGCGATGCGCGAGGAGAGGATTGAAAATTTCATACAAATTTCAATTCAATCCTCGTCTCGTCTCGCCCTGCCGGTGGAAAACCACCTTCAAAGTGCCCTATAAATTTTGATACCCTTGGTAAAGTCTATTTCTTTAAATGGTTTATTAAAAAATGTATAGTTTCCAGTCTTTTTTCCCTATAGGTACCTACTTGTAGTATAGGTATTATTTGCCAAATTTCATAGTTCTAGGTCAGTGTTTCTTAAACTTTTTTTGGTCACGGACCCCCTATATTACTTCGAAAACCTTACGGACCCTTTCCGAATATAATCAGAGAAAAAGAAAATCAAGGGCACATGAAAGTTTGTGTTGATAGCCACGGACCCCCGGCTCTCGTATCACGGACCCCTAAGGGGTCCATGGACCACAGTTTAAGAAACCCTGTTCTAGGTCAACGGAAAGTACCCTATGAATTGTGGTTTCCTTGAGAATGTCGAAATTTACGTTTTTTGCGGCATTAACGGCCATATCTTTTTTCTAAGCTGCCTAGCCTTTTCATTTAAATTTTAGGTTAGGTTTGTTAGTTAGCGTCCCTCAGAGCAGAAATAGAAGCCCCGCGTAGCGGGGCTTCGTGGACCTGCTGGCGGGTCATAATTCAGTGAAAATGCTAGGCATTTAACCAAATGGCTGATTAAACCAGTTGGCTGCGACATATATGTAAATGTGGGCCAATATTCAGCGTTTTTACGGCGTTTTATTTTCGTCATTATTGTCTCAGTAAATATTATTCAAAAAAACGATGCCTAGAGTTAACTTTTTACGAAACCGAAAAACAGTCCCGAGTTTAAGTCTAGTTTTATCAAAATTATCACGATTTGTCCTTTCGTTATAGTAAATAATCGGCGGACAATAATGATTGTCAAACCGCGCGGCCAAAACGCTTGGAGAAACTTATATTTGGTACCTAATAAATTAATTAAAAAAAAAGCATCTAGTCCGGGCAGAATATTTCAGCCTCTTAAGATGTAACTCTGCCTTTGTTAATCTTAATAGGGGGATTCTTTCACAACGACTGTTAATAGCGTCTCTACCCTCAAACAAGAAAGCTCAAATTTTCCCTTTATGAATTCTAATACGGCGTCAACCCTTTTCATCGTTTCGGACGCCATCTCCTGGATATAACTATGTCGGGGACAGCAGCGAAATCCAAGACTGTCAATTGACTCTGTAGTACTAAGTAGATTTAAAATGGCGGCGAACGCAGTGTGACGTAACGACCGGTTGCGGTGCACGTGGGCGGACTCGTTGGGCAAGAGTGTCATTCTCTTTCTGACTGTCGTGGCGACTACACTTGTCTTACGATTCTGTCAGTTCGTCTGCCAGTAGTTAAAGTTGCTACTTGATAATTGTGATTCTGTCGATTAATAGTGTCTTGAATCATACTGTGTAACGTAATTGTCTATTTGCTCACTCGAGTACCTACGCCATAATATTGTAACAACTATTGTAATGCCTGATGATTTAAAAGAGAAACTGGTGAGTTTCTTCCGGCGCTTCTTCTCACCAGAATGTCATTACCGTAGTCGCCAAAAGAATCAGACGAATAAACGATTTGATCTGACATGAATGCTCTTCTTCAATCAACATACCTCAACGGCGAGGATTCCATCCTGACAGTCAGTCACACGAATCCGACAACTATTTTTCTGTAACCTAAAAGTTTTCCGGAAGAAATCATTCATTTAAAAAGAGTATTTATTTTGTAATGATTTTTAAACTATCATTTTGTGAAAAAACTTTAATTTAGTACTCACACACAAAATAATACCGAGAGCAAAAAAACTGGTCAAGTGCGAGTCGGACTCGCGCACCGAGAGTTCCGTACCATTAGTAGATACGTGAATAGTTCAGGAAACACTGTATGTCGATTTGTTTAGTAGCAGCAAATAAATATCGCTCCTAGAAAATCATAACGTCACTATGCAAGAAATGACGTTTTTGAGTTAACAACGCCATCTAACTCACGTGATTGTAAGGAACGCAATACAAAAACACCTATTGCTCTAGCTCTATTTAAAACGACAGAGGGCGCTAGTGTCATTACGGCGAATAGTGGAAATTGACGCGCGACTTTTTGGAACAATGTCACTAATCACTATATACTTTAAAAGCCATCTAGGTAATAACATGGTTCTTACATAGATGTCGCTGTTTGTAACAGATTTCGAAAATTCTATTACTTAGGTACTTTAGGCGAAGAACACACTGAAATCGCCGCGATTTACTCGCCAGTGTGCGCCACCCCGCGATTTTTCTATACAAATCGATGATTCTACAAAGTTGAAAATCGCTGAGTCGCGTGTCGCCGCGATTTTCGCTGCAGTGTGAGATCCGCCTTATAGGCTCTGTGTCCTAAAGAGGATCTTGGTCTTTGACACAAGAAAACGCCATTCTACCCTATTTTGCGTCCATTCACGCCGCTTTACCTGGGACGGCCAACAACTTTTTCCACTCGGGAATCCTATATTTAATTATAGCAAAAAGTATCGCATAATATGCAAAAATTTACATGTCTCATCTCTAATTCTTTTCTTTTGGCGCTTCGGGTAATTGACCTTCTGGTGAGAAGAAGCGCCGGAAGAAACTCACCAGTTTCTCTTTTCGACCAAGGAGTATTACAACAATATGTCGTTAATATAAGATTTCATTAATACTTTACATTAAACTTAAAACTACATTTATAGAGATGTAAAGGGTCTCTCTATGCGTCCAACAAGACAAATAAAATTAAAGAAAATAAATTGATAGTAAAATTAATGGAGATGTAAAGAGTCTCCGTTGTCAAAATATTATGTTTTGGAGGTGTAAAGGATCTCCAAACGTCAAAATAATGTTATACTTAAGGTACAGTCGATTTCATCATTATCTGAGCAAAGATTGGACCAAAAACGTCTGAACAAGACCCTATTGTCAGAATCATAAGAACTAGATCAGATATTTTTGATCCGTTCTTTGCTCAGATAATGATGAACTCGACTGTACATAGCTTACCTTGCAGTGTAGTTTAGTTTAGTTTAGTTTCTGTCTACGACTTAGGAATCGCCCTGTCGAACTATTTGGGTCACGAAGTTGTTGGCACACACCTGTCTCTAATTAATTAATTCCAAGATTTCCTCGAATTTCGGTTCAATAACGTCCTCGAATACAAGTTAGAGTTTCTAGAAGTCGAGCAAACCAACACTACGTTTTGGCGAATTCCCTGTATGTTTAAGTTATACATTCTATTAGCTAGAGTACACATTTTCCTGGAAAGGGTAATGTGGGAGTAATAGAAGCTTTGTGCTGGTGTTTAGCTATATGCTCAACGTTTCCCTGCTTCGTATCGGTACAGTATAATAGCAGGAATTTTTCTTCCTGGGTCAATAGCAGAAAAAATGTACCTTTTTTTGTCTGGTCGTGGTGTGTTTTCATTTATGAAATAAAGTTGATAACTGTTAGAAAACTTGGTTATCTACGGGGAACGGGGGTGTGGGCTTCTTACATCTACCCTCACAGTAAATAGCGTTCCTTGGCACAATACAAGATTATTGGTACGTGATAACGCCTGCCTGCGGCGTATGCAAATCGCTGCAAATGCGCGGGAATAATAGCCACTGTGTCTGATGGCTCATCTCCATACGGCGGCTGGGAACTAACTGTTGCCAAAATGTATATCCTGGTCAAACGAGAAGCTTGCTACAGGCAAGTTAATTAAGAGAGAGGGATTCAGGTGTGCGTCAAGTACGGAGAGAGAACCATGGCAAGCAGGGCTCCGAACCGGTTTCGTTAAAATACCGTTATAAAACCGGTTATTTGATGAAACGGAACGAAGTCATTACGTTTACCGGTAAGTACGGAGCAACAAAATTTTAATGCTCGCGTTAAGAATAATAACCGATAATATAGGTGACCTCAGCTCAGGGGCCCCGCGCAGGGGTAGCTCCGGTGACGCTTCGCCGAACTAGCCAAGGACAAATTCCGTTTTTTGTCTAGCGCCATGTATTTACATGTTTTACCGGGAATATTTATGTTCTGGGTGTTGAAGTTTGGCAGCATCAGATTTTTGACATGTTTACGGTGTACGCCATCTTGACGGTCACATTACTTCCTTACATCTGCCCCTCACAGTAAATGGTGTTCTTTGGCACAATACAAGATTATTGGTACGTGATTACGCCTGCCTGCGGCGTATGCAAATTGCTGCACACATGCAGGAATAATAGCCGCTGTGTCTGATGGCTCATTTCCATACAGCGGCTGGGAACTAACTGTTGCCAAAATGTATATCGTGGTCAAACGAGAAGCTTGCTACAGGGAAGGTAATTAAGAGCAAGGGATTTGGGTGTGCGTCAGATACGGAGAGAAACCACGGCAAGTACCTACAGCAGTGGTTCCCAAACTTGTCTGGACTATGACCCATTTAATGAAAGTTTACAAGCTCGGCCCCCACGTCTAAGAAATTTAACCGTTACCAATATGAATAAAGGAATATTCAAATAGGTAACCGTATAAGGCGAACTAAAGAAAACGACGGGAAAGCTTAGAAAAAGCGTGAAGATTGAAGTTTCTAACCAACTTCTCTTTTTTTTTCTCTTTATAGTATAGAATTTCCTGACATAATTAATGTAAACAAATATTTATTGACATTTTTTTTAACAAAAGTATGTATTGTTTCTGTTACACAATTTAGGCTAATTAATGTATCTGTAAGTAAATGATTATTGTTTTAATTGTAAGTAAACATGTTCGTATGCCAAATTGGTACATTATGGTCATTGTAAATATAATGCATTACTGTCACCCTTCTGTTACCTGTGATGACGAAATAAACGTATTCTATTCTATTCAGTTCGTCAAAATCAAGGACCTTAAAATAAATTTGTTCTTACGAGCAGCACACACTTTTCAGCCAGCGTAGTAGCATACTATAATAGCAGTATTCTTCCTACAAAAAGGTACATCGCCTGAATGTGTGCGCGCCGTGTACGAACGCACTACAAGCAAGGATTTAAGAATGCGTAATAATGCTCCAGTATGGATCGCACTCACACAGATGCGCGATCGTGCGTCTAAATGTCGCGTTGATAATAAGCTAAAAGTTACAGTTATACGATAAATTCACAGAGATAGGCACAATTGCTTAGATTTTCCAAGAAGACTGACAATTCATCAGTCAACGTCCTTTTAATCTAAACTGCCTGCATTACTCAATTACTCAAAAAGGATCTAATACTAGATGTTCAGTCATAACTAGCGCCCTCTCTGCGACTTTATCCAAGCCAATAATCAGATATTTTTGGCTTATGTAACGTTGTTATTTTATCTCGATACGACATATACAGGGTGGGAGGGACTATACCGACATACTTTAGCCATGAATTCCTGGTGGTGTGACGAGTAAAAAATGTTATATCAACATGGGTCGAATATTGTCATTTTACATTAATAGTCTTATGGAACAAAATAAATCAGTAAATTAAGCCCCTCGTTATAAACATGTCCTTACTGGCTGAAAAGTTATCAAAAAGAAAAAAAAAAGCTAAAATGGAAACTAAAGGTCAATTTTTTGGCCTCGTAGTCGCTTACCATCAAATACTGCGAAGGTTAATTCCTGTTTAGTTAAAGGATTTTAAAAAAATAGTAAAGGTATCTTAGTCACATTTATTAGGGCTTGTTACACACTTGGGATTTTTCATTTACAAAATAATGAATATCTCGGAAAGTAAGCGTTTTTCGACTATACATCAAATAACATTTTTTACTCCTAATAGTTGTTAGAATCTATAGTTAAAGTTTGTCGGTATAGTCCCTCCCACGCTGTATAACTCAGTGTCGAAAAAAATGTTAGTTGTGCCCTTTTGCGTTATGGCGGCAGCATAGTACTAATACGTTTACACGGAAACAATCGTGTCGGATTACCATCTCACCGGGCCGGTGGCGGGCCCGGCCTGGCCCCAGGGACTGGCCCTTACAGATGACGTCATCAGCCTGACTTATTGCCGGAGATCTTGTCGGGTCGCGGGCCAAGGGAGTCTTAGGCGGAGCCGATTGTGGGACACATTTGTAGCGAGTACTCTAAGACATGAGACCGATGTTTCTTTTTACCCGACTGCGGCGAAGCCCAAAGGAGGGTTATGTGTTTGACCTGTATGTATGTCCGTTCCTATGTCCGCTCGTAAGTACTCATCGGCACATCCGATTTTGATAAATGATCAACATTAGATTCGTCTTGATGGTGCGAGTGTCACTGGGTATGAAGTTTGTTAAAATAAACAAAATGGCGGATTTTGCGCAGTTTCAGAGAGCACCGCGGTCGGGTTTTTAAAAAAAAATGTGGTTATTATTTTATGTACATTTGGCACATGGAGTCCCATTCTAGTAATAAACCCTGCTATCTATGAGCTAAATACAACTCGTCAAACAATAGCTGCAAGACTAGCGACTTACAACTATTGAATAGTAAGCCCCATGTCTAAACATAACCCGTTCCATGTAAGCCGTGGACCTTCCTGACCTCGCATCCTCTCCAGCTCCACCGTACACTGCTCTGAGTAATAACGTGGTAAAATCCTTGTACAAACGAAGACACACTTAAGTGACCATCAGTAGACCTTAATACATTGTAATAAGGGTGACAAGTGGTCAGTTAGCAGTGTCTTGGATTGTATTGCTACGGTATACGGTAGTTTTTCTTCCTATAAAAGGTACATCGGGAGCGCGCATGTGTGCGCGCCGTGTACGGACGCACCACAGGCAAGGATTTGAGCATGCGCGAGCATGCCACAGTATGGCGTTCACTCACACAGACGCGCGTCGTGCGTCTGTGTAAGTACGTGTCGCGTGATCCTAAACGGCCGAAGTCGTACTACTTGGATGTCTCTATACTTTGGTACTACAGACCGAGTTTATATGTACAGGTTGGAACGGAACGAAGGACTTTCCTGCAAATGTGGCATTGTTTAACCTTAGTACATTATTTTCTCCAAATAAGCTATGTTAATATCTGTCACCGTTTTCAAATTATAGCTTGTTAAACGTTCACGCAAAAACGCGTGTTTCAACCCTATTTAAAGACAACAAGAAACGGTTAACATTATATTTTGATAACAAACTTTTCACAAAAGTCCCAATTTTTTAGATAATTTTTAGTTTTTATTTAAGGCGCGGTAGGACCTGGCTCGCATTTCACATACAAACTAGGGTCGGGCGGAATGCAGATTATTGCAGATTATCTTCGATTTCTAACATAAAAGTATACGTTATCAACCCAAACATGAGAGGATGCCCTGCATGACTGTGAAATCATGATTGTCAGGTATTAATTTTGTCAGAAAAGGTAACTGGTGATGAACAAAATGAAAAAAAATGAAAAAAATACTTTATTTTATAGTGTTTTCGCGCTACTTTTCTATCGAGCGAAGTGTTCGCTATCGTGTTCTAAGTGAGAGGAAGCCCTAGATACAGTTCTGAATATTATTATATATGTTTTACAGTGACCTAAGAGTCAGATAAGTGCTCTAAAAATGATTTGGAAACTAGGCTTCCGTGCCCGATTCTGGTTGAGACCAGCGAGGCGAGGTGAGCCTCGCCTTAAGTTTATTTAGTTAAATTTTTACTTAAGTTTTGTTTAGTAAATAGTTATATTTTATTTGTAATTTGCATTATTAAATAAATGAACTCAAGTAAATGCCTGAGCACACCGGAATCAGAGCTGTCAGCTTGGCGAGTTGGGTGCACCTATTCAATGGTCCCTAATTCCGTGCCCTGGCTATAAGACGTTTTTAGACGACGATCTTCAGTTGCTAGTGAGCTGAACGTGGTATGTGGCAATGTGGTTAAAACCGCGAAGATGGCTCCACGGTTCAAATAGACTTCTTTTTTTGGGGCAAAGCCCAAAAGAAGAATAAAAGCGTTGACATATGTCAACGCTACAATGTGATTTTTCAACCATTCACGTTCAGGGACCAGAATTGACCATTGAATACTTGTAAATAACTGATTGTTCCTCGTGAAGGTGGATGCGGTCTGCTCAGATCGGTACTGGCGCTCTATGGTGGAGGCCTTAGACAAACTCGCAACCCATACACGGGCGTAACGATTGTCGGATCGGGTGGTCGGCCGTGGCGTTCCCTGGAGTCGAACCAGATCGCTAGCCGGACCACCCTGAGTTTGGTCGGACTGGGTGGGTGCCGGGGGTGCCTGGGGTCCAACCATGGGGCGGCCTATTTACGTCCGTGGCTAATAGATAGATAGAATTAATTGTTGTGTTTTATATGAAAGAAACATTTTGTCTCTCCATTGATTTTTTAATGCGGGTAAATTACATCACATTTTATGTTACATGAGCAGCCTATTAAAACAGAATGATACGGAAGTCTAAGTAGATGGCAAAATTGAGGGCGCTTACTGGGTGCTCCGGTGGACGAGTGGTTGAGTCGTTGGGCCGGAAATCCAGAGGTACTGGGTTCGATTCCCGGTCTGGACACAGGTGAGTGCCTTTTAATTTTTCTATGTACCTTGATTTCTTGTATCTATATATGTAATTGTTGTGTTTTTGGATAGTAGCGCCATCTATTAACTATACTGTCTTATCGCCAATGTATCGAATATTATACTGGGCTCTGAATGTAAGCCATGCCCGGGTCAGCTGTCAGACCGTGCTCAGCTATTACAATGTTATACATACATTACGATAACGGTGATTCGTGTTGTTAGTTGCTGTGACCGCAGATTTATTACAAAATTATGTAAGGTCAGGGGCGTTAATTTTCATTTTGAAAGTTTTGTAACTGGAGAGGCGTTTTAAATACTTTTTCTTCTATACTAAACTAGCTGCCCGACTCAGATTTTTTTAGATGTTTTAGTAGCTATTCTGTTTGTGGCAGAGACAAACCCAAAAAAAATCGGCACCCGTTCTCGACTTATAAATGGTGTAACTAACCCGTCTTTCATTTATGTATGTTGATATTATAGGCTCACATTAAACATTAACATAAAAAAAAACATAGTTTCTCTCGTTCCCCTCGTTTCATTCCACCCGGTCTAGTCTCCGGAACCATTATATTATAATATCTACAGCACTTCAGTGGTTTAATCGTCAGTCACTACTTTTGCATCTATCTATCTATCATACAGGGTGGAAAAAATCTATTGTCCCTGGAGGGGAACTACCTTAAATCATTTAGTTAGCTCATTTTACTGAAAGGAAACATTCCTTTATTTTAAAAAGAAACAAAACTGCACTAAAAGATTTTCTAAAATTCGCTGGTCTCACCTGGGAATCGAACCAGCTAAAAATTAAAAAAAATAAGCACTCACTATTTCATTCTACTAATCGATAGGACTATTGGTCAGAATAAAATCTCTCTAATAAACATTTGGTCTTACAAATAAAAAAGATCGTGAAATTTATCATTAATTTTATTTTACCATCAATTCCAATACAAAGGCCAAGAAAATTAAAAAAAAAATCTATGAACGCAGTTTGGTTTCTTTTTAAAAATAAAGCAGTGTTTCCTTTCAGTAAAATGAGCTAACTCAAGGATTTAAGGTAGTTTCCCTCCAGGGCCCATAGATTTTTTCCAACCTGTATACAGAGACAATCTACCAGTGGCGTGGCGTCCATAGAACTCGATTCCCATCGGCTTGCCTAATATTAGGCAGATCAGCAATAAATTCTAGTGCTCTTAAAGAAAATCGAAGCCAAAGCTGCTCCGGCTTGCCCAAGGATTTACACAGGGACAAGGCTACTGCAATCTACACCAAATATATGTATGACAATATCCCTCAGTCCGCATATCGATGGCCTAACAGTAGGTACATATGTAACACAATACTATTGACCTCACACACACACGGACACCATTGTAGCTCAGAATCCGATACCAGTGTACGCTATTGTCTTTGATGTAAGGAACTTGTACGAAGTGATTCGAGATGCGATGTGATATGATAAAACGTTACTTGTGCTACAAAGGAACACAATCAAAGACGTCTAAGAGACAGATACAGACCATTTTATTAGGGTTACATACGATAAAAGGAAAAAACCGAACCATTATAAGATTACTTTGTTGTCTGTCTGTCAAGACCCTTTATTTCGCGTGTAGGTCCTGTGTCCGTCAAGATAGCGTACACCGTAAAGATATTCAGAATCTGATGCAGCCAATAAATAGTACCCAAATAGTACCGACGAAATACCTAGGTGAAAAAAATAGTACCCTTAAACTTTTCGAAATATAAGGCCTGTTCACGGTGTACGCTACCGGGCGTCAAGCTGGCGTACACCGTTTGTATCTCTGGAACGGCATTGTTCTTAGAAACGCTTTATATCTCAAAAAATAGTACCCAAATAGTACCCTAGGGCCCTACAATTTCATTTCTCTAGCTATCGTAGAAGCCAAGATATAGTGAGCTCTTTCTATAAGAAATTCCCGGGTACGCCAGCTTGACGGTGTGAAATTTTGTGCACCGTTAAGTTATGGAATATCTCTGCTTCTACGATAGCTAGAGAAATGAAATTTTAGGGCCCTAGGGTACTATTTGGGTATTATTTTTTCAGATATAAAGCGTTTCCAAAAACAAAGCCGTTCCAGAGATACAAACGGTGTACGCCAGCTTGACGCCCGGTAGCGTACACCGTGAACAGGCCTTATATTTCGAAAAGTTTAAGGGTACTATTTTTTTCACCTAGGTATTTCGTCGGTACTATTTGGGTACTATTTATTGGCTGCATCAGATTCTGAATATCTTTACGGTGTACGCTATCTTGACGGACACTAGGTACTGGTATCGAGTTGAAATTAAAACTACTCTCGTGGACGATGAATTCGGGTCAGTGAAATACCGCCATATTTTCTAAAATACTCCAGGGTTGTGAAATTATTGTATCCCGTTTTGATTTTTAATTAATTTTAGATATTATCTGCAATAATAACATTGAAAATAATAGCAATTTCAGGTTTAGATCGAACTCGTAAAAAGCCGTGAAAAATAATGACGTTAACGGAGTGAGATATCGCAAAAATCACCATTTTTGAATAATAATATTTTTATGACGGGTAAGCGGATATTGCTAATACAGCCAGGTATTGAAAAATATTGTCAAATATTGAAAAACACCTATTTCTATTATTTAAATTATGGTGACCCGAATGCATTGACCGTGAGTTCAGTGTATAATATAGGTACTCAGATCTATTCTATGGTCCATTGAAACTGTGAAAAAAATCAAACTTTTAACTTAACGTAAAAAGTAACATATATAAAACGGACCGTCTTCTGGAATCATCTTAAGGCGAAGAATTAGTGATGTCCTTCAAACAACCTATGAATAATGCCCGGGCTACACGAGGCTAGTTTTTCAAGCTAGGATAGCAAGCTAGTGTTAATAGGCTAGCAAGCTAGTACTGCTGGCTTCGTGAAGACAAAACTGTCTTCATTTCTAAACTAGTAAGCTAGTTTACAAGCCAGGACAGTTTTTAATAGGATGGAGTTCTATTTTTAGGCTAGTAGCGTCCCCCCACCACTGATTTTACTATCCTGGCTTGTTTACTAGCTTCATGTGGCCGGCGAAGCTAGTTTGCAGTTGGCCAGTAAGCAGATTTTTTCACATGCAGTTCATTTTGGACGTGTGATCACCTTGTCACTCCAGTAAATACTAGCTTAAAATAATAGAGCCTCATGCAAACAGAACTAGCATGCTCCAAGCCAGGACAGCAAGCCAGGGCAGTTTAGTAGAGAACTAGCTTGCTATCCTAGCTTGAAAAACTAGCCCCGTGTAGACCGGGCATCAGGGCTAAATTACAATTACGACATCGTATCGTGGCAAAATGCTACGTCGCCTTGTCACGCTGTGGAAACCTGTCAATCCAAAAACAATTGAAAATGTTAGTCTAATCGACCGAGATTCAAAATAAGAACACCTGTTTTCATAATACATATAGGTAGTTTCACGAGAGTTAAGGTGAATGTTTAAATCCCATCAAAAACATTATATGTAAAAAGATGCAAGTCTCGCAACGCAGTTCTCCTACAACAAAAAAGTTTTGAGATGTAAAGTTAAACCAAGTCAGTACCGGGGGGGTATCAACAGAACTCGATTTCCACCGACTTGCCTATTATTAGATCTATAAAATGCGTGTTCCTCCACGGTTAAATATAAATATAAAAAGGCTAAAAACTAACTATGTTTAAAATTTGGAGCTTGCAGGTCTGCTAGAAGTACCTTAGAATTATGATGATCATCACAGTCAGTCAGTCAGTCAGTCAGTGACAAAACTAAGGAAGTTTGACATGCAATAGTTCTTAAACTACTCGTTCAAATTGAATGATATTGAGAATATATACAAGTCTTATTGAGCCCTATATATCCCTGAAATTTCAGGGTTCTAGCTTTCGCCAGTAAAAAATTACGGGAGGCTGAAAATCGCCTGAATGGCTTCGAGAAAAGGATGGTACGGCCGTGCCTTTGTTTTGCTCGACTTGGCGGGGGCACTGCCGTGCCGCCAGATACACAGCTACATGAAGTACTCATTGCAAAAAAAGTGAATGAATGAAATGAATGAGTGAGTAAATAAACACAAGGCTATAGTTTAACGAAACCTTTTGGTCTATCTTGCAATTCACTATTGAACTTGCTATCGATACGAAAAAAGAACAGTAATTTCGAAATTCCGCTGTCATTACATGACAGTGTTGTTGTGTGCGTGGCCTCAACTCTCGTGAAAGACAGCCAAGTAGTCAAACTTCGGCCGTTTAGGAGGACGCGATACGTTATCAAGGTCGAGGCGCAGACAGTGCGATTTACCTTTTGTAGGAAGAAAAATTACTGCTATTATACTGAGCTGTATTCAACACGATGGTGTTGTCGTATTGTGACACGTCATCGCATTATGTGCATTAATTTTGGCTGATCACCATCATCTTTTATCGCAACGTCAAAAAATTGAGATAAAATCAAACGGCGCAAAAGACAGCAGTCAGTCATCAAAATTCCAAAGCGGCTTACAAGGCGAGGCTATCCAAAAGAGACAATTGAGATACCAATTCATCCTTTTTCATCATCAAAAACCAGGAAAGTGCAACCTGCGTACAGCAAATCCAATCGACAGGTCCGCTAAAAGCAGAAAGACTGCAAAATGTATTAGAGCCTGTAGACCTATCCAGGGGTTAATACATGCCTTTCTGCTAACTTTTACCCTCGAAACCTACCCCCGTTTCATTCAGACAAATACTGGTTTACAGGGGAGTAAAAGAGACGGAAGGATTCGAGTGTGATACTTTTTTCTTTTGTACAGTTCGTTGCGTGAAAAATGCTAAATGCCTCTTGTTTGCATTTCTAGCGAATCCGCTCTGGCGGCTGGAAAATCGGCCTTTGTGCGGATCGTATTTTGTTGGTTTTGAGGCGAAAATTGGAAATGTTGAACTGCAAGGTTTCGATCGCGAATGCGATTGTGTACACAGAAGTTGAGTACGATTTAAAGTTGAGGTAAAGCGAGTCGATGGGTTCTCTATAAAGACAAAAAGGGTTAGGAATGGACTTAAACGACGTCAATTTTGGTTAAAATATTTTTAATTATAGCTTAATAAAAAAATCTCTCTAAATTTCTCGCGCGACAGAGCATCACCTGTCACTGTCACATTATATTGAGTGGAAAGAGATAGCTAGCATTTGTCGCGCGACAAAGAGTCGCGTGTTACAGTTGTGCTAGAGGTACAGGTATCAATGTTTATTATAAATTATTTCGATTTTCGATTTTATTTATTTGGGCTTTTTATAGCAAAACAATCTCATTTCTTACTCGAATCACCACTGCTTTACCAGTCCCACCTAGTGATGGGTCGTTACCGGTAACTTACTAAAGGCGGGAATATTCCCAGTAACATTACCAGTAATATTACCCAGAATCGGTAAGATTAGGTAATATTGAAAAAATTGTTAGAAAGTAGATGTTTTTTTCGTGTTAAGTACTAACAGTGTTTACATTGCACCGATTTTTAATGATAAAAGTTACGAATCTTTTTTAAGTTAGTAAATTACCAATCTTACCAGTAACATTCTCAATGTTACTGGGTATTTTCCCAATCCTACCGGTAATATTACCAGGTAAGATACGAAACTATAGTGTTACTTGAAATTTATTGACAATTACTTAGTTCAAGGAGCAATATATGAATATCTGGAGGCACGGTATTGCCCCGCCAAGTCGAGCAAAACAAAGGCACGGCTGTACCATCTTTTTCTTAAAGCCATTCAAGCCATTTTCAGCCTCCTGTAGTTTTGTACTGGCTAAAGCTAGAAACCTTGAATTTACAGGGATATATAGAGCATAATAAGACTTAAATACATTTTCAATAACATTTAATTTGAACGTATAGTTTAAGAACTATTGCATGTCAAAGTTCTTTAGTTTTGTCACTGACTGACTGATGATCATCATAATTCTAAGGAACTTCTAGCAGACACACAAGCTCCAAATTTTTAGCTGTTAGGCTATCATGTCATGCAAGACCTAAAAATATTGCAATTTCATAATCATCAATATAAACTGCATAAGTAAGTTTGTAATCCTATACAAATACATGCGATTACAAAGTTACTTTTGTACTTCAAATATGGGAATGTAATAAATAATCACTTACAAAAAGAAATGAGATCCCATCAAAAAAATTACATGTAAAAAGGTGTAAGTTTTACAACGCAGTCTATCCATTCTATTTCCTATTTGAACTACAAAAGTAACATTGTAATCGCCTGTATTTATATAGGATTACAAACTTACTTATGCAGTTTATATTGATGATTATGAAATTGCAATATTTTTAGGTTTTGCATGACATGATAGCCTAACAAACAGATAAAAATTTGGGGCTTGTGTGTTTGCTAGAAGTTCCTTAGAATTATGATGATCACCAGTCAGTCAGTGACAAAACTAAAGAACTTTGACAATATGCAATAGTTCTTAAACTACACGTTCAAATTGAATGTTATTGAAAATGTATTTAAGTCTTATTATGCTCTATATATGCCTGTAAATTCAAGGTTTCTAGCTTCAGCCAGTACAAAACTACAGGAGGCTGAAAATGGCTTGAATGGATTTGAGAAAAAGATGGTACAGCCGTGCCTTTGTTTTGCTCGACTTGGCGGGGCACTACCGTGCCTCCAGATATTCATATATTGCTCCTTGAACTAAGTAATTGATCAATAAATCTCAAGTAACACTGTAGTCTCGTATCTTACCTGGTAATATTACCGGTAGGATTGGGAAAATACCCAGTAACATTGAGAATGTTACTGGTAAGATTGGTAATTTACTAACTTAAAAAAGATTCGTAACTTTTATCATTAAAAATCGGTGCAATGTAAACTCTGTTAGTATTTAACGCGAAAAAAACATCGACTTTCTAACATTTTTTTCAATATTACCCAATCTTACTGATCGTGGGTAACTTACCGGTAAGTTACTAGTAATATTCCATTTGGAAATTTACTGGTAGCGGGAATATTACCGCCGACCCATCACCCCACCGTACACTTTAGTGTCCACTCCATTACCAAAATAGTACATTGTGTATCAGCATTAATTAAATGTTTAAATAGTGTATTCCAGTATTTTGCCAATATCAAATCAACTAAAATGGCCGTTTTAGGTCCTTACCGCTATGGTTTCCGAACGTGACTTGACATTGACATTGTCTATGGACATATGTCACTTTCTGTTTTAATATTTTCTTGTCAAACTGGGTTGATTAGTATAGTACATTACTGCAGAGGCCGGGAAGTGAGGGGTTGCCGGCCGAGTACATATATATAGATAGTTATGAGGCTGGCAACCCCATTTCCCGCCGAGGTATGTATAGTGCTTTTCTGAAATATGCAATGAAATAAATAAACTTACTATAATAACCTTACTTAATATTTTATAACACAAACTTTCTGTCAAAAGTGACATATTATATCCATAGACAATGCAAAAGCTGTTTCAGTTCACATTTTTACCGCGAATATTTAGATGAAATAATTTAAATGTGTATTCGTGTAGTTAAAATTGCAATTTAAAATTGTTTATAATGTGTTATTTGCTATGTTCATGTCAATTTGAAATAAATAAAACTGCAAAATATAGCAAACATCGTTTTTTGTATTTTTAATGGCTGAATGCCGTGATGCTGTGGCCCAAATAAATGTGGAATGGAAAGGCCGGCAATGTAAGTATGAAATTCCAAGTGCCAAGTGTCAAGCCGCACCGGAAACGAGATACTTTGCGGCCTATTTTTAGGCACGTAATGTCAACATTTCATGCCATGTTTGAGAAAAGGTTATTTTATTAAGATTTCCTCACAAGTGTGATGAAAAACATTGTGTGTGCCACGGGCGGCAAAGGAATTGCTTACCGCCCTAGATACACAATGTATATTCATATTCATTTATTTAGTAATGTTCATACATCGTCAGAAGTAAATACATGCAACATGCTACTATAGGTTAATATAGTCACACGACAGAATACAATTAATTAATCAAATACTACTACTTGTACTATTTCCTATTGCGAGCAGCACGCACACATAGGTAGCCGGCTTATTAGACATGCTTCAGTTCTTTGACCTTAGTCAAAGTATTAAAAAGATAGTTTCGCTTACGTATCGTTTCCGTGGACTGTTCCTTTTAAAGAATACACTATTATTGCTATTACCGAGCCGTTTCCAACAGAATTTCTTCCTCGCCGTGAAATATAATGAAGTAAGCGTCTTATTTGTCCGGTAAGTACGCCATTTTTATCCCATCTCGCCGTTTGCGGCGGCCGTAAATCAGCCGGACGGTCCGGTCGAATAAACGCTGCGGAAACGCACCGTTAATCGCCGTTATGAGCCGGCAGGGATGGGATACGTTTATTCAACAAACGATAATTAAGTGTGTAGTTTTTGAAGTTAGTTTTCACAACTGTGATTTTGACGGAGAAAATAAGTGTTTTTCTTCGCGCAAAATTCTTCTTCTTTTTATCCGCGACCACAGACTCCGTAAAGGGCTACATAACGTCGGGATGCAAAATATACGCGAATTCATCCGCATAAATTATTTTATGACAGTGAGAATGATTTTATGATACTTACAAAATATTATTAGATTAATTACCATTAACTTTTCAGTAAAGGAACTTCGTGAGGAAACCTGCATATATCCGCGAAGAAATTCAAAGGTGTACGTGAAGTCCCCAATCCGCAGTGGGCTAGTGTGGGGACTACAGCCCATTCACTCTCGTCTACGAGAGTAGTCCCAGCAGTGGGACGTATAGAGACTGATGATGATGATTGAAAATTTTGAGGCAGAACGAAGTTTGCCAGGGCGGCTAGTTATGAATAAAAATCGGCGAACACCAATATTATTACTTATACATGAATTATTTATTGGTCAGAAATAATCAAATATTCATAGAATATTTTATGAATAATACGAATTCAACAATGAAAACATTTCTTTTGCATCAGAGGTAACGTATTGTTTATTGATTTTATTATCAACCGACTTCCAAAGAAGGACGGTTCTCTATTTATTGCAGCGTTTTAGGCATAAACACGTTTAATGAAAGATAGTATAGTTCTGTCGATATTCAAAACAGTCATTATTTTATAAAGTTAACGACACGTTTAGCTCAGTGTGAGTGCCATCGCCAATGAAGCTAGAGGTCCCGAGTTCAAATCCTGGTAAAGGCAAACATTTGTGTTATGAGCACGAGTATTTGTTCCTGAGTGATGGATTATTTCTATCTATATGTATAAGTATGTGTATTGTCGTCTAGTGTCCATAGCACAAGCATTGCTTAGTTTGGGACTAGATCAATTTGTGTAAGATTATCCCCCCTTAAAAAAAGTGATTTGTTTATTCCCGAATTTGCCTTCGTTCGTACGCATTTGTTATCCGAAAACTTATTTAGTTAAAGATTATTCGAATAATTATTTAGACAGAATTTATTCGATTAATGATTAATTAAAATTTATCCGTACAACTCCCATCCCTAACATAAACATAACCGGGGATTAAGTGAGTGTTTCGCTCAACCGACCTGATTGTGAGCTGGTCGTAGGTTCTGTTTATCCGCCATTATTGTTTCCACACAGGCTTTGTCGGCTCAATGGCGGATGTAAATCGATTTGCTGGATAGTAATAGTATGGAAATGAACATGGAATATTATAAAGTTTTCATATTTTTTAGATAGTATGGAAAATATAAAATGGACATATTTTTATGTCACAATATTACTAAAAATTTTGATGTAGCTGTGTGCTGGTGCTCATAACGGACCCCGTTTTTCGATTTCTTGTCTAGCTATTGAAAAGAAGTCACATTTATACCAGAAACAAAAGGTCACAACTCTACTGTGTGACTTACGCTCTTTTGCACCTAGGTTAAATGCGATTTGTACCCCATTTCACTAGACCCACAGAATTATAACCTACATATTCTAAGTTGTCTGGAACAAATCGCTTCCTTTGGGATAAGAGCGCCCTTTCTCCAACATTAGTTGTTAATATCTCGTTTTTTAGTATCTTGTAAGTTTTTGGAGTGCAATAAAGAGTGTATTGCTCTATTGTAAGCATTAAACATTTTCTCAATACGATTGCGACATTAATTAGTGTTGGAACAACGGTGTCGATCCAACGCTCCACGGACTCTTAAAACTTAACGGCCCGATACGTCTCATCGCCTAACACTCCCGTTTCGCTGAATAACTGCCACTGCCATATCTCTAAACACTCTTCAGTGCCAACGCGATAACCGTTCCGTCTAATACGGAAGTTAACCGTAAGGGTTATGGCATAATGAAGCCAACACTCCATAGATAGAGGTACTAGTTGAACATTTATTGTATAATACCTCGTATGTTCATAAGTTTTGAGACTAACAAAATCATGTTTTTCTCGAACACGCTTTAACGTATTTAAACGAAATTTGGACAGAATGATTTTTACAAAATGGTCGCCATTGTGCTGAACACAGGCCTTCAATCGTGTGGTTCATTCGTCAATAGAGGCACGAACGGCTTTAGTTGATTAAACTTTTCTCCGACGGTGAAGATTTTTTCGTTGGTAAACAAAATCTTTTTGGAATCGTGTCTCCATAGCAATTTCTTCGACTGAAGGCCCTTTAGATCATACCTAAATATATTACCTTTAGATCATATATCGGATATTGAATCCGGTTCACCGAAAAATAACACCGGAATCAATTTTTTTTCTAATAGGCTACTTGACAGTGTGAAAAATAATGGAAGAATTATGGATATATGTATTAATTATAAGTATTAAAAATAATTTACGTCAATATTACTAAAAAAAAATGGATAATTTATTTATAAAACTCGGATGAAAATTGATTATTTTTTATCTGTCGCCATTTTATCGAAAACGGTTTGGATTGGCCGATGACGTCACACCATAGTAAACAGCATCGACAGCATCTATCAATCCTATTTTTAAAGGTAGAACGTTATGCGATCCTCGTTGACATTTGTCGGTTTACTATCATGTGTCGTCATAGACGCCATATTGTCCGAGAAACCGTTTTGGCGGCTAATTTTAAAAGTGCATTTTTATTTGCTTTTTTCGGAAAAAATACACAAAAGAATTAAAAATTACCACTTTCTGAGTGCTCAATAGACATTATTAAACAATCGGATTGACTTTTCAGAAACCTGTCAAGTAGCCTATTGACAACGTTTATAAATCCGCCATTTTGTTATTTTTTTTTACCAATTTTATGTACACGAATCTAATGATATTCATCAACATCGGGTGTGTCGTTGAGTAGTTACGTGCGGATATAGGAACGGACATACATACAGGTCAAACACATAACCCTCCTTTTGGGCTTTGCCGCAGTCGGGTAAAAAGGTTGTCGGTTGTATTTATACGTATCTGTCGTTTATGAACCGATTTGAAGAAATATTTTCTTAAAGGGTATTTCCAGATTGATTAACAAACACTTGACTTATAATAATGTAACACAAAATTCTATAATAATTCACCAGCGATATGATTATTATAAAATGATAACAAGATACTAAGTATAAGTTTAATATTTACAGGTAAGCGACCAACATAGGTTAACATAAGATGAAAAAATATTGGAGAATCACGTAAGTATAAAGTAACTTTAACAGTTTATAAAATCATTTGACTTAAAAAAAATCTAGTGCTTGCTTTTTCACACTTTTAACCTTTTTTCCTTAGTGTTTTCTTTTGACATTTCGATTTTATACCAGAAACTTTCTAGACTAGTACATATTATATTTTTATACGATTTTTATTTTTTATATTTTAATGATCTTATTGTGAAGTTTTATAATTACCTTTTTTACATTTTTGACACTTCTATGTGTTTTCTTAAGAATAATAATTGCATCAATAACTTGCTCTAAATAAATTAGCTTATGACTTACAAAAGTTCGCACAATAGAGAGATCTCTCACCAGGCGGGTGTTGTGCCCGGGGACCGACGTCCGAGGGGAGTTGGTTAAAAGTAGTATATGTAGTATTAGCGTTATAAACACTTCTATAGCGCAATGCAGAACACTATGGGAATAGTGCCATTTGTATGGGCGTTGATGTAAGCGCCATCTGTCGTTGAATCGCTGTCACTGTCTTCTTCTTCCAACTAGTGTCGCTAGGTGGCAGTGTCGCCACAATAGAAACCAGTGTGAGCTACCGCTTACTCATGTATAACCGAATGTGTTTGTGATTCGAGTCTGCAATCCAATATGCATCCCATTAGCTCTGCTTCAACTTGAGCTTGTGAATTTAAATGTATGTCAGTACTATGACAACGTCATTCCGATTATACTTGAGATGACATTCGACAAACGGTTTTAGAGGAAAGCTGCGGTCTCATTATCCTTAGAACAAAACAGTTTGCCTTTTCTGCAAAACGTCAATTTACTTACAAATCATCTATCACCACGATAATCTTCAGGGGTCGGACAAAAAGTGCGGATGACGTCAAACCACTTATAGGATGATTTCAAATAGTATTTTTGATTTTCATACACAATTATCACTTATCATTTATCAACCTCTTTATTAAACGATATCGCCACTTGAAATGAGTTAGTACGTTTTTGACTGACACATTGTCAATCAGATGAACAATAAATTGACTTCGTTATTGTTTAGCTATTGTATCTTCACGATTATATTTAGCTAAAATTTATATTTACTAATGTATAAAAAGACGCTGTAAAATGTCATCTTTACTCGAATATTGTGGCAATTTTCCGTTTTTGGAGGTACGTGACAAACACGTATACTGCTCTTGCTGTAATCAAGATATACCAGCGAAGGTAAGCAATATTAAAAGACATTTGGAGACAACCAAACATGTCGGAAACTTCGTTACTACATGTCACACGGAAGTTTAAACACAAACATCATCCTGTGTGCACGATTAGGTACGTAATTTTTACGTCATCCGCACTTTTTGTCTGACCCCTGATAATCTTCTTCTTCATGTTCCCTCATAACTGAGGATCGGGACCACACATTGTTAATCTCCAAAGGGTGCGGTCATAGGCCGTATGGACCGCGTTATGCAAGCTGCCGCCAACCAACTCCTTAATGGAGTCAGACCATCTTGCTGGTGCTCTTCCCTGACCGCTCCTCCCATTTGTTTCTCCATATAATGCTGTCGCCACGATAATACTAGGCGTAAAACATATGAAAAGTCTTCATTCACCCCTCATCGCAGAGACTTGTTCTTTTTTTTGCGTTTTTTGCACAACGCTGGCGTGCACGAATCCGACTCGCACTCGACCGGTTTTTTTTTACACGCCTGTGTAAGTAGGTGTATTTCGCAGAAAATGGCCGACTGTTTCTGGGCATTTCTCCAGAAATATGTCTGCGGTAACCTCATTCATCTGGCCCTTTTTCATACTAAATGCATGGAGAGAGATGAATCAGTCGCAGACATATTTCTGGAGAAATGCCCTTCTGTTCTAAGGTTTAACGCATCTACAAGCGTGCCTCCTGCCCTTCATTTCTCCAGCGTATAAATCATGATTCGATGTCAAAGCAAACTTAACCTCCACAGCGCAAGCACGGAGCGGTGATTTTACAATAATTTTATAGGCGATACGTGTCGCTCCCCGCGTCGATAGCTCGCTTACATCGCTTTACAACCACTTATCTCGTGTCAGCGAGGGAAGGACTTAAATATGAGGTTTTGTACCGAGACGCGATTTTCGAGGAGGCGTGTTTTGGAGTAAAAATCGGTTAAATAAAATTAGCTTGATATGTTTATCGATGCTCAACCATTTGTAGCTTAAGGCTGCGGCTGCTTTCCAGCGGAGCACAATATAATAGCAGCAATTTTTAATTCCTACAAAAGGTCCGTCGCGCGCTTGAATGTGTGCGCGCCGTGTACGAACGCACTCAACGCGTACGGAAAAAGCCGCTTTCTGGCCAAATGTAGACATAAAATGCTGTACACAACACGGGAGGTAATAAAGAGAGCCCTCGATCGCATATCTCGGCCTTTCTTTGTATTACCGCCCTAGTCGTGTAATTTACTATTAAAGTCGGCCGCCTTAAAGCTCACGCGAAAAACATCACATGCTTGCTTATCTTACTTAACACGGCTGGCAATTCCAGCAAGTTCTTTTTAGCAACTCGGGTACCCAAAAACCCGGGTAACTGACTTTATTTTCTGTCGTATATTCCCTGGTATTATATTCCCTAATTTTTATTCAAGATTGAATGAAAATTTTCCCTCTGAAGTGCTTATATTGGCGTTTAGATACTTACTTAGTTCAAAGAGTACCACGACGGACCGAAGAGCTGGCAGCGTCCTCGCTCAACACATCAGCCTTAAAATCCAGCGAGGAAATGCTGCCAGCATCTTCGGCACCATGCCGCAGGGGCCATTTTTAGATCTTTTTTAGTTTTAGCTTATTTAATTTTATTTTGTTTAGTTTTTAGTACATTTATTTTAACTATGCTTCTATTTTAATGTTCTTTAAGGGTTTTATTTTGTATTAGGTTCAAAAAACGATCAAGAAATAGTGCACGAATCGTCGTTCTCAAACACGCTTAGATCTTATAAAATACGGGGCAAATAAACAAAAATCGAAAAACGTATACACTCTAAGTCTTACCACAGAATATAAATAGAGCAGTATGGGAACTCCGCTTACTTTTTTAAATAAATACCTACGCTCCATTAGAGCGTTAGGGTTGTTTAAAATGAAAAGATCGCGGGCCGTCTGGGCGCGCGCACGTAACAAACGCAAAGCGCGGCCACTCGTCGCAACGCGGCACTCGTGACTGACGGCACCGCGAGATTCGCTTAGGGGCCGTGTAAAAGCGTCTATGTGTGCGTTCGTTTCGATCGTTTTGTTTGTAGTTTCCTTACTGCTTTAGCTTATATATATTCTGTGGTCTTACCGAAGGGCGTGTTCGTAGAATCCTCTCAAATAATTAGACTTAAAATACCAACGATTTCTCCGAATATTTTACCTTTAGGCACAAAGAATTGAAGAAATATTATATTATCTGTCATTCCAGTGTTGAAGAGATTTGATCTGATCTGAATTACAGGATTTTCGGCCCAAGGGCTGTTTGCGTTAGTAATGGATTTGAGGTTTTATTATTTAACCTCAATGCTATGAAAATGATTTAAGGATTAGAAGAGACAACGAAAGATCGGTAAATATCAAGTGAATGTTGAGTGGTTTGGACAGCAGCAAGACACTTTAAATGTTAGTGAAACTTTCAAAGAAAATCGAACAGTTTAAAATCTAGTATTTTTTTTAAATAAACCCCAAATTCGTTTAGGTTAATGTTAACATGAAATGGGTCTGCAGAAAAAAATTACCTTTTACTTTTTTTGTCTGATGATGCTGATTTATGTGATGACGAGTTCTCCTTTATTTAGTTTGGGCGTAATGAAACTGGAAACAGAAAACAGAAAAGTTGGGACATTTTGCACTACTTTTTTATTTCATAAATGAAAAGTGCTCGTGATTCTGAGTAAAATGGTATAAGACACACCATGATCAGACAAAAAAAGTAAAAGGTACATTTTTCTGCAATTGACCCAAATAGGTTTCACAAAATCTAACATCATAATAATCGAAATATCGTGTTACCATTTTTACGGTTCCGTACCAAAATGGTAAAAAAAGAACCCTTATGGTGCGACTCTGTCTGTCCGTTTGTCACAGCCAGATATCTCAAGAACTACTGCTGCTATCGATTTGAAATTTGGAATAGTTTTAAAAGTCGCTAACCCGAGCCTACTGGACGTAAAAAAAATCTCATACCTCTTTTACTTTTTTTAAGGGGGTCGAAAAGTGAGGTCTTTTTCGGAGGCTTTTATCTGGTCAGTCCAGCTCATAGGCGGTTATCCTCGTGGCTACCCTCAACGTTTCCCTGCACCTCAAGTTGCTCAATAGCCACCTCCCCTGGCCTCACCTGTATCTATATTACGTAGTTATATTTACTTATTCCGTGATTATACCGCTCTGAGTGCATATACTGGGTGAAATTTAAAACGTAAATCTTGATAATAAAACCTCAATCTATCCATGATTTTGAACAACTTTTACTATGGGATCAACTTCGTAAAATGCAAAGCAAGAACTCTCTGATACACTGCGATCTACTGACTCATGACTTTTTCTATGAAATTGCTGTTTTTTTTTGCATTTTACGAAGTTGATCCCATAGTAAAAGTTGTTCAAAATCATGGATATATTGTGGTTTTATTATCATGATTCACGTTATAAAACCCCAGTATATTATTGTCATACACGTAGACACCACTGAATGTCAATACAGATATCCTCTTAAACACAATACGGACCCTCGTTTTTTTATCAATCAACATAATGGACTCCCAAACCCATTGGCGCTAACCCTTAATTGGAGCAACAAATAATCACCGCTTAAAAATTCCGGACCGATGTCCCGTCCGGTATTTACCAAGCTATTATAGTCTTTATGTCCTTTGTAAAAGGTTCATGTGTATTGGGGATTTCAAAACCGTTGCAAACATTGCTCAAGAGGTATCAGCATGTTTACTTGGCTAGAGAGCGATCGTTTTGTAGGTAGATGATATTTCGGTTACTACATAGTGAACTCAACCTTAGTGGTTAAGCAACAAAAAACTAGATGTATAACGGTATTGAAAGCTCAACTTCATACTTCCTCTTTTTAATCTACAAAGGCCTGCATTTCATAACCAGCCTTAAAAAGGATCTAGTATAATACTTTACATGAAAGAAACATTTTTTTGTCTCTTCATTGGTTTTTAATGCGGGTAAATTACACCACATTTTTATGTTACATACATAGATACAAGAAATCAAAGTACACAGAAAAATTAAATGACACTCACCTGTGTCCTGACCGGGAATCGAACCCGGTACCTCTAGATTTCCGGCCCAGCGACTCAAACACTCGTCCACGGGAGCTCCCAGCAAGCGCCCTCAATTTTGCCATCTACATTGACTTCTGGATCATTCTGGTTTAATAGGATATTAACCTAAGGTGAGTGTCATTTAATTTTTCTGTGTACTTTGATTTCTTGTATCTAGGTATGTAAGGATCTAGTACTTTTCCTCCTTCCATCGGTTTCCTCATTACTGAGGGTCGTGGTCATTTCTTTGGACCAGTTTATCTCGGATGATGTTCCACCATCTCATTCTATCTGCAGCCGAGTGTATAGCATCGTGTACCTTGGTCTTGAGAGTAGTGCGTATCTGATCCGTCCAACGAGTGGGACTCCTGCCTCTTGGACGCTTGCCTTCGACCTTTCCAGTGACCATCAACTTTTCCAGGTTATGTTGTGTTGTGGTTGTGGTTGAGAATCTAGTACTAAATTATAAGTAATAACTAGCGCCCTCTGCGACCTTATCCAAGCCAACAATCAGATATTTTTGGCTAATGTAACGTTGTCATTTATCACGATACAGCATATACATATTGTAAATAGGCTGTTCTCCCTTCCAAAAACCCGAATCACCAGTTTTATCGAATATCCAATTCCGGACCCCCTGAACCCCTCGCTAACCCTTCGCTATTAAAAATCGGTCGTACATTACGCATATCGCCGATGTCGTCGGACCCTCGTCGCCATTGTCTCCTACTGTCGCGATGTTGGATCAGGAATTGATTTACTAATGGATCTGCAGTGTACCTACCGGTTACGTAGTAAAATATCTAAGATCGAATGTCATAAGCTCAATACACGTATGTCTAGAATGTCGAAAATCTAAATGAATACCTAATGTTCCTTGTAACGTCCGAAATACATATAACACGATTGGTCGAAAGATTATAATATCGAAGTACAATTTCCAATCTTCCAATAACCAAATTTGCAATTTTATATGAACTTTGGCGCACCTGTCAAAATGCTCTTTTAGAAACTTCATAAAGTTTGTTATAAAGTTGTTATTGTTCTTAGTGGTAAAATCGTCTCCTTATGTTTAGTTTTTAGCGTTTAATAATCGATAGAAGAGTGCTTCTATCGATTATTGTGATAATAGTGATATCACATTGTCTCTGTAAAAACTATTTCAATGTTTCAAAATGGATTCAACTTTCTTTCCACAATGCATTTCTGTTTGTCAATAATATACATACAGGGTGTCCCTAAAACCAATCTCGATACGAAAAGAGCTGATAGACCAGCTCATAAGACGCCAGATTAAGTAGACCTCAGTAAAAATTTCTTAGTTTTCGAGATATTGACGTTTTTGCAAAACTCGTGCTAAGTGATAGTACTCGTGCTAGTACAACTTATTTTTCTAACAAAATATCATAATCTCAAAAATTATTAGGTACAATATTTAATAAATGTTATACTATTTTAGAAACTACAATAAATGCGCTACTTTTTTACGTCATGTGCCAGGTTATGTCGGTACATTTTTTTTTTCACCACCCTCGTTCGAAATCAGACGTGAAATTTGGAAAAATCTGAAAATATTTTTTTGATATTGTACTGTGGCCACAGCATGAAGAAATTAACATAAATAGGAACTACGTCCCATAGCATAGTTATTTGGCTACCCATATCAAAAAACAGATTTGAAAAATACTTGATATTTGGTCATGACACTCAAATAACCGAGTCAGGTTATCACTTAGCACGAGTTTTGCAAAAACGTCAATATCTCGAAAACTAAGAGATTTTTATTGAAGTCAAATTTACTTAATCTGGTGTCTGATGAGCTGATCTATCAGTCCTTTTCCTATCGACGTTGGTTTTAGGGACACCCTGTAGGTATATAGATACAAGAAATCAAAGTAGGAGGGATTACCCCGCGCTTCGCTACGCTAAACATTGTGACGGGTCGCTCCGTATTATAAATTAATTTGTAGCTAATATAAAGTGTTTTGAGCAGTAAATTTACCAAAAAACTGTGGACTGTGACTAAGTTTATATAATAAGTGAATAAAATCTCGACACAGTGTTCTAAATAACTAAATTTTAGTGGAAGTTTGTTAATCTAAAATAAAATCTACCGTGCAGAAGGTTAACTTATCTTCCGCTCAGCGCGTCTGACAAAACGTCGTAAGCGCCGCAATCTGCATGGCGCTTGAGCCCTTTTTACGGAGACCGAGCCGAGTGCCCGCTATTTCTTTGTTGTTGTGTTTTGTTTTGTACCGATAACTTCTCCATCGTAATTCAACACCGTTTACGAACTGCAAAACGTTGAATTGGCTCTTAAAATGAGTTCCTGTAGTGGATGCCATCAGCTAATTAGCGTCACGGACAAGTTGTCTTGCTCTTTATGCTCGAACAATCATCATTATTTATGTGTAGGCATGTCAAAAGAGAACTTTGGAAAGTTATCGGCAAAAGCAAGGTCTTCATGGAAGTGCCCCGAATGCAAACCCAGCCGCAAGGGTGGAGACAACAGCGAGACGCCTGTCAAGCCCGGCGATCCCGGCGAGTTGAGCGATACCGGTGATAGCACCTCGTCACTGGACCTGCTGTCCAGTCGCATGACCCAGTTCGAGTCCACTATACGTGCATCTATCGAGTCACAAATTCGGGCTGGCTTTGAAGGTATACGTCAAAACATCGACTTGATCCCGGACTTGGCCAGGAGCATGGAATTTATATCGGCAAAGTACGATGAAATGCAGGAAGAGATGGGTCACCTCCGTTCAGAAGTGTCGGATTTGCGTGCGGAGAACAACTCACTAAGGGATAACGTCCAGGACCTTAACATCAGGCTGGCTCAGATCGAACAGCAGTCGCGGGAAAATAATATTGAAATTCAGTGTCTTCCCGAGCACCCCAATGAAAATTTGATTCCTACTGTGATCCAACTCGGTGCTGTTGTGTCGTGTCCCATTGCGGAGAAGGACATTCTATTATGTACTCGAGTAGCTAAGTCGACGCGCATTTCGACGAGGCCTCGTTCCATAATCGTTAAGCTGCCGTCCCCTCGCGCTCGTGATTCTTTGCTGGCGGCCTGCATGGCCTTCAACAAGGCGAACCCGACAGATAAGCTCAATTCCTCACATCTTGGAATTGGAGGGGATACGAAACAGCCAATCTATGTCGTGGAGCACCTTTCTCCGGGGAACCGAGCTCTACAAGCAGAAGCTCGCATTTTTAAAAAAGAAAATGGTTACAAGTACTTATGGACCCGCAATGGACGCATTTTGTTAAAAAAAGAAGACAAATCTGACACTATTTGGGTTAAAAATATTGATGTATTGTCAAGTCTCAAAACCTCCTAGGTGTATCTTTTTTTTTTCTTGTATAATTATTATAATGTAACTTTTTGTTTGAATATATAAAATTGCAATGGCTAAACTCCGAATATATTACCAAAACGCTAGAAGTATCAGAGGTAAACTTCATGAATTGTATTTGTCATCCTTAAATGTAGATTATGATGTTATAATCATAACCGAAACGTGGCTCAATGACAGTGTTCTCGACACCGAAATATTAAATGTTAACTATAAAATTTACCGTCGGGACAGGGGTAGCACTTCTAGTTCAAAATCTGATGGAGGAGGGGTGTTAATAGCGATTTCCAAAACAATAAATTCCTCAAGGTTATCTGCCCTTGAGAGTAACCATGAAGATATTTGGGTTAGAGTCACCAGTAGTTCTAAGACAACTTATACTTTAGTTATTTGTGCTGTTTATATACCTCCTCCTGTGTCTTGTGATTCCTTATATAAGCATTTGAATTGTATAAGTAACAGTATTTCATCTTTTAACGAAAGTGCTACCTTTCTGATCGTTGGTGACTTCAATATAGGAAGTGTTTGCTGGAGTCCGAGCCTTAATAATACCTTGTCATCGATTGCGCGCATGGATTCCTGCTCAACGGTGCTGGAAAACGCTATTTCAGATTTTATGTCTCTTCATGACCTTAACCAATTTAATCTTTGTAAAAATAAAGATAACAAAATATTAGATCTTGTACTGTGCTCCAATTGTTATGTTACAACCAAACCTGCTGATGCACTTTCTAGGATTGACCCGTATCATCCTCCTTTGCTGATTGCTATTGACTTTCCGATTATTTCATATTTAAAAAACGTTAAGATTCAGCAGCCTAATTTCTTTTCTGCTGACTATTCCAAAATAAATGAAAAGCTCGATGAGGTGGATTGGGAAACCATTCTCAAACCTATGTGTGACGTAAATGACATGGTCGAGGCCTTTTATCGTACAACTGAAAACATTATTAGAAAGTACGTGCCCTTAAAAACATGTAGGCAGGGGCAATATCCTGTCTGGTATACTAGAGATTTAATAAAATTTATTAAAAATAAAGAAAAATTACGTCAAAAAGTAAAAAAGTACAAAAATCCCATTGATGAATTTGAATATAAGATGGCTCGGTCTAAGTGCCATCAACTGATTGAAGAAAGCTACGCTGTTTACATTAAAACGATTGAGGATTCCATAACAAAAAACAATATGAAAGCTTTTTGGTCATTTATAAAATCTAAGCGGCAAAACAAAGGTTCTATGCCGGGTGAAATGCAACTTAAAGGTGTAAAGCTGTCAACGCCTACTACAATATGTAACGCTTTTGCTGACCACTTTTCTTCGGTTTATGTAGATAACGACTCGGGGAGTACTCTTCCACCAGTGCCTGTCAGCTCTGTCTTCCATGGTACATTAGGCAGGATACAAGTTACACCAAGCATGGTTGAGCGCGCCTTTAAAACTTTGGATAAGCGTAAGGGGGCGGGACCTGATCATATTCCGGCAATTTTCATTGCGAATTGTGCTAGTAGTTTAGCGTATCCTCTTTCCTTTATTTATAACTTCTCACTTGATAGTGGAGTTTTCCCTACAGTCTGGAAAAAAGCAAATGTCCTACCCATCCCTAAAACCGGCAGTGCAAATGATATAGAAAATTATAGGCCTATATCCCTCCTATCGATTTTAGGTAAGGTATTTGAATCGTTGATAAATCCTATTTTAATTAGTCACTTGAAACCCTTTCTTATACCAGAGCAGCATGGTTTTTGTGGTAAAAAGTCAACAGGTTCAAATCTTGTACTGTTTGTCTCAGAGCTGACTGAAGCGCTGGATAGGGGCCAGCAAGTAGATGCTGTTTATACAGATATAGGCAAAGCGTTCGATCGTGTTAATCATAACATTCTGATTCGTAAACTATATGACTTCGGGGTCCATGGTAAAATACTTGATTGGTTTAAAAGTTACTTGACTTCAAGATCCCAAAATGTAGTGGTTTGCGGTCTGGAGTCAAGAAGCTTTAAAGCCCCTTCTGGAGTACCGCAGGGCTCTCATATCGGGCCCACATTATTTCTAGCTTTTATTAATGACATGTCCCAGGTAATTCGTCACTCAAACTGTTCTCTTTTTGCGGATGATTTAAAGATCTTCAAAGTTATAAATACTCCATCTGACTCATTGCAGCTACAGGAAGATTTGACTCGTATTCATGAATGGTCTGATCGGAATAAACTACCTTTGAATATTAGCAAATGTAAGCACATTAAATTCTGCAGAAAACGTAACCCCTTAGCAACGTCATATAGCATTGATAATGTGGTCTTAGATGAAGTTTCCGTAATCAGGGATCTTGGTGTTATATTCGACAGCCATCTGTCATTTACTATTCACATAGACGAGATTGTTAAAAAGGCATACAAGTTGTTAGGTTTCGTTTGGCGTAATGGAAAGGTATTCAAAGGCAAAACAGCTCTGATAACTGCATATGTTTCTTTGGTTAGGAGTCTCTTAGAATACTGTTCCAATGTCTGGAACCCCCAATATAGATGCCACCATGACAGAATTGAAAGGGTCCAAAAGCGTTTTCTGTATTATCTATCCATTCATCAAAAGAAACTTCCTTCCCTAGCAACCTATAAGGAGAGACTAAATTTTTTCCGTATACCATCCTTGGAAAATCGTCGATGGATTTCCGATCAAGTCTTACTTTACAAAATTTTAAATGGTTCAATAGATTCTCCGCAGCTCTTAAGTAAAGTTAGTTACTCAGTGCCCAAACCTTACTCCCGTATAGTAAATTTCCGTCCTTTTGCAGTCAACAGCTATAGAACAAACCTAGGATCGCACGGTGTCATTCCAAGAATTTGCAAGCAGCACAATAATTTATATAAGGCTACTAGAGTGGATCTTTTGTCAATGACTCTGTACAAATTTAGAAACTTCCTCCAGAAATGCAATTTCTTAGACTTTACAAATTAGTTATTTAGATTTAATTAGTTTTATACGCATCAGTGTTATTATACTATATAGTGCGTCTCTCACTTTGTATAGCTGGCTTATAAAAATCGCATGCTGTGTTTGCCTATAAGTGGATAAACACTCATGCATGCTATGTATTCATTCTATCTATAATCATTTTGGTGTTGTATCTGTTGGCAAACCTATAAATAAATAAAATAAAATAAAATAAAATAAAAAGTACATAGAAAAACTAAATGGTACTCACCTATGGTCCAGATCGGGAATTGAACCAAGTACCTCTGGACTATGAACTATCATCATCATCATCATAATTTAAGAGCGTTGCTCTTGTCGGTGGAGTAGACGCCATTTTGTGCGGTCCTCGGCCATGCATTTTAGGTCCTGGTACGACACGACATTGATCTTTTCTTTGAGTTGTTGCACAAAGTTTCTCCGAGGTCTGCCTCTCCCTCTCTTTCCTTCAATTTTTCCATCCATCCTTCTATCGATAATCAGTCTCAGCGCCAGTATTGCCTCCCTTGTACATTTTTGCTGCCTGAATCCCTTCGGCCGCGTACGTAACTGAGTTTTAATAAAATAAAATAAAATAAAAATCGTTTATTTCAGACGTTAAACATCCATTTTTTGGTTAGTAGCAAAAGTTATAAAACTAGGTGTTAGTGACTTACAATATTAGACAAAGTTAAAATAAAATAAAAGGAATTATTGCTATTTGGGCATTTTTATATTAAATTCTATGGCTAGGCGAAACTTAAGCTATGTTCAAATACCGTCTAACCTGTCAGTCCGTGACGAAATGTATGGAGTTTGATACTAATCGTCAGTTCTGTGACGACCTGCTAACTATCAGTTAAGAACGCACTTTAAATAAAAAATAAAATAAAAACGCCCATTTAAAGCTTGTGTCCAGGTTCATACAGGACTGGCGCATGTAGACGTAGCCAATATTTCATTATTGGGCTGTCCCACCTCTCTGCCACAACGCACAGGATCTTGTTGGGGCTGGCCCGTATCCTATTTAGAGTTGAAGCGCACCTCTTCCGTATTATGGCATGGAATCCATCTATCCGGGCTTCTGTAAACATTCCGGAAGCGCTACAAAATCGAGGCAGCCCCATCAGAACCCTGAAAGCATTATTGTATTGTACGCGTAAAGCGCTGTAGGCCTTCTGCGAATATTTGTTCCACAGGCTGCTGGTGTAAAAGGACTGGCAGTATGCTCGGAAGAGCGTCGCCTTAACCTGTTTCGTACACCGCGCGAACCTGCGGGCCAACATGTTGCATCTGACCGACAGCGCTCTCCGCTCACGCTCAATGTCTAAGTTGTCACTTAGATCTTCCGTGACCCAGTGGCCCAGATACTTAAATTTACTAACTTTTTGTAAAGGAATCCCACAAAGTTTTAATTGCGGGACATCAGGATAAAATTTAGTACCCGCCTTAAACACTAGCCACTCGCTCTTCTTTACATTGTATCTGAGCCCATGGGTCTCGGCATAACATTCACATATGCCAAGCAATGTCATCATCGCATTGATTGATGGAGTCAGCAGCACCATATCATCAGCGTAACTTATATTATTCATACAAGTTCCGTCAATATGACAGCCTAGATAGGCGCTGCTGAGTTCAACAATCAACCCGTTAATGTACAGGTTAAAGAGACGAGGTGAGGTCAACCCCCCCTGCCTCACCCCGCACTCCAGCCTATACACATCCGATAGCGAGCCTGTCCACCGCACGTAGTTGGTTTGTTTGGTGTACCAGAATCGCAGCACGGATATCACCTCACTTGCCACCTCGGTCTCCTCCAATAACTTATGCCACAAAATGTCATATGCTACAAGATCGAACGCTCTGGAAAGGTCTAAAAAACATACACATTTGTAACCAGCTACGAAATGGGAATATTTTTTATCGCTTTGAAACCCAGCTACGTATTGAGAATTAATTATCTCAGTCTGTAACTCCTTTTTCCCTGTTTATAACCAGTTACGAAATGGGAATATTTTTATCGCTTTGAAACGTAACGACGAAACGTATTGAGAATTAATTATCTCAGTTTGTAACTTCTTTATTGTAAACTAGTTAAAAATCATTAAAAAAAACGGTGGTAGAAACACTCTGCTATATGTACGCCTGAATCAATGCCTGTTCAGACATACATACAGAGAGGAGGTCAGATGGCAGTCATTCCACTGTAATATAATCCGGACTTGTCAAATCTGGGACCAGAAAGAGTGAGTGTTGCATCCTATACATTACGTTACTCTCTGGAGTGATGTTAGAATTTACGGTAGCAATTAAGACAAATAATATCTATTAGTACGCAGCGGGATTTAGAACTGGGAAAAATATTTCCCATTGTGTTTCCCACAAATCAGTAACAAGTTGAGACAAACAATTCTCTATAGGTACGTAGCTGGATTTCCAACTGGGAAAAATAATTCCTACTTTGTAGCCAGTTAAAAATCAGTTACAAATAAAAACAAACAATTCTTCCTTCGTAACTGGGTTCGAAGTGATAAAAAATGCTGGTTACAAAACTCAGTTACCTAGGTACGCGGCCGAAGGGGCCTGAATCCATATTGGTCTGGTCCAAGGTATTCCTCCATTACCGGCCTGATTCTATTTTGGATTATTTTCTATGAACTATGAACTATGTACTTTGATTTCTTGTATCTATATATTTAACTTTAAAATGTGGTGTAATTTGCCCGCATTAAAACAAATAAAGAAACATCATGTTTCTTTCATATGTAGTGTGTAATAATATTTTAATGCTATTGAACTTCACTGAAATCCATCTCTGATTTCAACGTTCTCGTTACTATATTTAACTCCACAATAAATAAAACAATAATTTCAACACACAGATGAGTGAGCGAAGCTAGAAACTTTACACCGCTGGGAATCAAACCCGCACCTGGATCCCAAGGGCGGCGACTGACGACAGCTCGTAAATACCAAACTTTGTCCACAAACGGTTGAATGGATAAGGACGGGGTTTAGTCAAACTGTCTATTAGATACGTCCTTTATACATGGAGACTGTTTAGAGTATCCTCAGGGACAGTAGCTGTCTGACCACTGGCTTAGACAGTTGTTATATGCGTGTAAAGGTAACGGAGGGAAATATCTAATACGGATACGTTACATAATGGGCTAGACGACAAAAAAAAAACTATATAGTCCGTCAGTTAGATTATTAAAAAATATTGTACGTATTTTTTCTTTTGTTTGACAAACAAAAAATTACGAATATAGAGTGCTAAGAAGTTTCGAGTGACGTCACTCCTAGGTACAATTTTCACCTAGGAGTGACGTCACAAGGCCCCACTCTAGAAGTTTGATGATCTATAACTTTGTCGATTTTTAATATTTTGATAAACCAAAAAAAACGTATCCCATATTTTTCCATAATCTAACTGACGGACTAAATAGAATTATATATTTTTAACCCAGTCGTCATCCCCATTGGGCAATTCTATTTTTCCTCGTAGACTCACCAGGACAGAAATATATCTAGGTAGAACGAGAAAGTGCATGTACCTCGCGTGCTAAAAACAAGTGGCGACGATCTACTTTGCACGCCGTCAACTTCTGTTGCCGTCAATATTATTTTCAGATTTGAAAATCTATATAATGGTATAATGAATTGTTCAAATACCACCAAATGAAATGGTAAACTACTACCGGTTACGTATCAAATATCTAAGATCGAATGTCATATATAAATAATAAAAAAAAAAATTTTTTGTTGTATGGGCAAGATTTTTTTTATTTTTTTTTTGTAACACATACCCCCTTAAAAATGTTGGAACTACTAAAATATTATGGTGTATAAAATTTCAGCTCTCTGTGATGATGGGAACCCGTGCCGACTTGGCTTCCAACTTAGTATGGAGATTTGCTTTCTGGGACTCCCTAACGGTCCAGTACATTGCATAACTTCTTCTCACCAGAATGTCATCTGCCGAAGCGCCAAAAGAATCAGACATGTGAAAGAGCCCTTGAGGCCTACTTGCGGAAATAAATTATTTCATTTCATTTCATTTCATTTCATAACTAGGGTGGTAATACAAAGAAAGGCCGAGATCGCAGAAGTTTGCGGCCCGAGCTGAAAGCGAGGGACGTAAATATGCGATCGAGGGCTTTCTTGATTACCTCCCCTGTTGTGTACATCATTTTATAGGCGTGCGGAAAAAGTCACTTTATGGCCAGGTGTGGCATAAAATAATTTGGCATGCATATGAAGTAATGTATTTCGTGTAAATATGTGCAAAGAGTTTCGAGCACTCAAACCATGTTTGCTGGATTTGAATCGTAAAAGCATGCAAAATACACAGCAGCTAAAGCCTTGCATAATATTTTATGTGCATAAGCCTTGTAAAGCGTAGTTTGTTGTATTTCAGGCAGTAGAATATTGCTCGATAATATTTTCAAAGTACCATCATTATTTTCGATGTTTCCTAAAGCCCTGTATAAAATTTAACAAGCAAGCGTAGTTTGCTGTTTCTGTGTATAGAATATTACTCGTCAATATTTTCCAAGTAGTCATATTGTTGTTGGAGATAGGTATATTTTTCTAGGGCTAAAATTATTTAGTATAGAGCCTGGCAATATCGCTAGACCTAGAAATATAATTGTCTAATTTTCAGTAAAAAATTATGGCAGTAAAAACTATTAAAAAAATATACAGGGCGACTTCAAATTGGTAATTGTAGTGTAACACATTAACCCCTATGTTAAAATTTGCTGTATTTAATTATTGCTAACTTTCTAACAAAACAAATAATTAAAGTCCTAAAGTGTGGTTACACTCCATTAAATACCTAAGTGTCATACCTTAGCACCTTATTTTCTTTGACAACTGACAATTACTAATCAAAACACGTTTTCTTGCGGCATGTGACGGATAACCAAAGAGGAAAGTGTTCATTTGAAAATCTTTAAACCTCTTTGTTTATTATTATGGTAGGATAACCATGTTAAGCCAACAAAAATGGGATAAATTAATAATTAAAAAAAAAAATACTTCTGATTATTTTAAAAGTATGAGACTTAATTCAGGGGCTAAGTTTAGGGGATATGTATGTAAAACATTCATTTTGTATTACCAATTCGAAGTCACCATGTATAGATAGATTCATCTATTTCTGATTGAAAATAACATAATGTTTTTTATTGATTAAAACTTTTTTTTAAACAAAACTATAAGGCAGTTTTCTTCCAGGGCCCATCAAACCCTTCCAACCTTTATAATATGTAATACATAACAGATTCATAAAGTCTCTATAATTCTACGGCAATAATTTAAGCGCTCGCATTTCGAGTTTTAACAGAAAATTAGGCGGTCCTTTTCCGAGCATGTTTTTCGCAGTTTGTCCGTATTTTTGAAGTCGCAAAATGAAAAGCAATCGTCACCGATTCATTAATATTAAAAGAGCAATTCTGTCACGATATTTCCCCAATTGACGAGATTGCAAGCGTTCTTTATTGAGCGTTAACGAGATGTCTTTTTTTAATTAATGACCGTTTATAAAGCATTGAAACGGCTTTTATTTGGAGACAAATGATTTTTGAAATGTTTTCCGCGTCTTTTGACTATGATAGGAGTTTTTTTGATTACTTTGAGGATTGAGTTTGACTTTGTCCGATTGGAAAAATATTATGATTATCAATGACCCACAGGGCGGCGCATTGTTCGTAAAACAGACAGCTGCTGGGGTAGACGTACTCTTGAGCGGCGACCACGCATTGAAAGACACAGCATGGGTAAGCCCCAACTAACCATTTCGACCTTCGAAAGCTTTACTTTTTTTTACCCGACTGCGGCGAAGCCCAAAGGAGGGTTATGTGTTTGACCTGTATGTATGTATGTATGTCCGTTCCTATATCCGCTCATAATTACTTAACAGCACAACCGATTTTGATAAATGATACATCATTAGATTCGTCTCGATAGCGCGAGTGTCACTGGGTATGAAGTTCGTTAAAATAAACAAAATGGCGGACTTTATGCACTTGTAAAGTGCACCGCGGTCGGGTTTTTTTTAGTAAAAATATTTAGTTATGTCATCGGAAAGGCAAACGAGCACACAGGTCACCTGATGGTAAGTGACTTCTAAGACCCATGGACATTTGCAATCTTAATATTACAAATGCATTGCCAACCCTGAGGACTAACATAGAATGGCTCTATGCTAGTAATTTCACCGGCTGTCTTAACCCCAAACCGGAACACAACATTGCGAACACTGCTTTTTGGCGGCAGATTAGTGGGTAAGATGGTGGTAGCGATCCGGGTTGACCTTGCAAAAGGTCCTACCACTTGGAATCAAAATTAGTGGACTAATCGTAATGTGCAAATCGTGACCACCCAAATTATTTTATAAATTAGGTTCGAAGACGACTGTTATAAATGTGGACGTGTTGGGACTGTGGACCAAACGGTATTATATAGTAATAAAACAACTCAAACGTATTAAATCGCGTATATTACTACATTTTGTTTCCACTCGGGTGAAGGAGCACGCGGCTGATGTCAAACACCGTCGTTGTAGCAGGTCTGCAGTCTGCGAGCATGTCATGGACAAACCTAGCCACTCAATCAAGTTTGATGATGCTTCGATCCTCGCTAAGGAGAAGCGCTATTTTCCAAGGATGCTTCGCGAGGCTATTGAAATCAAGAAGTATCCTAATTTCAATAGAGAAGATGGTTTGTCTCTACCACCTGCCTGGGATCCTGTATTACATTTCATCAAGGGACGGGCGAGACACAGCACTGTAAAACCTTAACACTGAACGGTGTTTGTTTCTTCTAAAAATAGCATACCTAGAGTATTTTTGTTTAAAATATGTTCTTTTTGCATAAGGCAAGACTGATAAGTTTTCTTGGCGTCTTCTTTCTTATCCAGTATGCCTTTTGGAAGCGCCGCTAGTTTCTAAGGTTAGGATAGTAAGCCCTTCTGGCATGTGTGTGAACGTCTTTACACATTAGGCCCGTCTGGCAACACTAAACTTTTTTCTGTTTTGTTTTACCAAAAATAGCATACCTAGAGTCTTTTGCTTAAATTATTTTCTTTTTTGCATAAGGCGTGGCTGATAAGTTTCCATGGCCTTCTTTCTTATCAAGTATGCCTTTTGGAAGCGCCGCTAGTTTTTCTAAAGTTAGGTTTTTAAGCCCTTCTGGCATGTGTGTGAACATCTGTACACATTAGGCCCATCTGGCAACACTAATATTGAATTTGTATTTTTTAAAGTGGGTAGGTTTGCACAACAGTAATTTTGACAGAGGAAATTTATGATTTTCTCAGTCTACCCGCGACCACGAACGCTGAAAAGGGTTACGAGACGTCGGGACTTAAAATGTAGTAATATACGCGATTTAATCCGTTTAAGTTGTTTTATTACTATGAGTGATAATCGCGGAACCCGAAGACAATAGTATTATATAGACCAGTTTTAATAGTTTCCCATTATATATTCAGCTTAGACAGGCATGTGAAAACTTGCGTCAGTAATACATAATTACTGTCGACAGTACAATGTATTTGTTGTTATTGTATTATTGAGACAGTATATTATAATAAACAAATATTTCAATAAAATTATGATTCTATACTAAATTAAATAGTGACGATTTAGGAATTATATGCCGACGACATGGCATTGTGGATGATTTAAAAAGGTGACGAAATAGGATTGCGGACAAAAACAAACTAGGAGAATATAGTTTAAATCGTTGAGCTTTGCCTCTTAAGCCTCTAACGTTTTCAATTTAGAGACCCGCAATCGCGAAAATCAAAGTAATTTCTCATGAATAAGCTAAGTAGCGAAATTCATTACAGACTCCAGAGCATGTTGATGAAAATTACAACATGCTTACAAATTCCAAGTATCTGACAAAACCAAAACACGCTTCCGAACAAGTTACAAAACTTAAACAAAGTACAGTCGTCCTTGTCAACTTTCGTCAATTAGACAAAGTGATTCCGATTTTAAGCTGCGACTACACCACTGCTCAAAAGACGTGGACACACAGTAAACGCAGTGACGTGCATCATGCGTCACGTTGTTAACCAAATCAAATTATTTTTTAGGGTTCTGTACCGTCCCGGGAAATAACGGAACCCTTATAAGATCACTTTGACGTCCGCCTGTCCGCCCGTCCATCTGTCTATCTTTCTGTCTGTCTGTCTGTCCTTCTGTCAAGACATATACATCGCTAAGACATATAACGCTATAGTAAAATTTGCACATGAAAACAGAGATAATATGGCCCCACTTGCCTTACTCTCCAGCCTCCGAGCCGGGTGCCCAGCCGTTCTTATTCTTATACTTACTTAACACATAGTAATTGCCTTCTTAGGTTCAAAACGCCCCTAATCCGGAATCCCTAGTTTGGAGAACCCTGTGATAGAGGTACAGATCGCTACTTAAAATACGTTAACGCACTGGATGGTGTGCGGTGCGCACATGAACACTAATCTCAAAGAGTATCGGGATCCTAGGGGTATACATCTCCAGCGACATTCAGTTCCGAAGTCACCTAGAAGAGAAAGCGAAGCTGCCATCCAAAAGACTTGGTGTCCTGAATAGAGCGAAGCGGCACTTCACTCCTGGGTAAAGACTGCCCCTGGTGTTGCAAAGCGTCCATAGGCTGCGGTGACTGCTTACCATCAGGCGGGCCGTATGCTTGTTTGCCACCCAAGTTGTATAAAAAATAACTGGCCAAGAGCATGTCGGACCATGCTCAGTGTAGGGTTCCATAGCCGTAACTATAAGGTAAAAAATACGATGTAAAAAAAGTACAACAACAAAAGAGCGTATCTTCATAGCAATTACGTCCTTTTGTTGAGAAGCGCAGTTTATCGGCAATAACTCAAAAACGGTACATTCGATCTTGTTGAAAATAATTTTCATTGAAAGTATTAATTAAGCGTTACCTTCGTGATTTTTTTCATATTTTTCGGGCGCACGGTTTAGAAAATAGAGGGGGGGGGACACAATTTACACAACTTTCGGAGCGATTATTTCCAAATACATTCACTTAATCAAAAACATGACTTACGAACCTTATAGTGTTTTTTAAAGAGCTGTCGAACTGTGTACCACACGTTGATATTTGCTGAAAAAAAAATTTTTTACTATCTTTAACATGTATGGAGTGCCCCCCTAAAAATATTTATTTTAATTATTTATATACCAAACTAAGTAGCGGCTCATAAAAGACACCTATATTCCAAAGTTCATCAATATCCATCATGTAGTTTTTGAGTAAAATGCCTGTGACATACGGACAGACAGACAGACAGACAGACAGACAGACAGACGGACGGACATGACGAAACTATAAGGGTTCCGTTTTTGCCATTTTGGCTACGGAACCCAAAAAAGGTACGCGTCAAAAACGCGACGCATGAGACACGTCACTCCGTTTACAATACGTGAACGTCTTTTGAGCAGTGGTTTGGTCGCACCTTTATACCGGTTTTTCCTGGATAAAATAATTCAGCATACCAAACATCCCTCCGTCAACCGACATAACAAATATTAATGACTGTAAATGTGTTTGTTTTGAACAAATTAAACAGAGTTTGTACAAGAAATAATCTCCGAGAAACCTCAGGCCGATGTCACAGCTAATGAACAGTACTTTGACTTTGTATTACCGCCGTAGATCATAATTAATACTACACACAAGCTACTTTATTTACGCTGTGAAATTTCCTTTCCACCGTTGATACGATGTATTATTATGATCATAACTGCATATTACTTAAAAAACGTTTTTCATCACTGCATGATCTGTTTTTGATAGACAAATTCCTATGTTTTTTTTATAACTTAATGTTAGTTTTCTGCCGGTACTTGCCACCACGGAAAGTGTTCGTTAGTATCTTGGTTTTACCAAAATAACTTATACCTTAGACTTATCTGTATATTAATTTTATCAAGTTCTTTTTTCTTCTTTTTCCATTAAGCCATGTTCATTCTATTAGATCGATTTGAGGCGTATTTCCAGCGTTTTTTGATATCATTAGTGTCACACGATACTTACCACGGAGGACCATCGAGTGGAACTTTTGATTAAATCATGTGTAGCCTCGATACCGTTCTATTGTTTATAATAGAAATTAACTGTGATCACCACCGCTTGCTGCTATATTTGCTGGAACACGAATGAAAAAAACCGCCGCTGTCGAAACGCTCTGAAATTGACCCTACCACGAAGCGCGAAAACTTTCAACGTCATAGCGTTTTATTGTAATCGAAATACTGTTCATACCTTTTTGTGTACCCACAAATTGAAACTTGAAACTTAGGAGATTGTACAGCATTCCGTTTGTGTAATCTAGGCGATGGTAATAATTAGCAGTGCGCTATGATTTCACAACAAAGCCTTACCGAAATCATATCTTGAGAAAAGTTGGCCAATTTGTATTATTTGTAATGAGTTAGGAGTTTTTGAAAGTTTTAATTAAGGGGAGGTTCAAAGTCTAGGGAAATTTTGAAAGTATCATGTGTCAAGTCTATATTGGGTTGTCTACATTTTTTTGGCATATTATTTTTTCGTAACACGTTTCTTTGCATACTAACGTTTTGTTTAAAGATTTAATGCCGAAATTTGTTTGGTCTTTGTGTCGAGTTTTGTATCTTTGGTGTGGGTTTGTTATGTTTATTTACATGTATTTTTTTTTATTTTGCATGTGGATGTGCATCCAAAACAGCAAAGTAATTATAACGGGCTATCACTAATTGACTAACACGTTATCATATCGCGGATTAGCAAAGCAATATTTTTGTTTAAATTGAAATTTCTATACAGGGTGAAACATGGGTCGTGAACAGAAATAAGTTTTTCTTACTTCTAACTTTAGCTTAAACATGTAGACGATATGAGGGGCAGAAATATGTACACATTGTTTGTTAATTCGTTATTAAAAAACAGTTGTGTGATTGAAATTTGCGATTATTTTTTTCATAATAAAATACGATAACAACCAATACCAAGTGTGTTTAAAATAAGTGCATAATGTAAGTTCTTGGAATCCACAGATGATGTTGTTTGATAGTCTAACTAAGTACTTGAGTGATAAGATAAAATAAATCTACATAACAGTAGTTGTAAGTACTTAAAGCTAAGCTAAGTCAAGTCCCAGATAGGGTGACCATAAGCTTGGTATTGTTCCTATTTTAAATTAATATCAAAAAGTTTTGTTGTTTGCTTTAAGAGTTAATGCAATGAATTTGCCTTGAAATACTGCAATACAAACGGAAATTTCTGTTTACGACCCATGTTTCACCCTGTATACTCATTAAAAGTCTTCAGATGTATTATAATGTAACTGCTACTGAACCAGTGAGTTAAGTCTTTGGGCTCGTTTTAGCTTACTGTCAAACCCCACTATGATTAATCACACTATCCCACTAATATTATAGATGCGAAAGTTTGTGAAGATGTTTGGATGTTTGGATATTTGGATGTTTGGATGTTTGTTACCTTATAACGGGGTAACAACTGGATTGATCAAGCTGAAATTTGGCATGCAAGTAGACCAAGTCCTGGATTGAAACATAGGATACATTATATCCCGGTAAAGAGTTCCTTTGGGACAATAACGGGAACAACGCGGGCGAAGCCGCGGGAAAATGCTAGTAACTAATATTATAAATGTGAAAGTTTGTGAACATGTTTGGATGTTTGTTACTAAATAATGAGGTAACAACTGGATGGATTGAGCTGAAATTTGGCAAGCAAGTAGACCAAGTCTTGGATTGTAACATAGGGTACTTTATATCCCGGTAACAATTCCCTTAGGTGGGATAGTAACGGGAACAACGCGAGCGAAGCGGCAGGTAAATGCTAGTCGGTTATAATAGTATATTACACAACTAGGGTGGTAATACAAAGAAAGGGCGAGATCGCAGATGTTTGCGGCCCGAGCCGCAGGCGAGGGACGTAAATATGTGATCCAGGGCTTTCTTTATTACCTCCCGTGTTGTGTACAGCATTTTATGACTAAATTTGTGGCATAAAATAAAAAAACCGGTCAAGTGCGAGTCGGACTCACGCACCGAGGGTTCCGTACAAACTCGTTTGTAGATACGTGAGTAGTTCAAGAAAACCTGTATGGCGGGTAGCTTAGTAGGAGTAAATAAGTATGTATACGATTTTTGAGTATAAAACGATGCAATTTAGGAAAACCGTTTTATTTTTCCTGTAATATTTAGAATGATAATTTTTCCGGTAATATTGGTAATTAGGTATAACAGATTTTTCTGTTCAGTAACTTCGAAGATAATAGGGGGGATGGTATTTTTTTGAACGTTTTTGGTCATAAATCAAAAAGTACAACATTAAGAAAAAAAATAAAATGGCTTTGGAATCTACAAATTAAGCCCTGTCATTTGACATCCCACTCGATATAATAACTCTACTTTTATTTTTCCACATCCCATTTTGACCCCTTTAAAAAAAAAGTAAAAAGGTATAAGATTTTTTTTCTATCCAATAGGCTCGAGTAAGCGATTTTTAACAATATTCCAAATTTCAAGTCGATAGCATCAGTAGATCCTGAGATATCTTTCTGTGACAGACAGAGTCGTACCATAAGGGTTCCTTTTTTACCATTTTGGTACGGAACCCTAAAAGTATCCGTCGCCAACCAGACGACGTTGTGAATGATTATAAATTTGTTTAGACGCGAAATTCGTTTTGGCTGTAAACATGTTTTTAATAAATCAGGTTCGGGCTTTTGAGCAATTAGGGCGAGCTTACGAATTCTTTTTAAACCTTCGGTTCTCGATGCGTATTGAAATCGCGGAACCGTGTTTGTTTATTTGTCTTCCTTTAATGCAACAATAGAGTTACATCGACATCTTACATATCCTTAAATATGCGTTAGAGAGTCAAAAATATTTTTTCATCACATTTGCTCGAAAATGGTGTCATTACACGTAGGTTCTGCGGGCCGTAAATGGCCTATTACTTTCTAGGGCGTAATGGTTTTCCTTTTAAATTTGAAACGCTGGTTCTGTTTTACTCTTATTTGTCATGATCAAAGGAAACGCCAATTTACTTTTTTAACTTTTATTACTGAAATATTTATTTAAAGAGAACTGTTATTGCAAATACATGTAAACACATATTTCTGTAACATTAATTAAATGTTTAAATAGTGTATTTCAGTATTTTGCAAATATAAAATCAACCATTTTAAGTCTTTACCGCTATGGTTTCCGATGACTTGTCGTCTTGATATATGTCACTAATGTCACTGTCAGTTTTACAATTTTATTTAGGTTAAGTAAGGTTATTTTAATCAGATTTCCTCACAAGTGTGATGAAAAACATTGTGTGTGCCACGGGCGGTAAAGGAATTACAAACTCGTGTTGTTAAAGCCCTAGGCTTCGCCTCGGCCTTGCAACAAACACTCGTTTGTAATTCCTTACTTACCGCCCTTGATACACAATGTAATATTACTAAAAAACCCGACCGCGGCGGTGCACTTTAAAAGTGGATAAAATCCGCCACTTTGTTTATTTTAACGAACTTCATACACTGTGACACTCGCTCTATCAAGACGATGATGATGTATCATTTATCAAAATCGGTTGTGCCGTTGAGTAGTTACGAGTGGACATAGGAACGGACATACATACAACTGAATAAATTGAGCTGAAATTTAGCATGCAAGTAGACCAAGTCCTGGATTGATATAAAGGATACTTTATATCCCGGAAAAGAGTCCCCTTGGGACAGTAATGAGAACAATACGAGCGAAGCCACGGGTAAATCCTAGTATTTCATAATGCCTTTAAAAATGTAAAGATAAAAATATGAACCAATAAAAGAAAAAAACATAATTACCGCGTGTCATCACCACGCAAATGAATTCCGCCAATTTAATCAAATTCACAATTTTCAATAAATACCTTTTACGAAGATATAAGACGTTATTACTTATTAGGGGAGAGGAAATTGAGCGGACAAATAAATGACCTAAAAACTCGGCAGCGCGAAACTTTTTATGATTTTTCTCAGAGAGGAAATGAGAAAAATTTAACTGATTTCCTTAAAAAAGGAATGAAATTTAGCATAAGCCGAGTGTGTCTTGCACCTTTCAATGTTGATGAAAAAAACCCGGTCAAGTGCGAGTCGGACTCGCGCACCGAGGGTTCCTTACAAATTTGTAGGTACATACTTATATTTAATTACCTTATAAAGTATTTTTTTATGATTTAATGAAAAATGTACAGTTTTCAGATTTTTCCCTATACTTGTAGTATAAGACGGTATTACTTGCCAAATTTCATAGTTCTTAGGTCAACGAAAAGTACCCTTTGAACTTTGGTTTCTTGAGAGTGACCTAAACGGCCGCATTTTTTTCCCACGTTAACTTAGAAGCTTGATTTTTTCACAGTTTCAAGGGACCGTAGATTTGAAAACATGGTTTTATTTTCAACTCGATACCTCCACGCATTTCCAAGATAAAGGGTCTTGACCGACGGACAGACAGACAGACGGACAGACAGACAGACGGACAACAAAGTGATCTTATAAGGATTCCGAGTTTTCCTTTTGATGTACTGAACTCTAAAAAACAAGTAAGAAATTTTCGTTTTACACTGAGCGTCGTTTAGAGGCTACAATTGCACTCTTGGTTGCTATTATACCGCTGTTATAGCGCTATTTGTGCAACGGGTCACTAAGGTGTGTTTGCAAGCTTCTAGTAGCCTTTGTCTTGTTGTAACATGTGTTTATTTTGATTTCCGTTAAATCTAACGGTAATGTTCTAAGATTAAACACAAGTTAGACTCTTGAGGACACCAGTGTTGGATGAAAATTGCTATTTGCGGAATGCAATACCTTTTATGGGAAATATTTACTTTTAATGCGAATTCTCCATTTGCGTTGCAGCAAAAAACCTAATTTAAATCTCTAAAAAATTACGTAGTTTTGTGTTTATTGAAATGTATATTAGTTTAGTATTTGTTAAGTGTATTAATGAAATTGCATGTAATATTTTCACAATTATTGTAATGCTTAATGTTATTGAGAAGAGAAACTGGTGAGTTTCTTCCAGCGCTTCTTCTCACCAGAATGTCATTTGTCATTTTGGAAAAAATATTTCGGCGAAAAGGCAAAGACCCCTCTAACCTTACTGCGCGCACACAGAGTCTTATGATGATGAATAATAGCAGCAATACCATCAAAATATGTTAAACTCAAGCGACGTCTGGCGCGAAATACCGTCTAGTGAAACTAAAGTAAAATAAACGATTATTTCCACGAGAGTTGCGGTAACTTTGATTGCGTGCGAATAGTGTCTGGGTTCGTCGCAACGCGCGCAACTTTCTAATTGTCTCAGTTATTATACAAGAGATAAGTTTGAAAATTGGTGTGAAAGATGCATTTTTTTGCGATTGCTCCTTTATTTTCTGGTGTCGAATTTGACCTGAATCGTGACATTCAGATTTCCGAAAATTAGCGACAATATAGATAATCTACAGCATGATTATTTATCGCAATTTTTCTCCCTGCGTACGTTCTCTAACTTGTCTTCTCTTCCACTCTTCCTCTTGATTTCTTGTTATCCACTTGCCAAGGCACTAGGTCACCAACTTTCTTGTCCACCTCTCCAGTCATTAATAAGCCACAATCGCTCTTTATGGAGTTGAGATAATAGTGGTTTATAAATAATAAATATTAATAAATAAATATTAGGAGACAATCTTACACAAATCGAACTAGTCCCATATTAAGCTCAATAAGGCTTGTTTTATGGATACTAGACGACGATATATTTAATAAATACAAATACTTAAATACATAGAAAACATCCAAGACTCAGAAACAAATTTAATATCATCACACAAATAATATTTGCTCATACCGGGATTCGAACCTAGGACCGTCAGCTTCGTAGGCAGAGTCACTAACAACTAGGCTAAACCGGTCGTCAAGTTTATGCAACTGAAACATAGTGAGAGGCCTTAATACACGAGTGTGGTTTTATGAAACGAGCCAAGGCCAGTAAACGTTTAGTTAGGTATATGTACCTACCTTCTAGCGCCTTTTTGAAAAAAAAAAATTTTTTTTTTGTGACCCCGGTAAATAAGTTTTTATTATTAATATACCGTAATATTTCTGCAGTTTTCTTCCAAACCACTTAATATTACAGTTCAAAAACAGGTTATTGTAGGAAAAACATTAAAAACAATCTACAACCACTCAAAGGCGATTTTGAAGCGCTGGAGCGTCACTTGAGCGGTTCTATTGTTCATTGAGTGCAACTGCAGAGTGATTCAGAACTTTGCTGCCAATATTGTCTTTATTAAAGGTAATTAAGAATGAAATTGCCAAGTTTTTCTCTCACACCCAGGATCCTAGATCCTCTGAGGTAATCGATAACGAATAAAGTATTTTATCTATCTTTAAATTTTATAGCAGCCACTAAATTATATCAGGTGGCTGAGGCCGACGAGTTTTTTAGGCGACTAGACTATGTATTTTATTTTTAAGAAGACTAAACAGGCAACAGTTTAGTAGATAAATCTAGGATCAAATCATACACTTCGGTGGTATAATTGGTAGTGCGCTGGTTGATGTTAGCCCGGAGAGCCAGCGGAGATGCGGGTTCCTGCCCGAGACATAAATTATAATTTTTAAATTTTTCTCTTCTAATAAAATATTATTAGAGACTAGGCTGACGGGCAAGTTCTGAAGTACCTTATTGGAGAACCCGCCGATTGAGCGCGCCCTTTGAGTGTAGTAAAACATTTCCAATAATATTTATTCAATTCGAAATGGTCGAGCATTTCTGTTTGCTCGGTAGGATAGTTCTTGTGAATGGTCAGTTATTATACACAAAAGACGTGGGTCTTGGATCATTTCAAATTCGTCCGTGACGTAATATTATTTAATGTAGTATTTTAGACATACTGCACTTAGGTATTTGATAAACAAAATAGTAAAATATAAATACCCACATTTTTACTAAAAAAAACCCGCCCGCGGTGCACTTTGAAACTGCATGAAATCCGCCATTTTGTTTATTTTAACGAACTTGATACCCAGTGACACTCGCACCATCAAGACGAATCTAATGATGTATCATTTATCAAAATCGGATGTGCCGTTGAGTAGTTACGAGCGGACACAGGAACGGACATACATACATACAGGTCAAACACATAACCCTCCTTTGGGCTTCGCCGCAGCCGGGTAAAAAATAACTAGGAGATAAAACTAAAGGACCACTATAAACTAGAACAAAATACTTGTCTAAATTAGATCCTGGCCCGACACACGTGGTCCAAAAGTACCGAATATGCCAGCCGCATGGCCCCGCTGTGTGGCCAATTATATCTGTTGGTCCAGATAAAAGCCGGACCGGGGCTCACAGCCCCTGTCTCTCAGTCCCAGCGGTCTCATCAGCAACCGGGACGAAATCGTACACTGGTTCCAGGTTCGCGTATTTGCCGTGTACCTGGATCATCTTAAAGTTACAAATCTAAGAACTGGTGGCCGACATAGCTGCCAGATATAGTAAGTTAAGGTGGCAATGGGCTGGACATATGTAAGTATAGCTTGAGATCGATGGCCGATCTATTTACAGACACTGTTAATCCTTGCTTTGCCTATCCGAAACCTATTCCCTAGTCGATCAACACGGGGTCTATGTTGTGCCACGCGGGCTCGCTCCAGCAATTACACTGGGCGTTTAATCACGCTTTGACAATCGATCCCCGTTGTCGAGCGTGTGCGTGTGTCAGAAATAATCTACCACGCAATGCAAGATGAGAAGATGTTGCAAGCGCCATCATCACGGAATAATATACATGGTAAATAGCCGGTGTTTATAGTAGTTATTATTATGAATGACCATGTTAGCTTAAAATGTTATATTAGCTGGTTATTATTTAGTCTAGTGAAAAAGGTACCTACAAGTCAAATTTATACCAGGACCAAAAGGTCACAACTTTATAGTATGATTTATGCTCTTTTGCTCCTAGGCTAAATGTGACTTATACCCCTTTCATCTCAAAAGAAAAGAGAAGAATCAGACATGTAAATGAGCCCTTGGGGCCTACTTGCAGAAATAAATGAGTTTAAGTTTGAGTTTTTGAGTTTTTTTCACTAGACCCGCATATTTATTGAAATAGAAATTGTTTATTTCAGACATTTTGTCCATAATTCATACTTTGTTAGTAACATAATAGCACTTAATAACTAGGTTAGCAAAAATAATAATAATAATAGTAATAATTTATACCTTTGTTAAAGTCTCATTAATTTGAAAACATTTTGAAATTTCCTAAAGCCTTTTCCTTCATGTACCATGTTTATTATTTGCAAGACGCCCTATCTGTCCCAGCACGAATCTGAATAGAGCGGACAGTTCGGCGTGACAGCTAATATCGGCGATGCCACGACCACCAGCAATATGGCAATATGGCCAGCGGCAATATAAGGGTTAAGCCGTACCCGTTGTGTGCTCAGAACAAACGCGTCTTATTGACTATCGTTTGCGTTATAATTGGATTGGTATGGATTTTGCTGGCTATTCTAATATCTTGGAAGTCTTGGAACGCATTTATTTGCTTACTCAAATAATCCCGGAATTTTATAAGGAAATGGAAATAATGCACAAGCTCCTTTAAGCTTCATCGTTGTATTTTGTGCTTATGTTGTATTTTATCCACTCTCCAGTTTTTGCTAGTTGTTCTGATGTAAAATCTTACATCTTATCTCATTTTACTTCCTATGAAAGAAACGTGAGAAAATATACCGTTAAAGTAAATTAGGTACCTATAATTTAAGAGGTTCTAATATTTATAGTTTTTTACTAGTGTCCGACTAAAACATGTTTTTTGCCGAAACCGAAGGCTCAATTTTGCTAGTTTCGGCTGAAACCGGAACTTTTATAGACGTACAAATACACAAGTAAGTATAACAGATTAGCAAAGCATTATTATTGTTTTATATTTTATAGACATGTTAAAATCGTTAAATAAAATGTCAGTGGGGTCTTTCTTGACATATGAACAATGGAACACTTATATATTATAATATAATAATTTATTCACGGGGTCCTGTGTTTCAGGCAAAAAAAACTACTAAATAATTTATTAAAATATTCACAATTACTAAATCTAAATGTACACAATTAAAATTTAATAACTAGTAGCTTTTGGTATGCTTATTGACTACAGAAAAAAAGAATAAAAACAGTTACGAGTACCTAAGTAAAAGTACCTATAAATTGTGTATGATTATACCTCGTTATAATAATAAAATAAGTTTCGTAACAAGATATAAAAATATAATATGTATTCTGAGTTTTAATTTTGACAAATCACTAATCTGCCTTGAAAGACTAATAACTATGCCATTATCGGCTGTGCCGAACACCCGTTAGCTGTAAGCGATCCGAAAGTATGTTGCATGTTTCGGCGCTGCAGGTTCGGCATGTTCTTGGCCAAAACCAAACCTTCGGCCGAAACATGATTTTTATGCAAAAACCTGCCAAAACCGAAACTTCGGTCGTATTTTTACCCGACTGCGGCGAAGCCCAAAGGAGGGTAATGTGTTTGACCTGTATCGCAACTACTCTACGGCACAACCGATTTTGATAAATGATACATCATTGGATTCGTCTTGATGGCGCGAGTGTCACTGGGTATGAAGTTCGTTAAAATAAACAAAATGGCGGATTTTATGCACTTTTAAAGTGCACCGCGGTCGATTTTTTCTTAGTAAAAATGTTTAGTTATTTAGCCATAGTTAGGTAAAAATTGAAGTAATATGCATCACTCGTTATTACTTAGTTTTACTGCTAAACTTTGCTAAGCAAGTTGCTAACTTAAGTTCATTATCCGTTCACTATTAATATATCTTCCCTCTTACAGGTATGTCCAACCAACTTGTGGGTGAGCCGTTGAGCCGGGCTTAATCTGCCAGGACACTCGAGCTGTATGTACTCGTAGCTGTAATAATGTGACTACGATGCGAAGGATGCAGATTTTGACATTCGCGGATGCGGATGCAGATGCTACGAGACTGAGAATGATTTTAGCGGCTTCAAATTAGGAGGTTTTTGGTTCACTGGAATCCTTTTTAGGGTTCCGTACCTCAAAAGGAAAACGAAACCCTTATAGGATCACTTTGCTGTCCGTCTGTCCGTCTGGAACGCGTGAAGGTATCGAGTTGAAATTAAAGTAGTACCTAAAGAAAAAGATGAAGCCGTTTATGCCGAAAAAACCCCATCAATATCATAAAAACTCACCGAGATACTATAATGTTAATATTACATTACACAACTAGGGTGGTAATACAAAGAAAGGCCGAAATCACAGATGTTTGCGGCCCAAGCAAGCGAGGGACGTAAATATGCGATCGAGGGCTTTCTTTATTACCGCTCGTGTTGTGTACATCATTATATTCTTCTACACTTGGCCAGAAAGCGGTACGCGTAGCGTGCGGTAAAAGCCACTTTATGGCCAGGTGTGGCATAAAATCACATTTTGAGACTTTCCCGAAAACGAAACGCTTTATACTGAAACCCATTGTAACGTGACGTCACGAGACCAACGTTGTTTGGGGAAACCAAGAACTTTGATCTGCAATTACGTTAAAACTCGCGTTTATCGTAACAGTTTCATACCAAAAGTAACCATACATTTTATGGGTTATTTAATTGTATTAATAGTTTTTAATATTTTATACTTGTAAAATGGACTTTCACACCTGCCTTTGCAGGCTCATAAAAATAGTTGCACGTTAGGTATCAAACTCAAAACTTTAACATATTTCCTTGTTTTGCTTATTTTAACAGGATCTTACATAATTTTTACAAATTTCGGTTACAGACAAGAAATTTGATTTATATAATTATCATTTCGTGCCATGTCACAGTGAAAATCAAAATGGAAGCAGTTAGAGATTCCATATAAACGCTATGACAAGGTACGAAATGGTACATAAATCAAATTCCTTGACTGTACCTAATTGCGGATGGGGATATCCGCAGCATCACTAGTAACACTATTTATTATATGCAGCTCTCTCCGTCTGATATACTCCAATATATTGCTTTTTCGTAATCCCGATATGGAGCTGCTGTAATCAACTACGAATACCAGTGGTTTTGATTACACACCGTAAATTATACGATTTTCAACTGATAACCAGACCTAGGAATGTAAGGGGCAAACGCTGACAGGTACTAGAGGTACCTAGACGAAAATTTTTATCAGCATTTATGGATATCGATATTTTTGTTTTCGACTTATCTTACCATATGAAGTTCTTGACAATTAAGACTAAAGAAGTCCTTTAAGACGAAGACTATTAAGTTAATAATTTCCATATACTTAAATAAAACGCAAAGCTGGGTATGATTACTAGTTTAGGCGGAAAGCATCGAAGAGAGATCGAGCATCGCGGAGAGTATCGATACGCGAACTTTCTACTTGCCTTTCCATTCTGCACTAAAAACTTAAATATGTTAATGCCAAAAATATCGATATTCATAAATTTCGATAAAAAATTTGGTCTACCTCTAGTATCTGTCAGGCGTTTGCCCCTTACATTCCTAGGTCTGCTGATAACGAACGCCATGTGGGATGCTGATTCGACGATCAATGTTACGATAGTCGTTTCGGCGAGCGGGCTTATAGTGAACAGTCTCGATCACTATCTCAAGAGACTCTCGCTAGATGGCTGGATCAAGGGTCAGATACAGAAATCGGTACTTCTGGATACGGCGCACATTGTCAGGAAGTTCCTCTCTCTGCAGCCCTAACCATCGGCAGCTTGGGCCCCGCCCCGCTGCTGGCGGCACCCAAGGTTAGGTTTTTTACAATGTGTTTGTATTTGCATTTCGTATTTTACTTTTTGTACAAAATTATGTGGAAAAATTTAATGGGCTCTGGAGGGAAACTGCCTTATATCCTTAAGTAATTTTTTCTAGCCTGTATAATATTATATTGTAAAAATCCGAAGCTAAGCAAATAAAGATATACCGTGAGTATACGTTTTATAGATTACGATTTTTCCTGCAATACAAAACGGGATAAAAAGCAAACGCCAGTAGCGCCAAGCGTCAGAGTCACGGAGGCGTAAAGAAGGAGGCTGGTGGGAACACTTAATAATACATTCCCCAGTGACTCTGGCGTGGGGGGAGGGGGGTTGATCAGATTAATACGATATACTGGGCCAAGATTTGAATAAACTACACTTTTTCAGCCGTTTGAACAGCCTCGTGGGAGGTGCTTCCGCTGTGAAATATCATGTTTACGTTGATTCGGTATATGGGCACGTATTTGAATCGAAAGTTAATATATCTAAAACTATATGAAAGAAACATGACGTTCCTTTATTAGTTTTTAAGGCGGGTAAATGACAGCACATTTTTATGTTACATATAGATACAAGAAATCATAGCTCAAAGAAAAATGGCGCTCGCCTATGGTCCAGACTAGGGAATGCAATCTCGATCTCGCGAGATCTCGAAATCACGAGATCTCGAGCAAATTTTCGAGATTCAATCTCGATAGCAGGAAATCTCGATTCTTGCAATCTCGATCGAGATCTCGGTTATTATTTTCGAGATCTCGAACGAGATTGAAAGATCGATGTGTATGAATTATTTCGTGTTGATAAATGTTTTTGAGGCTAGATTCCTGTTATTCGGTTAGTCGGTTATATATATATATATATATATATATATATATATATATATATATATATATATATATATATATATATATATATATGTATACTAGTCCGACCCTCTTTCTAAAGGGGACTGGAACTGGCGACATGGTTTGACCCCAGGCCCCCCGGCCCCTCCAAGATGGCTCGGCCAGCGACCTGGTTCGATCCCAGGGAACGCCACGGCCCCCACATAGTTCGACTCTTGCCACGCCCAAGTAAGGGTTGCAAGTTTGTCAGGAATCAAAAAAACCGACGATATGAGCGCAGTGGCGCACTCTCTGCGAAAGAACCGGGCGGACGTAGAGTACCCAAAATTATTGATAAGATTTTTGTTATTTATATATTCAGGTCATTTTCAATATAATTGTTCATAGAAAATTACCCGAATTCATTGTCCGTTAGTGTATTATACATACTGCCTGTCCTGGCGATATTCATTCCGCCTCAGAATGTTAATTTTTAGAAAGGTATTCTAATAGTTATTCTGTTATTTGGGGCAGAGACAAACCCAAAAAAAAAACATAAAAATCGGTCCACCCGTTCTCGAGTTTAAAAAAAAAACTAACACGACTTTGTTTTATATGTATATATATATATATATATATATGACGAGGAAGGCCTACAACCATACCTTTGGGTTCCGGATCACCTTTGGCCACCCTAGTGGTATGGTCCAATAATCATCCAATAATCCAGTATCCGCACCAGTTTGAGTACTGTTGTATTGCTCTTCATGTCTTTCTTTACACAATCTAAATGTCGCAGTGATAATAAACGAAGTTACACGATAAATTCCCAAAGAGCCACGTAATTCCGTACATTCTCTAAAGATGACTGACAATTCATCCATCAACGTCATATTTCCTCCTTTTAATCTAAACTGCCTGCATTACTCAAAAAGGATCTAATACTAAATGGTCAGTCATTACTAGCGCCCTCTCTGCGACTTTATCCAAGCCAATAATCAGATATTTTTGGCTAATGTAACGTTGTTATTTTATCACGATACGACATATATATGTCGCAGCCAACTGGTTTAATTAGCCATTTGGTTAACTTCCCAGCTGCAGGTTGACGAAGCCCCGCTGCGCGGCGCTTTTATTTCTGCTCTGAGGGACACAAGCTGACTAACAAACCTAACCTAAAATTTTAATGAGAAGGCTAGGCAGCTAACCAAATAGCTAACTACTAGTTGGCGGCGACATATATAGATCATATTCTAAATATCTAAAGTCCGTTCGCGGTTTATTATATACTTACTTTAAACACACTTCAGTAACTTATTAGAAAAATCTTTGAAACAAAGTTTTGCTACAATTTTATTACATGTATAAATTATGACATACACTTATAATCCCTGTGCTAAACTTGTCGATGTTCACAGCTTTACTAATAAATTTAATCCCCTCCTCTGTACTTGACAGGAATAGTTTCCACCATAGCAATATTTCACATATTTAACTATATTGTTTCCCTTTCCCGGCATATCTCCCCTTGGTATCGAGCCAGCGTCTTCGAAAAACTCAATTTGCGTCTCAAACGACCGGAATGAATCTGACTACGCAGCCACAGTCTAAGACATACACTTGCCCATACCATAGACTAAAAGTGATAGTACTAGCCTCGATGCATAAAAGCTCGTCTAGTACGTTTTTTCAAAAAATTCGGAGAGCCTACGAAAATGCTTTGACTAGACAAGTTCTTATGCACTAGTGCTACGTAAAGAAGCCGCTGTCTCTAACAAAACTGATTTATTATTTATTTATTAAAACATAGTTTAACATACATTAAAATAAAATAAAAATAAAATAATTTATTTCTGCAAGTAGGCCCTCAAAGGCTCTTTTATATGTCTTATATTCTTTTCTTTTCTTTTAGCGCTTCGGGTAATGACCTTCTGGCGAGAAGAAGCGCCGGAAGAAACTCACCAGTTTCTCTTTCTCATCATTTTAAAAGTGTTACAACAATATGACGTTACTACATGAGATTTCATTAATAGTTCAGTTCAGTCCAGTTCATTTATTAATAAAATAAAATTTTACACGTCAGTAATTACAATATAAATACATTACATTAACTTAAAAACTACATTTATAGACATGTAAAGGGTCTCTCTATGCGTACAAACAAGACAAATAAAAAATAGAAAATAAATTGATAATATTGTCTTCGGTTTCCGCGATTATCACTCATAGTAATAAAACAACTTAAACGGACACAACGAACAAATTTTTACAGAGGAAATTTATGATTTTCTCAGTCTACCCGCGACCACGAACGCTGAAAAGGGTAACGAAACGTCGGGACTTAAAATGTAGTAATATACGCGATTTAATCCGTTTAAGTTGTTTTATTGCTATAAATAAATTGATACTAAAATTAATAGAGATGTAAAGGGTCTCCGTTGTCAAAATATATGTTTTGGAGATATAAAGGATCTCCAAACGTCAAAATACAAATTGAGAATACTTATTTACATAATGTAATGTAAAAAAAATCTGTAACTCACATGATATAACTTAAAAAAATATATATTAAAACAATTTTTTCTTAGAGATGTAAATGGTCTCTAAGTGTGAAAACAATAGGCAATTACAAAAACAGAAAAAAACACAACTAATTAAACATTGTTTTAAAATATATCTATTTCCAGTCGCAGTTAATGCCACGGTGTTTCATCATTCATGTAGTCTTGTGTGCTCTAATAAGCCTTAGACATGAGTTTACGCTTTACACAATTCTTGAATTTGTTAATAGATAATTCAGTTATATTCCTTGGCAGTTTATTATACAATTTATTAATTAAGGAACAGTGTCCCATAAAATCTATGATAAAGTTTGGTTTGGGTCCGACCACCGGGCAGAACGCACCGGATCCGACTGTCTCTCTCTATCCGCTATCATATAACGCCAGCAGTGGCGTGGCGTGAAAGATGTGCTTGGGCAAGCCCGTGCAAATTTGGCGTACATTTTCCTTAAGAGCTGTAGAATAAATTGCTCAAATGCCTGCTGTTAGGCAAGCCGGTAGGAATCGAGTTCTTTGAACGCCACGCTACTGAACGCCAGCTGACCTGTTTCTGGTTGCAATACAAGATGACATCTTCTGAGATAGTGTCAAACGCTCTTCCAGTAAGCGTATGATGCTATCACGCGATAAATAAATGATAAAGCATCCGTCACGTTCTAACAAATAGTGTGTGAGAGTGACGGATGCTTTGTCACTTATTTATCGCGTGACAAAATGTAGCATCACAAGCCGTCAGAAGCTGTCATCTTGTATTTTAAATTACTAGCAATAGAGAGAGCTCTATCGCATGACGCGTGTTCTTTCTGGTCACTGGTTATTACTACCCATGGGTGGCGAAATTTAATACAAATAGCCGCGCAGCGGAATTGTGGAGAGTCCTGTGACACAAAAGGGCACAAATACAGATTTCTTCAAGTGGCCAGTATATTGACTAAACGGGACACAGACCAACCAAAAAAAAATAATCGTGGAGAGTGTCAGTCCTGCTAAAACTCTTAGTCTTTTGATTGTAATTGCCTAGACTGTGACCCAACTAAAGTATTCGGCAGAACTATCCGCGTTACTCCTTCTAAAACGACGTAATTCCAAAGAAAAATACACTTTTCCGTTTAAGCCAAGATTACATATCACCGTGTGGGGGTAAATGTGCCTTGTCGTTATTTAAGTGTTATGACATTATGTTATTTGTTACGGAAGCATTATGAAAGTTTTTCGTGATATGCTTAACACGCATGTAATGTTTTGCGCTTACGCCCTGATTTATAGGCGCAATAAAAATATTTAATGGTGGAACTCAAGGTATAATAATAGTCACGAATGTTTTTCCCGATTTGGTAGTTTTAGGGTGGACATGTTATTTGGGTACCTACAATAAGTTAAAATAGGCTAGACGACTAAAATAACTGGCCAAGAGCATGTCGGACCATGCTCAGTGTAGGGTTCCATAGCCGTAACTATAAGGTAAAAAATACGATGTAAAAAAAGTACAATACAATACAATACAATCATACTTTATTGCACACCAAAAGATAAATTACAATGCAAACTTATACAAAAACATACACAGTACAACAACAAAAGAGCGTATCTTCATAGCAATTACGTCCTTTTGTTGAGAAGCGCAGTTTATAGGCAATAACTCAAAAACGGTTAATCCGATCTTGTTGAAAATAATTTTCGTTGAAAGTATTAATTGAGCGTTATCTTTGTAATTTTTTTTATATTTTTCGGACCCACGGTTTAGAAGATAGAGGGGGGGGGGACACAATTTTCACAACTTTCAGAGCGATTATTTCCAAAGGTATTCACTTAATCAAAAACATTACTTAAAAACCTTAAAATGTTTTCAAAAGAGCTGTCGAACTATGTACCACATGTTGACATTTTGTGAAAAAAAAATTTTTTAGCTTCTGTTACATGTATAGAGTCCCCACCTAGATTTTTTTATTTTTATTATTTAACTATCAAACTTAGTTGCGGCATCTACAAGACATCTATATTCCAAATTTCATCAGTATAGGTCTTGTAGTTTTTGAGTAAAATGCCTGTGACATACGGACGGACGGACGGACGGACGGACATGACGAAACTATAAGGGTTCCTTTTTAGCCATTTTGGCTACGGAACCCTAAAAACAACCGATTTTAATAAATAATACATGATTCGTCTTGATGGCGCGAGTGTCATCGGGTATGAAATTCGTTAAAATAAACAAAATGGCGGAATATGCACTTTTAAAGTCCACCGCGGTCGGGTTTTTTTAGTAAAAATATTTATTTTCAAAAGGTTACTTAAATATTTAATTTTAAAAGTTACGCCATCCCTTTACTAAAACAAAGTATCCTCAAGTTCAAACATTTTCTATAGGTAAGTCCTATAGAAAATGTTTGAAGAACAATAAAATAAAATCAGCTTACAATTTAAACGCACTAAATAGAAAAGGTTTGTTCATGAAAAATAAATCGTGTCCTAATAGCATTAAAGAAGAATATCCCTTAATTTATTATCTGTATTTAGTATATTTTGTCTGCCATCTTTAGCAGCTTTCGGTGCTTTTGGTGTGCTGACCTTTCAAAAGGTCACTCGGAATCCTATTTAAGGTAGACATTGCTTAACCTTTTGGTGTTCCATTAAAAAGCCCAGAGATTTGATCCTTGACCCTTGCCTTGACTCCACAAAGTGGTTGGTTAAGTGATATTAAGGTTAATCGAGTGTGTCGGTTTTACAACCAAAAAGAAGGTATCATTCGTGGCATCAATTAGGTATGTTTGAAATGTGTTTTATTTTATTGATACTTGTCTACACGAAACGACATCAGAACTCCCAAAAATTCAACGTTTGGTTTTACATGATGGTAATAGACAGCACTAACCTTAAATGCCCTATTTCACTTCATTCCTTAAGACTTCTCATATTCACATGCTTCGGTCTTCACCAATGCTTTGGTCTCCACCTATGCTTCGAAAATCTAGTACTAAATGATAAGTAATAACTAGCGCCCTCTCCGTGAAGCAGCATACAAGCCATCAATTAAATATTGTTGGTAAATGTAACGTAATTAGAAGCAAAATAAATCAGTACTCCTCTTTTCATGGTCCTCCTCCTTCTCGCGTCGTGTTCCTCATTGCTGAGGGTCGTGAAGTCCCGTGGAATCAGCTTCTCTCTGACGGTGTCCCGCCATCTGTGCCTGTTCTTGGAATCGTGCAGTGTGACGTGCAACTGCCTTACCATGATATATTTATATCACAACCTTTGTTATTGTTGTCCCTTACCTATAACCCCAATGAAATAAAAACAACTTGAAGAATGCAACATCGATTTTGGCCCATTTTACAGTTTTGCTGACGCAGATGCTAGCATGTCACATTGATCCAAAGTGGTACTAGTTAATAAGATTTGAATTGTATTAAACTGCATATCTAGTATCTAAATATTTAGTATTAGATACAAATTTTAGATAGTCCCTTTTGCCTGAGATACAGGGAATCCTAGTTCAGGCATAGGTGGAACTCTCTAATCGTATATTAAATGTCATGTGTTGTTGTTGTCGTCTTTAAATGTCATTGTTGTAGGTATAATACGTTGTTTAATAAATTTATTCTATTATATTTAGGAGACTTTGCCTCCTTATGTGTTTTCTACTGCTCGTATAATGGGCTGTGTTCTGAGGAATTGTTTGGCATGATCCCTACGGCCACCTTTTACACCGCACCGTTCGCAATCGGCAAGGATTCATTCACACACGTTGGAACAAAAATGGTCGCGCACCGTGCGGTTCCTAAGAAATTGCCTACCGCACAATATCTGAATGTGGAAAGAGCTCCTTGCTGCGGTTTCCCCAGTAAGCTATAGTATGGAGTTCTGCAGGAGGGAGTGAATAGGTTTTTTAGGTCAGCAACACGCACGTAATGCCCCTGGTGTTGCAAGCGTCCATAGGCTGCGATGACCGCTTACCATCAGGCACGCCGTATGCCTGTTTGCTACCCTAGTAGTAGATAAAAAAAAATAGCGCCCCGAGCGAACCATTGTGAACAGTGATCTCGCCGTATGATTAGTCGCATGGATGTCTCATGCATAATGCAGCGCCGCATAGAAAACTGCGCGTTATGCAAATTTGATGTACTTTAATTAACTATCCGATGAAACGGGACAGTCTACCCGGGTTATAGAGTGTTGTGAAATATGCTATACCCGTGTGTTATTTCCTTAGACTCCTTAGAGTAACACGGAAGAGGATAGCAATTAGGGTAACCCAAAAAAACTTTTTGTATTACTTTCTTCACAAAGTTCGCTTTATTCAATTAGAATTTAAACGGCTCTCCGCAAAATTTTACCGAAATTTAACAATATTTAAAGGTTGCTCAGATTCACAAATAATTGTACTTATGGAATTAATTTGGGTATAGCTTGGCAACTTCGTTGGTGACAACCGACGGAGGTAGCCTCCGGAGGCCCCGTTCGTGTTGGAGGTAACTTGTGTGAGTAGTTACGGCTGCACATAACAAAAAGCACACATGTGAGTGTCACCAACGAAGTTGCCAAGCTATAGTCACCGATGTATATTGCCGATCAGAATGTGTGTTAAATGACATCGAGCTGATCTGATGATGAAGCCGGATGGTGACCATAGGATCATCTAAATTACATGAGATAAATTCACCATGTTTAGGTTCATTTGACCAATTGTGACGTGTAGTTTGCGATTATACAGACTGATGTGTAAAATTATTATTATTATGACACACCTGGCCATAAAGTGGCTATGCGTACGGAAAAAGCCGCTTTCTGGCCAAGTGTAGACATAAAATTATGTACACAACACGGGAGGTAATAAAGAAAGCCCTCGATCGAATATTTACGTCCCTCGCTTGCAGCTCGAGCCGCAAACTTCTGCGATCTCGGCCTTTCTTTGTATTACCACCCTAGTTGTGTAATGTACTATTTTAATTGAAATACTTGTACACAGTTCTGACTATGGGATCAACGACCAATTGAAGGAACTCCATAAAAGATTCAATATTTAAAAGAAAGAAAAGTACGTATTCAGATAACACATAAAAGTATAAAGACGAACAAGTAGTCCAACTTCGGCCGTTTACGAGCGCGCCACACGTATTCACACAGACGCGCGATAACACGGCACGGATGAGTGCAATCCATACTGCAGCATTCTTGCGCATTCTTATTTCTTTGCTTGTAGTGTGTTCGTACACGGCGCGCACACATTCAAACGCGCGATGTACCTTTTGTAGGAAGAAAAATTACTGCTATTGTACTGTACTAACAGTGTATGACGAAATGAACATAAATTATTAATGGTGAGTATGTCGCCTGGTGACAATCAAAATTCACTAAAACTTCTGTCACTTCTCTTCAAAAGGTCGTATCTAATTAGTGAATCAATACTGAGATACGAGCTTTGCTTTAAGTAGGTATTTGTTACTTAGTGACTTTTGCTTGTCAGCAGACGATGTATAATAACCACATTTTTACTGAAAAAAAACCACTTTGAAACTGCATACAATCCGCCATTTTGTTTATTTTAACGAACTTCATACCCACCCAGTGACACTCGCACCATCAAGACGAATCCAATGATGTATCATTTATCAAAATCGGATGTGCCGTTGAGTAGTTACGAGCGGACACAGGAACGGACATACATACATACATACATACAGGTCAAACACATAACCCTCCTTTGGGCTTCGCCGCAGTCGGGTAAAAACTAAAAACAAAACATACTTATATTTCTAAAAAAGCATTCTTCACTGCTTTAAACGTGCCCTTTAATATATGAAATTTGTCCTTTAACATAATGTCTTCGCATGTTTTTAAAGAAACCTCATTCGCATTGTGGCTGCGACAGGCGGGTCATGAAAGGGCTTTAACAATATCTATTATACCAAAACCTGTTTAATTTAATTATGACTTCAGTAAAACATTTTCAGTTTTAGAAAACCTTGGGTCCTATTATTTACCTGTGAGTTTGAACGCACTAGACTGGATAGACAGAGGGTGACATTTTTTTCCAGTTAACATGGGGGGTGGAAATTATTTGTCAACTTATTTTAAACCTAATGCAAATACGAACAAAAAGTATTTAACATATCACCGCTATACTTACTCAACCACGTATCTACTCCAATAGTTTCATAGGAAAATCGCACTTATCTACTCGTAACACAGGTGCGTTTTCTATCAAACTATTCGAGTAGATACGTGGTTGAGTAAGTATAGCGACGATATTAGCTGCTTCCGGGGCCCCTATTACATAATACAACCTTATAAATAAATAAAAAATAAATAAATAAAAAATAAATAAAGTTTTATTGTGCAGGTAGGACACCCATAGACATTACAAAACAAAATTATTAAATTACAAATACAACGAAAAATTAAGCCTAATATTACAATTACAAAAGTAGATTGCAATAGTCGTAAACTAGTAGGTGAACCACTTACTTGCGGTTTTCAGTCTGGTGTGCAGACAGCCAGCATTTAAAAATAGGGCTATCCATGTCGCGGTATATCGCAGATAGGATGCTGTTGTGAGAGCAGCGCAACCGCTCCCAGAAGGAAGCAATACGCGCCCGCACAACAGCAAAAAAGTCGGGAACTCTAGCTTCAGCGAACATAGTGGAGGCACTGCAGAACCTCGGCAGCCGCATCAGCGTACGGAATATGTCATTATACTGCACCCTGATGGCGCTGTACGATTTTCTGCTGTACCTCACCCACAGTTGACAGGTGTAAAAAGAGAGACAGTAGGCATTGAATAACGTCAACTTGACTCTCTTGCTACACCCGGCAAATCTACGGGCTACCATGTTGCCTCTCACCGCCAGCGCTCTTCTCTCTCGCTCCATATCTTTGTCGTCCCTCATGTCTTCGGTTAAAATGTGACCCAGATATTTGAACTGCTTCACTACGCGCACAGTCTCACCATTTAACCTGACCTCTGGCACATTATCCGGACCTCTTCCCGCCCTGAACACCATCACTTCAGTTTTGGCTACATTATATATCAGCCCATGAGAATTCACATAATTCTCACAGACTGACAACAGCTTTCTTAAGCCCTTGATGGAGGGGCTAAGGATCACCATGTCATCAGCATAGCTGAGACTGTTCACACAGACATCGCCTATGTGACAGCCGATTTTGGTGTCCCTTAGCCTCGCCATCAAATCATTGACGTAAAGGTTAAAGAGGTCCGGAGAAGTAAGCCCTCCTTGGCGCACCCCGCATTCTAATCTATAGGTATTAGAAGTCGTGTCGCCCCACCTTACACAGTTGGTTTGGTTTCCGTACCAGTGCTCGAACACGCTAACCAGCTCCTCCGGTACCCTAGCACCGCGCATTTTACCCCAGAGAATATTATAATTCACAAGGTCAAATGCCCGGCTCAGGTCCAAAAAACAAGCGTACACTGTAGTGCTATTCCTCAAGTAGTAGTTAACGGTGTGTTTGAGGCTGAGAATAGCCGAGTCAGTCGAGAGACCGGGACGGAAACCAAACTGCGCGTCATCGATTGCAATGGATTTGACGAGTTCAGGCTGCAACAACCGCTCAAATATCTTACCTACTACTGTGCCTAATGATATTGGCCGATAATTACCCGAAGATGACACATCACCGGTTCTATTTTTCACAATCGGGACGACAACAGTTCGGATCATCTCAGATGGGAGATAAGAGTACCGCATGCACAGATTAAACAAATTACAGAGCCTTTCGTAAATTCTATCCCCCGCATAGAGTATATGCTCAAGACTTAAGTTGTCATGTCCGGGCGATTTTCCGCGTTTCATGTTTTTGACCACTTTCGCAACTTCTTTATGAGTAAAACGAATTGGAACTGGTGGTCCACGCGAGACTTCTCCCGACACACACTTCGGCGCGGGTTGAGGGGATGTTTTGAACCTCTCAGCGAAGATGTTGGCTATCTGCACAGGCTGCTGTAAACCATCCACACTCACAGGCAGCGCTTGCTTACAATTAAATTTCTTAACATCGTTCCAAAATTTAACAAAATTTTTGTTTTTTCTCGCGACTGCTAAAATGTCAAATTTAATTTGATCTTCGTTTTTTTGACACCAACGTAATTTATTTTTAAATATCCTACGACTTAATCTCATATTTTCGAATACAGTGCCTGTGGATGGCTTGCCAGCAACGAGCCACCAATTAAAATACATCCTGTATATACCGTGGCTTTCTTTTACATGAAAATTCCAACCAGGTACAACGTGTCTTTGCTTATTAATTCTAGTATGAGATCTCTTAGTTCTCTTAGCTGCTGTTACTAAAACTGAAATAATACTCGAATATAAATTATCGATATAGTTAAAATGCCTATTTAAAAGTGGACAGCTAAGTCTATTATCACAGTTGTCTTTGTCACATAAATCACACATAAAAGAATCATTTAAGTCCGCTAGAAATTTACCACAATAGTCCATATAATCATTCACTTGTTTCTCGTCTCTCACCCCCCAGCGCACCTCTTCTTGCCCCCGTTCACCGCTCGAGGTATGGTGTTTAGTTGCGATTTCAAGATTGCAAACCACGCGTAGGGGAAAATGGTCCGACCACGATACATCACACATAATATCCACCGAAGTTACTGTGTCCCACGCAGCTTTAGTGGTGATACAGTGGTCCAACCACCTGTGCGCATGATTTGCTTCGCTCACGAAAGTAAATGATCCGGAGTCCAAGCCGAGCTTTTCTATATCAGCACACAGCCAGTCCACCTCTTTACAGAAGCTGGACAGCTCCATACCGAATCTCGCACTCGGGTGTGCGTTGAAATCTCCGAGTATATATGCTACCTGTACGTCGCTCTCCTCGATTATCGCGCTTGCTGCCGCTAGGCAACTGGTAAACTCTGCCAGATTGTCAGGGTGATCCGTTGGCATATACATATTCAAAATAAGTATGGCGCGAGAATCAAGAGTTATTCGAATTGCATTTATCCTGTCATTCGCACATTTAACTATCGAGACGTCGGGAAATCTTGATTTTCTCCATAGTATGGCGAGCCCTCCATAGGGTCTACCCCGTAAAACACCGATCGACGTATCGACAGAGGATGTCGCAGTACTCGCAAATTCGGGGTCTATGCTGTGCACGAAATCCAGGTCGTGACTAAGAAGCCACGATTCTTGTAACCCAATAATGTCCGAGTCCCTACATAGTTCTCGTACGTAGGCCACAGATCTTTTTAGCGACTTACAGTTGTAAGAGACCATAGTTGTCGATGTAAAATTTGCCATTGTTGTACTATCCATAATATTGACATAAAATCTACTTGACGAGGTTATTCCCCTTTACTGACGTAACAGTGCGCTCGCGGTATACTCGATACTTTATCCCTTTAGGCCAGAAATTGCTGCACATAAAAGTACTCAACTTAGCTTTAGGAATAGTAATTTTATACGATTTAAAAGAAGTTTCGCGCTTCTGGTTTAATAACTGGATATCAATGCAGTCCTCGCCTTGCTCACGCACATATTCCTTGAGGTCCTGTACGTCCGATGTCGTAGCTAATCTCGATACATAAATCGCTGTAGGTAACTCGGCAACAAGTAGTTTATTAGAACTCGGCGCAACGCCACACATGTTAGTTTTACGTTTCGTACGTTTTTTCGATGCTACTAAGGTAAAACCGTCGTTTGAAGACATTCCATTTCCGACTTCAATTGCTCTATCCGTAGGGTCGATAACTGTTTGGCTCTGTCTAATGACTATCTCGCGATAACTCGGTAGATGATTAGCCGAGCCGCCGCCATCTGTTTCGCTGCGGTTGTGGGTAAGCGCTTGTGCTGGCGGTGACGCACTCGTGAGCGTCGAGTCGAGCGGGGTAGCGCGCGGTGCGCGCGGGGACCCTGCGCACTGAACCTGAGCCTTGTTATCGGGCGCGGGTCGTACATCGCTGCGTTGTTTACCTTGCTTACTTGCTTTCTGAGAATTTACTGCTTTTTTAGGTGTACTGGAGCATTGCGTCGGGTTATCAATCGATCGAGTCTTACTAAGCAACTGCTTAATTTCCTCCACATCCGATTTCAAAGCTGCAATATCGGTAGCACAACTTTGTTTGTTACTATTTTTGCTGGATTTTAACAACGCCAGTTCGCTTTTCAGTAAAGCCATTTCCTTTAGAAATGCTGTTACATCGACATGGTCGAATGTGACCGGAGGTAGTTTCTTGAGCGTTTTGGCTACAAAAATAGGCAAAGATGTCGGTTCGCTTTCCTTTATAATTTTAATAATTTCTAGAAGAGATTTCTCTTCAGATCCTTCTTTTCGTCTCATAATTCGTTTGTTAGGCGCTAGCAACGAAAACGCTACATGTCGGGCATGTTCAATTTCTTCAATAGAATAAGCACTCAAGCAAACTTGCACTAAAGACTTGTCATGTAGGATGTCCACCTTGTCCGTAACATAAGTTAAAAGTTCATTTATAATCACATTGCAAGATGAGCACTTGAGGTTACAGTTAGCGTTATTATTCGCGTTCAAATTACCAGCAGCGGTAGCCGCGGGCGCAGGGACGTGCGCCATTGTGCACACGCACACCGCACGACGCACAGCACGAGACTGATTATGAGCAGACATAGAAGTTTTTGTGGCAAAAACGTCAATTAACTAAGGACTTCCTTCCAAAATTAAATTTATCGATAACTGTTTCAAATACTTATTTCTAAGTGAGATTACTTATCCCTCATAATTTAATGTAATTAAATTATATTTAATATAATAGCAGACAAATACAAATAAAATATAACTACTTAATAAACTAAACTTAAGTAAAAATTAAACTGAACCTATTAAAATAAACTTAAATTAATTAAAACTAAAAATTATCTAAAAAAATGGGGCCCCTTGGCATGGTACCGAATATGCTGGCAGCGTTTCCCCGCTGTATGGCGATACTTATTCGCTGTGCGATTACATAATAGATATAAATTTTACCGAATAAAGTAGAAATTAACTAAAATGCTGATCACTACCCATCCATGTTATACAATTAATGATACTATGTAATTCATAGTCATACTTTTTAAGGATTTTGTAGGTAATTCAAATTAACATCAATTTAAACAACTAAAATTTTATTATTTATTACTTAACCTGTTTCTTACAGAAAAACTTCTTTTAAGTAATGTTATTCAATCAATTTTCATACAAAGTAAACTGAAACAAAGAGTGCCTGGCAACATAGGCCAATTTAGGTAAATTGTATGACGTGTATGACATTCTGTAGCATAGGTAATAGTATTAGTATAGTGTATAATAGGTATGCAAGTTGCATGTACATTAACTGTCATAAGACAGTACAATATATCGATAAAGTAATAACGGTGGGAAGTCCCTAGGACAATTTTATTCGTGCCACAAAAACTTTTATGTCTGCTAATGGGACTAATGACAATAACACACTGTCATATTTTCATATAAATATAAATTGAAAATAACTATAAGCGAAGAAGAAGCCAGTAAATTTTTAAGAGTTCTCGTATCGAGATACTAATACAGTGTTCGGCACAAGCCGAATGTTGTACAGTCGAGTTCATTTACATCTACACATATAAGAGATCAAAAATATCTGGACAACGCTTTTATGCTCCTGACAATAGGGTCGTGTTCAGATATTTTTGTTCCCGGATGTATATGTAAATGAACTGGACTGTACACCGTGCTTCATTTAAGCTCTAACTAAATAAATGAAGTCAATTTAATACGCATCAAAGCTTCCAATAACTTGATATCAAGCTAACAAGTCTATAATACCAATTAATATGATCAAAGAGCCCCGTAGCGAGCGATGATTTTTTAATTATAAAATCATTAATTAATAGATCGTTCGTTAAAGTGGAATCCCGATTTCATTATACTAATTGGGTTCCGCTCCAACTTGTTTATTTAATAGGCGCATAAAAGTAGCTTGACCTGGACATAATTCGATAACTCGCTGTTTTTATTATTTTGTCGGCTATTCGTATTAAGTATCGAATATTAATTAGATATATTATGTAAAAAATCCGCGGTCGTAACGTATTTAAAAAAAAACACAAAATATCGTACGCTACCTAACTTTTCTCTAAAAGTAAAATAAATAACCAAAAACCTTGTAAGTATAATTTTGAGGTGCATTTAAATTAAATCACTTACTTGCAAAATTATACAAAAACCTAATTCGCATGTACGTTTTTTTTCACAGTTTTCATCCGATCTCAATATCTAGACAAGCCAAAATGGTAACTGTGATGGCTGTACCTGTTTAAGCTACATTGCGTCTTTTTAGAGATTTTACATCAAAATTAAACATGTAATTTTTACGTTTTAATAATAATGTATTTCACAGTAGTTTAAAAACATAACTGTGATTTTTTTGTTTAGTAATAGGTTTTAGTTTACTATAATCATGTTTTCATCAAAATTATACATGTTAATGTCACGCTTCAGAAATTTAAAATGTAATTCAAAATACGCGCGAACATATCGGGGAGCGAGATGCATGCGGGTGGGTGCGGGGCACGGGCGGAGAGAGCGCGCGGCGTGAGCGGCGAGCGGGTCATAACGAGTTTTGTAGGTACTGACCGCGCCGCGTATTGACAAAAACTCAATATGGAATATCCAAATTGTAGGTTTTTTGATTTTCGTCCGGATAGCTACCACGGTCTTACCCATTAATCCCCCGCCATAATAACAGTGCTTGCGCTGTTGTGTTCCGGTGCGGAGGGTAAGACAGCCGGTGCAATTACTGGCACAAGAGGCATTTCGTCGTAGTCCTCTGGGCTGGCAACGCATCTGCAGTTGTTTTGGTAATGCGGGTGTATATGGGCGAATATTTAAGAGGGTAAAAATGTATGTCTCGCTATGGTAATCCAGACTAGGTACTAAATAATTCCAAAGCCGAAGTATTTTATTATTTCGTTACTTAGATAAATAAAGCAGATGATGCAAAAACAGCTATGAGCTTGAATCAACCAAAAAAAAGATGTTGAGAAAATTGTGTCTAAAATGGCAATAATAGGCGTGTCCCATTCCCATTTCTTCCAATTTTTGATGTGTTAAAAAATAACTATAAGGAATGTTTTAAGTTCTGCATATCAGTATTATACTTAAATAAATAAAGATTGCTTTTCATCAAAAACATGTTCAAAAAGTTTATTACAACTTGCCCAAAAATTTAATCAAAAAATGTTCAAAAAAATAACGTCACTCGGGGAAACACTGTTTTATGTACGATTTTTGCCTATAATAAATCGCAAAAGAAGTGTCATTTGGTGTTCAAGTAACACTTCACCCCGCACTTCAGTAGATCGGCAAACTTCAGAGATGATACACGTCGCGAGATTCGAGTAGTAAGTGTTTCATTTTGATTCTCCAGTTTGTCATCATTATGGTCTCTCACAGTTTTCACCGTATCTTCATAATTTATTTACAGTGGAGTATTATTATATAACCATATCAAAGTACACATGGGACTAACACTATTTAGTGCAATCTTGTCTCGTTAATATACCAAATTGTTTTGTAAAGCCGCATTTTCTATAATTTGTCATTATTGGCAACATCATTTTCGGCAACATTGTCAGAGACACCAATGACGACCAATAAATTTATCATAAATATTATTATCAAACCGCGATAAGAATACGATTCCGAAGTACCGTTTGCACAAAAGTACATACAATAAATAAATATAATTATAAGTCAATCTGTAATATCTCCTTAGTTTAAGTGCAGACACTTATAGATACAGTGTGGATAACTGGGACCTCAAGAGACCCGCAAATTTGTCTCACTTAAAGAGGTATTCCACTTACCCAGTGTCTTAGATCCAGGTATAACTAAATATCAGTCTCATTTACAGAGGGTTCTATTGATAGAGGGTAATAAAAGAGGTTATTTCAGTTATAGAGGTGCGATTACTAAATAAAATAAACAATATATATGTATACACATATGTACATGAGTTGTTTAACATCAGAATAGGTATTAAAAATAATATAACTAATCAAACATGTTTTTTATAAACGACACAGATTTCATCGCGGGTCTTTCGACTTTTATTTATAAAGGGATAGGTATTAATTTAATTTTTCACGCAGTGATAAAGATTTAAGCACTCTTTTCTGCATATTTCAATTTAATTTAAACCTTCGTTTCAGCATTCATTATTTATCAATTACCTAAACATCCGGACTATAGAAAAAACAAACTAAAACTTGAGGTAATTTAGGCACAATTACCACGTGCGAAATTCGTAGGCAGGCTAAAAATTTGTAAACAAAACGGAAATTTATCTGCAATACATTCCGAGTCGGAAAGAAAAAAAAATTGTCGTCTCAGTTACAGAGGTGCCTATAAAATTCAAACAAATACCAATTATAGAGGTAAATAAGACGATAAAATCGAAAGAACTAGGTAATCCCAGATATAGAGGTCTGTTGTGTCCCACTAACAGAGGTCATTTTTATGTCGTCTTACTTACAGAGGCAAATAAGACGATAAAATCGAAAGAACTAATCACAGATATAGAGGTCTGTTGTGTCCCACTAACAGAGGTAATTCAGTGCTTTAGGTGCCGGGACCTCAGCATGAATTCCAGCTATGGAGGTTTCTCACTTATCCAGGTCCCAGTTATCCAGGTTTCACTGTAATACATTTAGAACGTACTTCTTGGTAAATGCTGTGTGTGTGTGTGTGTGTGTGTGTGTGTGTGTGTGTGTGTGTGTGTGTTTTATAAAAAAAAAATATTATAGTCGACAGTACTCGACAAATATCTCATTATTTTCCACATCATTTTCATGTTATACAATTGTGACCGAACGTAATTATTTACAACGTACATACTTAACACTATTTAGCACACTAATCGTCTATGTTATTTTCTTTGTGCCAGGTGATGATACAGATAGCACTGAAGACAATAGTGTTATGAGGGAATAATTTTCGAAGTAGAATTATTACATTATTTCTATTTTATTTAAGTAGGTGATATAATTAATGTTTTTTTCCCAAGTAGAACTTTTTTGTACTGAAATAAGTATTTTCATTTATATGCACATAACCATTGACAATGTCATTTCAAGTATTCATTCAAAAACGACATATGTGCTCAATCGTATTATAAGCGCGGTTTAATAATAGTAAACAATTAGCTTTGTCTTTTATTTTTGACTGAAACAGGTATGTAAAGTTTCCTGGGGCTATTTGCAATACCGAAGCCTGGTTGTGGTGTAATATATTCTAGCGATGTTACGAGTTGATTTTATTCCAACTCGGATAACTCGAGTTGACTCGCCCGTCAACTCGAATCGGGATTCGAGTTGACTCGACTCGCATCAACCGGATGGGATCCGCATCGCGGCAGCAGCCTAACGGATCGGCGAGTCGAGTCGAGTTTAGCGTATTCGTAACAAACTGAACATTTGTTGAGTTGGCGAATCGGTGATTCGCGTGCACTCGCATAACTCGCATTCGTTATCCAGTCCGTGTCAATTCTAGGTAGAGTTAGGTATGCGAGTTGATTCGATTTGCGAATGAACTTGATTCGAATCAACTCGCTTAGAGTCTGATTCGAGTTATTCGAATCAGACAACTCGACTCGCCCATCGCTAATATATTCAAAACTCGGCTGCTTGCACATAATAGTATATTACTCAACAAGGGTGGTAATACAAAGAAAGGCCGAGATCACAGAAGTTTGCGGCCCAAGCTGCAAGCGAGAGACGTAAATCTGCGATCGAGGGCTATCTTTATTACCTCCCGTGTTGTGTACGTCATTTTATGTCTACACTATACTTGGCCAGAAAGCGGCTTTTTCCGTACGCGCAGCGCTTAGAGCTCCAAATAACCCTACGAGATAATCAGTATTGTCGTAACTGTTTAAGCAAAGCATAAGTTTATAATATTGTCTTCGGTTTTCGAGATATTCACTCATTGTACTAAAACAACTTAAACTGATTAAAACGCGTATATTACTACATTGTTAAGGTCCCTTTTTAAAGGGGACTTAAAAAATGTAGCACATAAGTAGGGATGTAACGATACCGATACCGATACCGATATATCGGCCGATATATCGGTATCGCCGATATTATACAACCGATATTTGAAGAATTTGCGGTATGAAAAAAAATCTGCAAAAAGTAATTTCAATTTCTGACTTAATTTATGTATTGGTCTATTCTATTACCTTGTGCAATGATAATTACTATGTTAATTAAATCTTTGGTTCTTAATAAAAAAAAAAGAATTTTGAGTTGACAATTTATTTTTCATCACACTTGCTCGTAAAGGGTGTTATAACACGCGCGCTTATAGAACAACTCGAGCCGATTTACCCCCCGTGGGTTACAAATATCTATAACTCCCACGGGAGGAAAAACTGTATGAAAATCTATAACTCCCTCGGGAGTTATGAGTTTAGTTTTAAAAGTCGTACGTCATTTCAGACTAAGGAGGTTTCGAATCAGCCAAGGCTATTTCACATCTTCAAAACTTGGCTACAAAACCAATTTTAGTGTAAATAAAACTTATATGGTATATTTTACTATTATTTCTGTAGTTTTTGCGATTATTTTAATGCAATTAAATTAATTTAGTTTAAAATTTTATTTTGAAAATCGGTACAATCTGGCGACATTGCCTGTCACGTTTAAAAACTAAACGCAGTTCTTAGCATTATCTGTGGAAGGCTATATTGAAAAAGTTGACAGTTGAAGTTGTCTCTTAGCGGGTGCGTTTAGTTTATTTCATTTTTATGTTTTATTTTTTTTTCCTCGCAAATGTGATGAAAAACATTGTGTGTATCACGGGCAGTAAGAAGATTACAAACTCGAGTCATTAAAAGCCCTCCGCCTACGGCGTCGGGCTTCTAATAGACTCTCGTTAGTAATCCCCTTCTTACTACCCTCGGTGCACAATGTACTAATTTTTACTTTACACTTTCAAGGTTGACTCTCTGGTAAATATAACCAGTAGTCATTGCCATTAGTTATAATAAGGACATAAAAATATCTGAAATTCATACTTCATTATTTAGCTAAGATATCGGTATCGGTATCGCCGATATTAACTACTATATATCGGTATCGGTATCGTATCGGCAAAAATGTGTATCGTTACATCCCTACACATAAGTAAGTAACTAGGGATGTAACGATACATAGTTTTTCCGATACGATACCGATACCGATATATTGTAGTTAATATCGGCGATACCGATACCGATACCGATATCTTAGCTAAATAATGACGTATGAAATTCAGATATATGTATGTCCTTATTATAACTAAAACTTGGCTATGTAATATAGCCTATATTTAACAGAGAGTCAACCTTGAAAGTGTAAAGTAAAAATAAATAAATTGTCGACTCAAAATTCATTTTTTTTATTAAGAACCAAAGATTTAATTAATATAGTAATTATCATTGCACAAGGTATAATATGTAATAGACCAATACATAAATTAAGTCAGAAATTGAAATTACTTTTTGCAGATATTTTTCATACAAATATTCTTTTCGCGCTCTTCAAATATCGGTTGTATATTATCGGCGATACCGATATATCGGTATCGGTATCGGTATCGTTACATCCCTATAAGTAACCATAAAATGTATGAAAATATAAATTTGTATGCTAAATTGACCCCTATAACAAAGTGACCGTATGGGCACTATGTTGTAGGGGTCAACTTTAAATTTTAGGAAGTTACGACAAATTTTAATCATCTCATGACTTTTTTATTTGAAGTGTTATCAAAATTTCAATAGAACAGATAGACAGAAAAGAAATACCTACTGATTCCAATAGTGTATTTAGTGTGCTTACGACAAAATGTCCCTTACGAAATTTGAAATTTTCAGTGTCGATATATTCAAATTTTATTTTAGTCGTCCATATGATAAACCATAACAACAAAAAAAAAACACTTAAATCAATATACATCAGACCTGATTCTCAGAAGAAAATCATTGTTGGCAACGAGCCGTCCTTATTTTCTACAAAAACGTCATTATTATCATAAGGAGTCATTATCAGAAACACCATTTTAAACAAAAAAGTAAATATAATGAAAATTAATGGGTTTTGTTCCGTGCCTTTATGATAAAACTTTATGTTTTTCATGTATGTATACATGTGGCTTAATAAAGATGCTCTGTCGCGGGATTTGTAAAATAGTCATTTTTTTGGTCAAGAATAATGTTTTGAGGAGAACCGCCCGCATAGGCAGTGGTGATCACTTACCATCAGGTGACCCACATGCTTGTTTGCCAGCTTATAAAGTATAAAAAAACTAACATTCGACCCATTTTTAACCCCCTTAGTAAACGTCACCCGTTTAGTAACAATCTTATATTAAACATCTTGTGTGTTAAAAAAGAATCTATATACAAACTTTCAAATCTCCAAATGAACGAGTTTCATACAACCGTTCAACCCCTATATCACCCCTTAAGGGTTAAATTTCGAAAAAGCCTTCCTTAGCACATGTTTACGGACTTTGTAGAATATCATGTTCCAATTTTCAGACTTATATATCCTCAGCGGTTCAAGCTGTGCGCTGTCATTATTATTTAAATAATTCTGTACAGAAAACTGAGAGCTTACAAATAGGTAAATGTGATTCCACGACATTCATAATTATATCTCATTATAAACAGTCTCTTTATCTTTATTATCGATCAAAAGAAGACAATATTTCAAACAATCTCTGCCTCCGCCCTAGTTGAACCGTGGTGCATGTGGTTATAAAAGTTTGACGATCGTTGACTATAAAAGAATGAATGTGACGACTTATACCTACCTACACGAGTATCGCCCGCGACGCGCAAGTCTCGCGACGCACGGCCGGAATTGAGGCACAATGAAATGACGACCTTAGAGCGCCAGAAATAACGTCCATATTGAAACGTAACTAAGAAAAAAAATCAATTAATGAATAAACGCGGACACTTTCTGTTTAATTTATTTTTTATTGTACTAATAATATGTTGACGGCAAAAAGTAAACACTTTTGAAGTAGTTATGTATTAGGGCTATCCAAAAATTACCAATATTTGAGACTTTACAGATCCGTAAAGAGAATTTGTATAAGTTTTAATAATTTATCAACTCACATAATATAGTATGTAAAGTAAATTGGCGAATTACAGTTATCTATAATTTCTGATAAGATAAGCCAGAAAACGTGAAACTTACTGAACCTTCTTTATTAATGACAGTCGCGATCGGTTAATTAGTATAATTTTGATTACTTTAACTGGGATGCAAGCGTCATATCGTAATAGAGGTACTTTTAAAAAGTTATGTATTACGCTGTACTCATAAAATCATAATATGATGAAAATTTAGTTTTTTGGTTATTTTACACTGACGCGGAACCCTAAAATGTTTAGTTCTATTTATTTTAACTATTACTAACAATACTTTAAACCACACAAAAAGAAAATTACAGTTATCGAATTATGTCCAGGTTAAGGTAATTTGCTTGGTCTATAAAAGGAAATTAGTGAGCTTAGTTGCTTGGTTCGATTTAAATTTAATTTGCTCGGACCAGGGCGACGGAATTTAAAACAGCTAGGTATTAAAATTAAGTTTTATTAAGAGCTCCTACAGGCTGCCATACACTCTATAAAAAATTGGTTGCTATTTGGCTCTTACCAAGATTGTGCCAGTAATAATCAAGCATCTTGATTTCATACGAGCCTAACAAGACGTTAGATGCACCAACTAAGATGATATTGATTGTTTATCATAGTTCAATTAACCATGTTCTGATTTGATTCAATAAACATTGATGTATAAAGTAACTAATTAAACATGATCGAATCATACCTACAAAATAATGATAAAACAAGGAATATATATTTACATATATAGATACAGGAAAAAAAAAATTGTGGTGTAAAATTTCCCGCATTAAAAACCAATGAAGAGACAAAAATGTTTCTTTCATATAATATGTTAAAATTATCAAGATTCTAGATTGTTGTTTTAATCACTAATGAACTTGCTGCTTTAATTATTCAGCTTTCGTTGATATATTTAATATCTTGTTTGTTTTATTTAAGTTAACGCCAACAAAGAGAAAATCTCTCTTAGTTGGCTTAGATTTTCTTACATACAAGTAGGAATTTTCAACGGTTTAGGTAATCTCTGTTTTTTGGTCTGCTTGCAACTACGTTTTGCTCGGTGTTTTAATCGTCTTTCCGAGGGTAGGTATTTTTTTACTGCTGGTATCATCTTTCAGTCCTCCTTTCGGGTCGTAGTTAATTTACCCTGCTTAGTTTTCCTTTTCTAAATTATTATATTATACGGCCGTTTGTACTGAGGTGATACATTTTCACATCTTTTTCATAATCTCTTATGCTAGTAGGGTCCAAGCGTCGAATCAACTTTCTCCATTCGTTTTAGCCTCGGTCAGTTAGTGTTACACCCATCCAATGTATAAGAGTTTTTTGATAAAAATAATTCTTTAGAATTGTGGGGAGTACTTTGAACAAAATGCTTATTATGGACATTAAGTACATTCGCTTTTACAGAATAATTTTCACGCTAATATTCTGCTGTGGCTATTACTTTACAATAACGGGCTTTGAAGCTCTTCATTTCAAGTAATTATTAACTATAATTGGTCAGACTACAGTCGTTCGTAATTGTGCGTTCTGTCACAAATTGTGCTGATGAAATTGGCCGTTAAAAATGGAAAATTCGATTTTATATCTGTAACAAATTGTCTATAAATAGTATGAAGAAACGGCAGGACGATGAGAAAATTATTCAGTTTGTAACAGGTGAAGATTCCCATGGAATTATTAAAATATGTTTGTACCTATAGGAAATTTCTTGAAAACAGATTTTATAAATGTCGTTCTCTTTTTTTTTCTATGGACTTTTTAAAAAGCCAATAAATATCTTCATTACAGGGACGTGGGGCATTTTATAAATGCAACGCATGTACAGTACAGTATAGCCTCTAACTTCGTAGGCGGTATCACTTCCATTACACCAAAAGTGTCGTTAAAGAAATTTTATACGATACGATAAAAAATATTAAGGCAGCCGGTTTCCAGTTAGCTCCTAACAAGAGACCTGCGGTCTGCTCTTGAAGTAATCGCTTCCTCCGGCCGCGGACTCTCGGCTGCTTCTTACCGTTGCAATTCTTATTTTATTAACGATTCGGATTTGACCGCAATTTCGTTCGGGTGAAAAGTCTTGACCCTTTTTTTCACTGCAGGCAGAAAAAATGGGCCTAGACCTTGATATAATTGCCAAGATTATTTTTAACTAGCATTTACCCGCGGCTTCACTCGCGTTGTTTCCGTTACTGACCCAAGGGAACTCTTTACGGGGATATAAAGTACCCTACGTTTCAATCCAGAACTTGGTCTACTGGCATGCTAAATTTTAGCTTGATCCATTCAGTAATTCAGTAACAAACATCCAAACATCTTCACAAACTTCACATTTTAGAATATTAAGTGTGATATTTTATTATTGTTCCGATCAATCGCCCGCCCGCGCGGATTCGAATCCCGGTAAGGGCATGTATTTGTATGATGAGAACGAATATTTGTTCCTGAGTCATGGATGTTTTCTATGTATTTAAGTATTTGTATCTATTAAATATATCGTCGTCTAGTACCCATAACACAAGCCTTATTGAGCTTACTATGGGGCTGAGATTGTCCCCTAATATTTATTTATTTATTTATTTAATCTTTATTTAGTTTTAAGCTTTACCATCTCCACTAAATAAAAATCTATAATTCCTCCATATCAAGTGAGTATTAAACTGGTAGGCCGTTATTACAATAAGTACAAATGCTGAATATGATTTTCGAAAACTCTTCATCATTTTTCAAGTACCACGTATGCGCTGGTCCGTAAGTACAGTTTAGTGGAAAAAGGTCGTAAGTTTGATTTAAGTTGAATATTTTCCCGCCATTTTGTTTTTAAACCGCGGCTCAATACAAGCCGTTAATTTATATTTAAGCCGCTCTTGGGAATCGGGAATAATGACCAGTATAAATAAAATAAAATCGTGTGTTCTTATAAAGGCAGGTTTAAATTAAACCCGGTTGTATTTCCTTTATTATTTAACAAGGATCTTAAAAAAAATAGCCCGACGGAGCCTTGCCAACAGAGAACTTGAGCTTGTACTTACGAGCCGCACGCACACATCAACTAGTTTTTTCCTATTGCGAGCAGCACGCACACATAAGTACCCGGCTTATTAAATATGCTTCAGTTGTTTTTTTAGCGAGGCTCCGTCCGGCTATTTATTTTAAGGTCCTTAGTATTTAAGTTTTTGCTCCGGAAAAAACTTACAGTCTCTCAACTTATACATGTTAAGGTGAATGGGCCAAAATGATTTTGAGTGCCTAAAATGAAAATGAAACTTTATAGACGCATTTACAAAATTACAGATGTCTCGTAATAGTATAAGTGCAGTTTTATATTAGTTCTCAAGGAGGGTTCAATGTTTATTATGAATTTTCTCGTTATGGTGGGCTTTATAGCAAAAAGTCTCATAGATACAAGAAATCAAAGTACATAGAAAACTAAATGGTACTCACCTGTGGTCCAGATCGGGAATTGAACCCGGTATCTCTGGATTTCTGGCCCAGCGCCTTGACCACTTAGCCACCGGAGCACGCAGCAAGCGCCCTCAATTTTACCATCTACTTTGACATTCGTATCACTCTAGTTTAATAGGTTTTTAACCTAAACGCCATCTATGAGAACACGTGTTACACATGTATCCCACCTCAGCGCATAACAGCCATGACATGAGAGAGAGATGGCACTAATTTCATATGTAGTACAAAAGTCTCATTTCTTACTCTCAAATTACTAGTGCGTTGCCACTCCCAACGTCACCTCCAATTTAGCGTCCAATAGGTTACCAAAAAAATGATTGTTATAAAAATGATAGCCCACATATTTCGACAAAAGTTATCATTCAGGGTGAGCTATTGAATTACAAAATAATATGTTTTTTTAGATATTATACTAACGGGTAAAATATAGCGTAAAATGTAAAAGGGACGTTTTTTTAGGCACCAAAAAGAATTTTGCGCCGTTTTAAGGGAAACTGACCGACTCGAACCTGTAAATAAAAATGCTTTCGCTGAAACGACTATGTTGATGAGATGAAACATTATATAAAACAATTTGTCGGCAGTTCAAGGGCAAATCCTAAGAGGTCTAAACATAATTAAATATTCACTTTACTTTCTTGTGGCTTGGCTTGAATAAATTAGGTTTACAAATATCCTGCGGGAGCCCGCCATTTGTCTGGGATAAAATGTAAGGACCTTCCAGGACGGTAGGCATTTATTCAATAAACCTTATGGAAAATACACAATTTGGGCAGATTTTCGTTGACGTGCTTTTGATTATTGTAATTTCCCCATCGGCAGGGTATTCATACGTTGGAACGGAAATGGTCGCGCACCGTGCGGTTCCAAAGCATTCTTCATTTCAAAGGACACTTTTTTTACATATAAGGTTCGAATTTACTAACGAGTCTGAGTCAGAAAAACCTCAAAAGTCCATATTTTGAGAAAGCTACCTCGGTATTTATTTTGGAAAGCGCTCAAATACAGCCACAGCCTTACAGTTTTCCAATGCGCCATAAAACAAACAAACAATAATAATTACATACTAAGAATTAACAATAAAAACAAAATTACAATATTTCAAAATATAACCTTATGCTAAAACACTGGATTGCCTATCGTCCATCGTCTCACAGAATCGCAAACACTCCTGAAACACAGCTGTCCATCTCCATGCAAACAGGTCACAGTCCAGTGCTGAAGCCAGGAGCCCATTGAGTAGCGTCAGCGGCGCGTGCCGCGTAATAATGATCTATAACGAGTTGTGAAATAATCAAACAATAATCTGAAGGTATTATTTCATCATCTATATACGCCTCACTGCTTGGCACAGGCCTACCCTCATACATGAGAGCCCACTGCAGATTGGGGACTTCATATACACCTTTGAATTTCATCACGGATATATGCAGGCTTTTCTTCATCGAAAAACTAATAGTAATAATATTTCGTATATAAACCCGAAAAACTCATTTGTACCAGTCAGTACGTTTAGCATAACTGGCCGCGATTTCGTTTCTCGCGCGAAAAAGCATCACCTGTCTGTCACTGTCACACGATATTGAATAGAAACAGATAGGTAGCATTTGTCGCGCGACAAAGAGTCGCGTGTCACAGTAATCGCCTACTGACTGCAATACGGCCACATCTCAAAAAAAAATCAAAGAATCAAGAAAGGCGCATGTCCGAACCGCTCGGCTCCCATAGCCTACCCTTCAATCAAAAAATACATTTATGCCACACCTGGCCAAAAACTGACTTTTTCCGCACGATGCGCGTACGGAAAAAACAGCTTTCTGGCCAAGTCTAGAGTCGCATATTTACGTCCCTCGCTTGCAGCTCGGGCCGCAAACATCTGCGATCTCGGCCTTTCTTTATTTTACCACCCTAGTTGTGTAATGTACTATTTTTAAATTCATTAACGACGCATTTATGAGGTACATTATAAAAATCAACTAGAGAACCTCCTTTTTGTGAATCTAGTATAGAAAAAACCAAGTAAAAATCTCGTTAACCCTAAAAGTACCTAATTCTACCTAGATAACCCTTCATCAGTATCCATCTACATTGTCTTCAAGCCCTTAGCTGAAGGGTACTTATTTCCTACTTAACCCGTCCACAAGTGGGCGTGGGAAGGGTTACGAGAGGGTTACGAACGATGGCTAAATGTGTTTTGTTCAACCCTCCTCAACACAAAACGACGTAAGTGGGTTAAGCTATGTTCGCACCTGGTTTGTATGCGACGGTTTACAAAACAGGTGCATACTTAGCTACTACTACTACCACTAACATCTTCTTTCTTTTTAAGGTTAATTCATTACTAACAAAATTATATGAGTCTGTGGTTACTTGAAATAAATGAACTTATTTATTAGCTCAACAGGGTGAAAAGTTTCGCTGTTTAGTTAAAGTGTAAAGTTAGTAATTTCTATGAGCAATCTCAGTGTGTGGGAGATCGTTATGTTGATTAAAAAACACGATACAAATATATATATGTATACCGGCCATTCTCACGAAGTATGACTGCGTCTAATTACCGCGTCTCCATACATTTAGTATGAAAACAGCGTCGCGGTAATTAGGTGACCGCAGACATACTTCGTGAGAATGGCCGATACATATGCTGTTTTTAGGGTTCCGTGCCCAAATGGTGCCAGCGGAACCCTAATACTAAGCCTAAGCCTCCGCTGTCCGTCTGTCACAGGGCTCTAGCTTTTGAACCGTAATAGGTTGAATGGTGAATAGGTTGAGACTTGAATATTTCACAGAACGTATATTTCTATTGCCGCTATAACAAAAAATAATAAAATCAAAATAAAAAGAAAAGAAGGGTCCCAGATACAAGAAGGATACAAGAATTGTGTTTGTATCGGACACCGACAGGACTGTATGTATCTTTTATAACATAGTTGATACAGACTTAAAATTTTCACATAATAATTGTATTTATACTGTCGGTAAAAATCAAATAACAAAATAGTATTTTATACAATCGTAACATAATGAAGGCTCTTAAAGTCGAGTACCGTGTTTAGGCCACGAGGCTTGCCGAGTGGCCTATGTAAGGTACGAGAACTTTAAGAGCTAATTATGTAACTATTGTATACAATACTTTTTCTATGAGTCAACTAAAACATTGTCGCTCATTTTTATTTGTATTGTAAGTCAAATAAACTATCACAATCACCGTACTTCCACTAAAACTATTCATTCAAAGTTTTATTTAAAGGCCGAAAACAATTGAGCGGCAGTATTGGTTGTAAAGCGGTTTGTGATTGGCTCATTACAGGACTAATTGCACCAATCGCGTGGCAGGAGCGTGTTTAAGTAGAGGCAAATTTGACAGGTGTTACGTTCTGAAACGCATTTAATCATCGAATTTGCATTAAAAGGAGGTTTTTACACAAGGATACACTTTTTTAAATTTGAAAGTTCTATTTTCAAAATTATTATAGTTGTCTAAAGCATATTATAATAAATATTATAGTTGAGTAGAGAGTGTCATAGACTAAATAACATTGAAAAGTAAGCATTTATAGTTTAGTCTATGGGATCCTAATGGAAAGATTAAAGTCGACGAGTAGAAAAAGAAAATTAAATCAAAAATGTAATGGGGTCCTTATACAGAAAACCCTTAAATCCAAATTTCATTTCACAACTTCTCGACCTGGCTGTACTCTCCGACCATCTCGAACTCTTAATCTCAATGTTCCTCCTCACCGTACCGGCTTTATGCCGGATTCATTTACTGTTCAAGCAATGATCTATTGAACTGATCCTTTATTCATTTCGTTACTTAAAAGTTATTACAAATTGCAAACTAAACTACAAGAATACACATTTACAATTAAATATACTAAAAACTAAAACTAAATTAAAATTAAATAAGTTAAAACTAAAATAAATCTAAAAACGGCCCCTGCGGCATGGTGCCGAAGATGCTGGCAGCATTTCAAGCAATTAGGCTTTGGAATGATCTCCTACTGTCAATCAGGTAAGCACAAAGTAAGTTTACATTCATGCGCATGTTGCGCAGGCATCTCTTCAATACGCTCTAAAATTAACTATCGGCATGAGGTTTTTCACTAGATACGAAGAGTAGTATTTATGTAGGTTTTTTTATATAATATTTTATTTGTGTAAGTATATGTACGTATGTATCATAGGCACACTTTTAAACTTATCTGTATATAATGCGTGCCCTTTGTCGACTCTTTTCATTCGGTCAAAGAATCACTTGAGATCCAACTGATTTCATCTTTGTTGTGTTCGTAATTAGTAGGTTAAGATTTGTGTAAATATTTTTTTGTAAATTGTGCAGATAAGTCGGATTTTTACACCCGGGTGAAACCGGACCATCTGAAGTTTACATACAAATTTTTACAAACAAGGGAGATGCCTTGTTTGTTGAAAACTATTCATCATTCGCTTGCCCTTTTTCCATTCATTTGGGGTCGGCGCAGAATATTGGGTCAAAGAAGCGCTTGGGGCAATATCGTACACTACCATTTCATTAGCATTCCTGTCTTTTGTTGAAAACTATTATTAAGTATTAATAAAATTATATTAGACATCTCTTATACATAATTCTTATAACTTTGCTCTGTAAACACCAGAGTAGATCACAGTTTTCAACATAACTTGGCTACAACCGAGCCCTAACCTCCCGGAAAATAACTCAGGACCGACTGGACGGCAGGTGCAGTTCGATAGCTGTGAAAAATGGCCGACGTCACAGCACACAGGAGCCAAACAGAGCCCTATATTATAATTATAACTTTTATGCCACACCTGACCATAAGCCGCTTTCTGGCCAAGTGTAGACATAAAATTATGTACATAACACTGGAGGTAATAAAGAAAGCCCTCGATCGCATATTTACGCCCCTCGCTTGCAGCTCGGGCCGTAAACATCTCGGCCTTTCTTTGTATTGCCACCCTAGTTGTGTCATGTACTATTTATCCTCTTGCACACATTACCGAAAAGGCTAATCGTCTTACTCGTGCTTATTGTACATGCCTATATACCAGAGGCCTGCGGGCGAACTACACGCAAAAACAGTAGATTGTTCTCAAAGTTCCATTTAATAATGCGTTCAGGGTGCTGATGGGATAGTTTCAATTCCAACAGCATCCTGAAAATGATTTCGGAGCGTCACACTTGCGACTTTCGAGCGAGCTGCGGGCGAGTTTCCATACAAAAACCAGTCGCAGCGAACTCGCGGTGCGTTCGTCGCGAGGGACATTTGTATGGAACTTCGCTTCTAACTCGCCCACATCTCGCTCGCAAATCGCTAGTGTGATAATGCTCTTATATGAATCATCTTTGTATGATTCACATAAATATTCATGTGAATGGTTAATTTAAATATTATATTATGCACTAACAATAGCTTTGAGAACTTACATATTTACTAACAAGGTGTGATCCATGTTGGTCGAAACCACGTCGAAACTAAATTATTTTAATTTATTTTTAAATTTTTATCTGAAAACGTTAATTGCTGAAGTCCCTTCAAAAACTTCTACATCGAATGGTCATAGGATGTTTGCCTCCATCGAGTTCTGACGACAACGTTATCAGCAGGGGTCGGACAAAAAGTGCGGATGACGTCAAATCACTTATAGGATGATTTCAAATGGTATTTTTGATTTTCATACACAATTATCACTTATCATTACTACATGTCACACGGAAGCTTAAACACAAACATCATCCTGTGTGCAAGATTAGGTACGTCATTTTGACGTCATCCGCACTTTTTGTCCGACCCATGGTTATCAGGTAATACTGTGGCGGGCCGACCCACGCTGTGACTTTTGGACTCCAATCAAGATCTTTTACGCCTCAGCGACCATAGATAGGTTCCTTGACTTTTAAGCCCAGCTCATCGCCACTTCAAACTGCATACTGTGGAACCTTAGTTTTTCTACGTATTTCCTTATTTCTTCCTTATTTTAAAACGGAAAGTAAATTTTTGGTCAGCCGTTATTAAAATTGATCCGCAAAAAAAAATAAGCAGTTAAATCATTTGGGCAGCATACAAAGATTTGGCTGGCAATAAATAAAATCGGGCGGCAACTCTTGTTCAGCAAACAGTTTAAAAACGGTTAACATTTTAACCAATATTAATCTGCTTTTTTAATCATTTGGCTGCCTAATAAACAGTCGAGCTGCAAAATAATTACTTGGGTAGCAAGATTTTACAATTGGTCAGCAGAGAGTTTAATTGAGATATACAGGGTGTCACTGTGATATATACTGGGTGTCACTGTGATATATACAGGGTGTCACTGTGTTATATACAGGATGTCACTGTGATAGATACAGGATGTCACTGTGATATATACAGGGTGTCACTGTGTTATATACAGGGTGTCACTGTAATGTATACAGGGTGTCAGTGTGATAGATACAGGATGTCACTGTGATATATACAGGGTGTCACTGTGTTATATGTATACAGGGTGTCACTGTAATGCATACAGGATGTTACTGTGATATAAACAGAATGTCATTGTGATATATACAGGGTGCCATTGTGTTATATACAGGGTGTCACTGTGATAGATACAGGATGTCACTGTCAGCAGAGAAAACATGTCTGTAAGCAGTTTAATTGAAATATAAAGGGTGTCACTGTGATATATACTGGGTGTCACTGTGATATATACAGGGTGTCACTATGTTATATACAGGGTGTCACTGTGATAGATACAGGATGTCACTGTGATATATACAGGGTGTCACTATGTTATATACAGGGTGTCACTGTAATGTATACAGGATGTCACTCTAAAAACGAAACAGCTCCCAAAAATAGGTAGGTTAGGGTTATTTTTTTTTGATGACCCTAAAACGAAACGGCTCCCAAAAATAGGTAGGTTAGGGTTATTTTTTTTTTTGATGACCCTAAAAACGAAACGGCTCTCAAAAATAGGTAGGTTAGGGTTATTTTTTTTGCTGACCCTAAAAATGAAACGATACACGTTGTGAATAAATAATATAACTTCTAAACATTATGAGATGTATAAAAAATCGAAATACCAATTTTATATGAGCCCATCACAGTGACACCCTGTATACATTACAGTGACACCCTGTATATAACACAGTGACACTATGTATATATCACAGTGACACCCTGTATATATCACAGTGACATCCTGTCCTGTATCTATCACAGTGACACCCTGTATATATCACAGTATCACTCTGTATCTATCACAGTGACACCCTGTATATATCACAGTTACATCCTGTATCTATCACAGTTACACCCTGTATATAACACAGTGACACCCTGTATATATCACAGTGACACCTGCTACTTGACAGCTGACAATTACCGAATGACAAAATGCGCACACGATTGGCGGCAGAATAGTTGCGCCCAGTTAGGTTTTATTGCCCCCTTTTGTTTGATGAACAAAATGAAATATTTTGCTTACCTACTGATTGCTTACCAAAATTTGATTTACCGTAGATCGCTTAATGCAGCTCAAATATTTAATTTGCTGACCAAAATAATTTAAAGCAGATCAGTATATCATTAATTGCAGCCTGATTTATAAATGTTTGCTTACCATAAGTTGCTTACCAACTAGCTATTTTGGCTGACCAAATACATATTTCTGCTGACCAAAATATGAATATTTTGCTGATCAATTAAATGATACCCTTTTAAAACGTTTAGTGAGGTGTAATTTAGTGAGTGAATGGTTTCAATTATATAAATCGGTCACGTATTCATTCGTAGTCATAGCAACCACAGAAATATATCGAGGTAAAGGAAAAAGTGTATGTACCTCGCGTGCTAAAAAGAAGTGGCGGCGACCTACTTTGAATACCGTTAACTTCAGTTTCCGTCAATATTATTAGCAGATTTGAAGATCTGATAATAATGGTATAATTAATTGTTCAAATACCACCAAATGGAATGGAACATTTATGTTTTCCATCACTAAATTGCACTTTTGGCGTCAAACGCCAAGCGAAAAACGTTACACGCTTCTTTGCCATACAAATCGACGATCTATTTCCTTCTACTCGTATCTCGATATATTTCTGTGATAGTAACAGATTAAATTAGTCTATAACGAGTAGTATTCAAAGTATTATGCTAACCGTATATTTTGTAAATACTTTTTAGTTTGTATCCATGTATCTTTGCAACATTTGTGCGTGCGTTTGTGTAATCGATCGCATAATCCTCTCTACTACTATTTTATTTGTTGTTTAGTTTTTAAGGCTGTTGGCCATGAACAAATAAAATAAAAATAAAGCATAGCTCTCTCCTCCATAGCTCGTTGAGCGACTCTGAGCAAGTTCATACTGGTCATCACTTGCTCACTGTTCATAGATTGGTCTTGAGACGTTGAGATTTGGAAAGCAGCGGAGCTAGTTTCTATTCAGAGGCTCATCATCATCATCATCATCAGCCTGCGGCAGTCCACTACTGGACGTAGGCCTCTCCCAAGACGCGCCACTTTGCTCGATCATCAGGTATACTCATCCAGTTGCTGCCAGCCGCCCTGCGCAGATCGTCGCTCCATCTAGCCGGGGGGCGTCCCACACTGCGTTTACCTGTACGCGGTCTATTCAGAGGCTGTCGTAAGGAAATTGGGAATCTGTGTGCTACCCGCCTAGCTTACCCCGTCTTGGAGAGCGATTTCTCTGTCGAGCCAGACGCGCTGCGAGATTGCGTTCTACAGGTAAAGCCAGAGATGAATACAATCCGACTCCTACATGTAACTATCATTCACGCCTGTATGTGACCTGTCTTTTAAAGTTCATTCGGCTGAATGAACGCATTAAGCAATCGAGGATCTATACAGGATGTTTGGATGTTGAATACATTCCTTTTAAGGGGTTATAGTACAACTCATTTGCAACAAAAAAGTCATATAGTACTCTGTCCGAAAATTATTAGTTTCTGAGATATTAGCCAATTCAGTTTACCCTTTAAAAGGAATGTATTCAATATCCAAACACCCTGTATATTTCTTTCCCGAATGTCTTCTTACAATCATCCATTCCAATTAATGTTGTTAAATATTAATGTACAGTCAAGGGCACCAATATGTATACACCACAAAATTACAAAAATGGATCATTCTCATTTTTGTGCACATAGTCACTACCTACCGTGGATGTCACTACCGTACCGTAGTTTTAATTGCTTCTTTATCACATGGATGAGTGAATTCGTAATAGTATTCATTTTTAGGGTTCCGTAGCCAAAATGGCAAAAACCCTTATAGTTTCGTCATGTCCGTCCGTCTGTCTGTCTGTCTGTCTGTCTGTCTGTCTATCCGTATGTCACAGGCATTTTACTCAGAAACTACATGATGGATATTGATGAAATTTGGAATATAGGTGTGTTTTATGAGCCGCTACTTAGTTTGGTATATAAATAATTAAAATAAATATTTTTAGGGGGGGCATTCCATACATGTTAAAGACAGTAAAAAAAAATTTTTTCAGCAAATATCAACGTGTGGTACATAGTTCAACAGCTCTTTAAAAAACACTATAAGGTTCCTAAGTAATGTTTTTGATTAAGTGAATGTATTTGGAAATAATCGCTCCGAAAGTTGTGTAAATTGTGTCCCCCCCCCCTCTATTTTCTAAACCGTGCGTCCGAAAAATATGAAAAAAATCACGAAGGTAACGCTTAATTAATACTTTCAACGAAAATTATTTTCAACAAGATCGAATGTACCGTTTTTGAGTTATTGCCGATAAACTGCGCTACTCAACAAAAGGACGCAATTGCTATGAAGATACGCTCTTTTGTTGTTGTACTTTTTTTACATCGTATTTTTTACCTTATAGTTACGGCTATGGAACCCTACACTGAGCATGGTCCGACATGCTCTTGGCCAGTTATTTATCAATAGAAAGAGTAATAGCGTCTACGGTAGTGATATCCACGGCAGTGACTATGTGCACAAAATGAGAATGACATTTCTTATTAGGTATTATGAATATTATGATGCCTGCGGGCGAAGCAGCGCTAAAATGCTAGTGTACAATATTGCCCCAAACGCTTCTTTGGCCCAATTTTCTTCCTCGAAAATCTTGAAACCACATAATATACTTCCCAAAATTAGCAAAAGTGTAAATACCCAAATTTGGCGGCCTATAAAAGAAGTTGGATCCACCGCAAACTTGGTAATTGTTATTCAGCACCGGAGTATTTTAATGTTCTTTGTAATTCGGTTTTATTGGGGCTGGTGGGGCACGCTGCTTCCGTCTAATTTATGGTTTGGATTTAAAAAGTTATGTTTTTTATCTTGTTTTGTTTTTTTGCGAGAATATTTTACGTGATTCATGCGTATAACAAAATAAGCACAATGTTAAAAAAAATGGATAACTACATTATTGCAAGCAGTTTATTGAACATCGAATGGTATTGGTCCGCATAGGCTTAAGGGATGTTTACTTTTATGTTCCCTTAAGCGTACAACATACCCCCCCCCCCCCTCCCCGTTTCACTCCATTAAGGGATGATTTCCAGGATAAAACTCATTATAATATCCTTTGGAGGCTCTCAAACTATATCCGTAAGTAAAATATCGTCTTAATCGATTCAGCGGTTTTAGCATGAAAAGGTAACAGACAGATAGACAAGAGTAACTTTCGGATTTATATTATTAGTTTAGTCCTGATCTCCTCCTATCATTCAACACTACTCTTAACACTAAATACCGACGAAGTAACTAAAACTAAATGCACTGCGGATGTGGGCCATTTTATAGCAAGTCGAGCAAAAACTTCCAAATCACGCGTACTGTCTCTGATAGAAGCAACAAGTGCCTATTTCATACAAAAATCGTTTTTCTGTTCCGTTACAAGTGTTTATTGAGAAAAAGTCACGAAAGTAACGGAATAACCACATTTTTATTAAAAAAAACCCGACCGCGGTGCACTTTGAAACTGCATAAAACTGAATAAAACCCGCCATTTTGTTTATTTTAACGAACTTCGTACCCAGTGACACTCGCACCATCAAGACGAATCTAATGATGTATCATTTATCAAAATCGGATGTGCCGTTGAGTAGTTACGAGCGGACACAGGAACAGACATACATACATACATACAGATCAAACACAACCCTCCTTTGGGCTTCGCCGCAGTCGGGTAATAAAAATATTAGGACACTGTTTTTCAACCATCATCGATATATTTTCGCAATTATTGTAATGCATTTTTTTTTTGAAAAGAGAAACTGATGAGTTTCTTCTTACCAGAATGTAATTTGCCGAAGCGCCAAAAGAATCGGACATGTGAAAGAGCCCTTGAGGCCTACTTGCAGAAATCAATTATTTCATTTCATTTCGATACTACTCGCAATTCTGAGTTGAAATTATGTAAAATTTCTCAGGTCTAATAAAAAAAGTTTTTGTGCAACTTTTTATAAACTGGCCCACTTCGGACACCTAAGAGGAAACAGTGTGTGAAATTCCTATACAGTCTACCCTTTTTTTATCTCCTGATTATGTTTATGATAAAAATCAAATGTAGGTACAATCGGACACACTATTAATTGTACATTGGTAAACGAATGTCAACTTTATCGCAATGTCTTGTCTATGGGTGGTCAGTTAACATTGTCTTCATTTGTACTGCTATTATGAAATGGAAAAACGTTTCCAAACCCCATTTATTTATGCTCTCCAAACCTTGATATAAATCACGAGAAAAATATGAAAGTATTTTTGCTCTGGGCTTACCGATGTTAATGCTGTACAGAAAAACTTTCCAGAATAAAATTACCAAGAACACTCGTAGGATTTCAGAAACCGCTTTGTGGAAGCCTAGAAAATCAAGAATAATAGTATTCTGAAAGTTAAGACGAGCTTAATTCTAACCAAGTTGTGAATAGAATAACAGAAGTACTTAATGAAATAAGCGGATCTTGAGATGTGAAATAATATATCTACAACACAATCAGTTCTACATATACGCCGTAGGTTCTAATGGCGTTTACGCCCTTTGAGTCTAGAGTTATCGATATATGGATACAAGAAATCAAAGAACATAGGTGAGTGCCATTTAATTTTTCTATGTTCCTACTTTGAATCCTTGTATCTATATACATATATGTCGTATCGTGGTAAAATAACAACGTCACATTAGCCAAAAATATCAGATTAATGGCTTGGATAAAGTCGCAGAGAGGGAGCTATTTATGACTAACCACCTAGTATTAGATGCTTTTTGAGTAATGCAGGCACTTTTAGATTAAAAGGAGGAAATAGAAAATATGCAACTAAGATTTTTAAAACTTCTAGTAAATAACAAAACCAAACATAAATGTAAAAACGATTATAAACGTCTTTTTAAAATATGTAAAATATTACCTATCAGCTTAAAACATAAATACCTGCTTGCCGTCAATAACCATAGCGGTCTGGGGCACGGACCAGAGGAATCTTTAGTCAAACCGATAGAACATGTATACAACACCAAATCTATTGCTGACGGCAAACTATTGGTGCCAAGGGTTAATAATTATTATGGAGACAGATCCCTAAAAAAACGTATCCCGTATTTAATCAATAGTTTGCCGGCAGAAATTAGACGTGAGCCTAACAAAAAGCGATTTAAAAGACTGTTAAAAAAACACTATTTAAGCACATTAACTTAATATACTAATTACTTAGTTTATATAGAGACTCATGATCCCGCAGACAAACCTTATTAAAGGTTTTGTGGGACACTGTTCCTAAGTGTATGTTAACCCTATGTTTTAATAAATAAATAAATAAAAAAAAATAAAAAAATGACGTTGACGGATGAATTGTCAGTCTTCCTTAGAAAATGTACGGAATTGTGCCGGTGTCTGTGAATTTATCGTGTAACTGCAATGTAACTGTAACTGCTAGTTTATTATCAACGCGACATTTAGATTGTGTAAAGAAAGACATGAAGAGCAATACACCAGTACTCAAACTGGTGTGGATTCTGGATTATGCAATGATTATTTAACCATATCACTAAGGTGACCAAAGGTGATCCGGAACCCAAAAGTTTTAGGCCTTCCTCGTCATATATAACATAAAAATGTGGTGTTATTTACTTTTGGACCACATAATAATCAGAAGAAAACATTTCTGTTAGTGTCAGCCCCGTGGTGGCGAAGATGCAATGTGTGCCGGCCAGGCGGGCTCTTTGGCGTGGCGTTTATAGGTGTATAGCTACTGCCCGCCTGGCGGGCAGTGCCGGCATCTGAGCAATGATTACGAGTGCCTACCAGGCGGGTACTTGGTAGCGAAAGTGTTAATTTTATATCGAGTGTAGGTTTCCATCAGTTGGAGCTCGATGGTATCACTAACTTGTCATAAACATAATAAACGAAGAAATTCAGTGAGGTTGGTTGCGCGATGTGTCCCTTCGCCCAAAAGGCTCAGGTCAACCATCGCTGACTCCAATTCCTTGTCCAGCACAATCCACCATTTTCTAACATGCAAAACAATAACAGAACTAAGTCAATTTTGAATAAACTTCATCGTATCGCAACCAAACCACTCAAGCATAGACAAACTTGACAGTCCTTCGTGGGAAGAACACTGCGACATATCTTTATTTTTATGATCCTTTTCATGTCATTTCGCCCAGACAAGTGTATTATGTATCAGGTTATGAAATTAGACACGTCTTCAACCAAATTAGTCGATTCGAAATTAGACACGTCCCCTTACTCCTTACAGATAACCGTGGCTAGATAACTAGTGAACTGTGAAGATTTTTTTTCCTTGGAGATAACTAGTTATCTCTGAGGATTTTATATTCTTCGCAGATAACTTTTTTTTTTAACAGTTTTCTGTGAGGAAAATCCAATCCTTGTAGATAACTGGTTACCTCCAAGGATTTTATATTCTTTGCAGATAACTATTATTTTTTTAAGTTTAGCTAGCTAGCTATCTCCGATGAATACAATTTAATCTCAGAAAACTTAAAAAAAATATATTTATCTGCGAAGAATATAAAATCCTTGGAGGTAACCAGTTATCTACAAGGATTGGATTTTCCTCACAGAAAACTGTTAAAAAAATAAGTTATCTGCGAAGAATATAAAATCCTCGGAGATAACTAGTTATCTTCTAGGAAAAAAAATCTTCACAGTTCACTAGTTATCTAGCCACGGTTATCTGTAAGGAGTAAGGGGACACGTCTTCAACGAAAAAAGTCGATTCATGATTTGCCTAACCGGTCTATGCGTGACTAACTAGAAAAATTAACTTTCTATCCACTCGAATCGGCTGTAACCCTCTCAACGATGAATACTAGTAATTAATACCGTTAATTATCAGTCCAATTTAATTAAATTTCCGATCGAAACAAAATCGACTCCAACAACTCTAGATTCATATTAATTCGTTGTCTTCAACTTTTCTACCCCGTTTCAATCAATTTTCCACCCTACGCCAAAGTTGTAGGGTTTCCCTTAGTCTGTGAGCAAACTTTAAAGGTATTCCCGTTTCAATGAACGTGGGATCCGATGTGATTTATTTTAAAGTAAATTCAGGCGATATGCGCCTGGATTATTTGCAGAGTTTGGAAAATTTATTGCGCGCCCGGGAGAATGTTTCGAGTTCAAAAAACAAGTTTGCGTCTTGTAGGGGCTTGTAGTTTAAGACTTAAGGATCTCGTTTGGGAAACTGTTTATCACTGTCTATCTCTAAGCTACAAGATGGCGACTTGGACAGAGAATGACTGAGAAGGTAAAAACAAGTGGACATGGGCGTATTTTCGTATCACCTTTTGTAAAGTTTTCCACCTCCACAATGCCACCAATGCCGGGCCGCGCTGAGCGAAGTTAGACACGTTGATTGGTGGATTTTTCCACGCACACTGCTCCGCGACCTCGCACGGCTCTGGTAGAAACGCAGCGTTATTTTAACAAAGCAATATGGCGAAGATGTTAGTAGCTAAAACACTATACGCTAAGGAAAAGACAACAATATTAAAAATACACGTTGGAACCAAAATGGTCGCGCACCGTGCGGTTCCAAAGAAATTTCCTAACGCGCACTATCGTAATGTGGAATTAGCTTTGAGTTCCCGGATAGCTACAGTATGGAGTTCTTCAAGAAGGGAGTAAATAGGTTTTTAAAGGGTCGGCAACATAGTCGTAATGCCTCTGGTGTTGCAAGCGTCCATAGGCTGTGGTGACTGCTTACCATCAGGTAGGCCAAGTGCTTGTTTCATGTTGTGTGTGTAAATCATATTACAGTATTAAGCAACAAAAAAACTACGTGTTTCGTACGGGTCGTTCAGTCAGTAAAAGCAATGTGTTGTACCTGTTGCACAATACCATTGGCTGAATAACCTGAGTTACTTGTTTTTCTACCTCTTTTTAAATACCTAAATGAACAGACTATAGTGCACTAGTCAAATTATCTTAAAGACGAAATTGACGCGATGGTTGTGAATTGTCCTGCTCGGCTCATGAATGATACAGGAACGTTGTAGCAGACTTAATTCCCTTAATGATCTCGCATTCAGCGCATATGCAGTGCATGCGTGGTGTTATCAAAGGCTTTGCTCATTTCTAATGCTAGTTAGTCTAGAATGAGGTCAAAACTGCGAAGCTTTGGGGGAAGTCGACATCCATCAGTAGACGTCTTTCGACTGAATTCCAAAATAAATTAATTATAAAAAAAACCCAACCGCGGTGCACTTTAAAACTGCATAAAATCCGCAATTTTGTTTATTTTAATAAACTTTAAAGCCAGTGACACTCGCACCATCAGGATAAATCTAATGATGTACCATTTATCTAAATCGGATGTGTCGTTGAGTAGTTACGAGCGGACATAGGAACGGACATACATACATACATAAATACATACAGGTCAAACACATAACCCTGCTTGGGGCTTCGCCGCAGTCGGGTAATAATTTAGGTATCGTGCTAAATAAGATTAAAAACTGTTGATTTATTGAATTATTTAATGGATCACTTAAGTTGTACAAAGTCGAGCTAGGTCGAGACTTCCGCTCGACATGTTTCGGGAGTATTCGGCATTTCCTAAATCATGAGTACTCGCAAACGTTGCCCGTCGATTGCTAGACAGCCTCATGACGCCACGGCTCGGAGTACCTAATTTTACCATTTGTTAAGAAACAGAATATCTCTAACGAAATGTTTCTTATTAATGTAAAAAGACGTTTGATGTTTGTTTCTGAAGATCACATTTAATAATTCATTAATTTTGTCATTAGATTGGAGTACAAGTGGAGAGAATAAAATATTAACATAAATTTAAAAATACCGTGCATTAAAGTGCATAAATCCGCCATTTTGTTTTTACCCAAATGTGGCGAAGCCCAAAGGAGGGTTATGTGTTTGACCTGTATGTATGTCCGTTCCTATGTCCGCTCGTAACTACTCAACGGCACAACCGATTTTGATAAATGGTACAGCATTAGATTCGTCTTGATGGCGCGAGTGTCACTGGGTATGAAGTTCGTTAAAATAAACAAAATGGCGGATTTTATGCACTTTTAAAGTGCACCGCGGTCGGGTTTTTTTTTAGTAAAAATATTTAGTTGTTTTACGTACCCAGTGACATTCGCGGCATCAAGAAAAATTTAATGATCATTCATCAAAATTGGATGTCTCGTTGATTAGTTACGAGCGGACAAGTCAAACACATAACCCTCCTTTTGGGCTTCGCCGCAGTCGGGAAAAAGCACTGATAATTTAAACTCAAACTCAAACATTTTTATTAATGATATTCAGTTATCACAAGTCAAAGGCTTACAGGCGACGTCATAATATTATCTTTATATGCATATTTACAATATTTTTTCAAAAGAATAAAATTCAAATTATACAAACATATTTTAAGACTACTACATTAATGTCAAATTTATTATAGCCATATTAGATAATAACTTATTTAATTAATTAATTCCTATTGTCTAAGAATTCATTAACTATAAAACGCCCGCTCGACAAGCCAATAAATAAGATGTTATAAAATGGTATATTAATGATTACTTCAAATATCAAAGATTAAATGATTAATGTTACTTAAAAATAAAGACTCACTGATTATGATTGTCATTTTTTTCGTCCCGCGACAACATGACCTCATAGGCTTATTTGGAAGTTTCGGATTAGGTTTGAAAACCGAGATAAAAACCAATATTCGGTTTCGGCCATGAAAACCAATTTCAGTCGGACACTATCGTTATGACAACCTTTTCAATAACCAAGAAAACTCCTACGGTTTCAGGAAAAAGAGTATTTTATAAGGTGCCATTATTCTAGAAACGAATAAATCTGCTGCTCGAGCGGTCTACAAATCGCTCTATAACCCGGTCCAATCGTATCGTATGTAAATCGTATCGTATCCCATCGTATCGTATGTAAATCGCCATCTTTGGCACTTCGCGCGAAGCCGCATTTCCATACAGACGCGCTCCCAACTGGTTTATTGTCTAACTGTATCACATGGGTGGCGATATAGGTGCACAGTATAAGCAGGCCGCAGTAACTGTAACTATTTAACTTTTCAGTGTACGCCCTCGTGGACCTCTCGTCGGGGCGTGCAGCGGGCGGGGCGTGCGGCGTTCATGTTAAGAGGAAACAGTAAGGTGGAGAGAATTGAAAATTAGGTATTTGTAAAATGTGTCGCTGTCCCGCACTGCCCGCTTCTCCCGCGCAGAGCGCGATAGAGACAACTGCAGCTTGGACCGAAAATACCTTTTAAAATTTTATGAAAACAACGCTTCGTAGTCCCCTGATTTCTTCCCCAAAACTTAACTTATTTAACTAATTTTTTCATTAAACATTAAAGAAAGGCTTTGGCCGTGTTCCTACGTTTTCTTTTTTTTAATAATGTAGTCAAATTTGTTTTCTGGATGTGTGAACACAGCGGAAAATCTGGCATTTTTTTTAGGTTTTTGAAGGTTAATATCTCTTTTGAGCATCAATTTATCGTAAAAAGGAAAACATAGGAACATATCAATAGTAGCCATAGATTTTTGGACAAAAAATTATTGCTCTACTGGCATTATCCAAGGAGGAAAAAGGGGACTACGTTTGTATGGAACAACTGCCCTCCTGTTTCCTCCTTAACATAAACAAATGTATCTGAGCGTCCTTAGTGCACGCTGCACAAAACCCACACGCTGCCAGACAAGACGCTGGACGGTCGCCACTCAGGATTTACACTTAAAGGGGAAAGCACTAGACACGTAGTACTTTTGTAACGGCAATCCGAATTTTCAATTGTTGACAAGATGAACGCTCTGGAGGGTAACACTTTTATGATCTACAAATGTACGCAGTTCGCAATAAATCATTCTTATTCTTTTACTACTGGTTTCTGTGTAAATATTTATGTGAAATACTGTATAAGTTGATTTATATGAGCTAGCGCAGAGTGTGTATTCAAGGAGTGCATATTTTATACTAGCATTTTTTGTTCCCGTTACTGTCCCAAGGGAACTCTTTACCGCGATATAAAGTATCCTATATTTTAATCCAGGATTTCGTCTACTTGCTTGCCAAATTTCAGCTCAAACCATCCAGATGTTACCCCGTTATTTAGTAACAAACATACAAATATCCAAACATCTAAACATCCAAATATCTAAACATCTTCACAAACTTTTGCATTTATAATATTAGTGGGATTAGTGGGATGGGATGATATGGGATGGGATTTATTTTTCTGGTCATTTCGTCCATGAACAACATGCGAATTTTCAAAAAAAAAACAAAAATATCGTTAAGGTCGGTTTTTATCTCACTTTTCATTTATTGGAGGACATAACGACTCGAGTCACTTTAGGATTGATTGTACTTGCTTGCGTAATAAAATTGTCCTGAATGCCCGGAGTTAGGCTACTGCCGCCTGCTTATACTGTGAGGCAGCTTTAACAGTTCTACTCTCCAAACATAAAAAGCCTTTTTTAATAAACAACCCCTGTCGGTTAAGTCGTTTTGTGTTTAAGTGCGACGGTGTTATTAAGTGACGACGAACAAAAGAGAAGTGAATCAAAACTTGATATTACACGCGAGTATGTACAGGTCGATTCACAAGAGCTGGCATGAATGGATTGAATGAGTGAATGGTTTATGGGTGCATCACAAAATGATTAAATACAGATTGATTAAATGAAATGAAATAATTTAGTTCTGCAAGTAGGCCTCAAGGGCTCTTTCACATGTCTGATTCTTTTTCTTTTAGCGCTTCGGCAAATTACATTCTGGTGAGCTCCGGAAGAAACTTGCCAGTTTCTTTTTTTTATAAGCGATAATGGACTAGACAATATCGTCTCATAACCCAGTCTACATTGTGCATTTTATGAACGAAAATAATCCCTACCTACACAATCGCAACCTTGTTTGCACACTGACGCCGTGAAGTGCGGAAATTGCATCGAAACATCTGAATTTTGTATAATTTTCGCATATTATTTTGTAGATTGCGGCGTCAGTGTGAAAACAGGATATAATTTTTTTTTTTTTTTTACATAAAAATAGATATTTATTAATTCAAACAGCATACAAAAAGGAATAAATTTAAAATTAAAACTAAAACTAACTAATTAAACCCTAAACACCTTATTATTAAACAAAAAAAAATACAAAGTCAGACTTAAACAACACAATAATCTTAATTACAAAAAAACAAAAACAAACTAAAAAAAAAAAAAAATATAAAATAAATTAAATAAAAATCTCGTGAAAGTAAAATATTTGTAGCGAACTGTCAAACCTGTGTGCCATATCTTTTGCTAAGTCTTAATAATGTGCAGCAGATTATATGGATTTTCATTTTTTCTTGAATAATGAAGAAATGTCATGTACTTGTTTATAAAGCATTTGGAGCTTCCCGTATAAGAACGTAACTCAACAGTGACAAGTGACACTACTTTCGTTCAATCCATTCAAGCCAGTTCTTGTGAATCGACCTGTAACTTAGGTACCGTTTGGAGTAGCTATTGAGATGCTGAGTTATTGTGTCTTTTCTGACACTGGATGAGCTCGGGATATTTGTTTCTGAGTCTTGTGTGTTCTGTTCAGTGTAGTATTTATTTATATGACGAGGAAGGCCTAAAAACATTACCTTCAGGTTCCTTATCACCTTTGGTCACCTTGGTGGTTATGGTATAGGTACGTATAGGTACTATAGGTAATATATTGCACTTGATGTGTTTCTTTACAAAATCTAAATATCGCGTTGATAATAAACTATGAGCTTTATATGTTAAATTCGCAGAAACCAGCAGAATTCCTTACGTTTTCCAAAGAAGATTGACATTCGATCATTCAACTTCATATTTCCTGTTTTTAATTTACGTCTGGCTGCATTTTATAACCAACCTTGAAAAGGATCTAGTACTAGATGGCAAGTAAACTAGCGCCCTGTCTGCAACCTTATTCCAGCCAACAATCAAATATTTTTGGCTAATGTGTAGTTGTTATTTAATTGTGATTCGACATGTAATATATAAATCCCAATCCATTCTATTTCCCAGTTGAACTACAAAATTCGTTGAAAGAATTCCCCAGATTTTTGTAAAGTCGGTAAAAATCCGACCTCATTACAGCGATAGTACTTACGAGTATAAAGTTTAACAATGAAGAATGTTAACTAATTTTGATTATTAGCACTCCATATTCTCTGTCAAAAATAAAAAATACTAGTGAAAGAATTACTTCGATACGTCAATTAGTTTCCGATTTAGAAGTAAAACAAGTTGTAACCGTACGACGCGGGCCGCTGGTTACGGTGTGACGTCATCGCACAACACGCTCAGTCTGGCTCACTCAGTCCGCTTGCAGTCGCGCGCCCGTTCCGTCGAAATTATACCTAAATACTTTTAAAAATGTCCAATCCAAATACTAGGAAATCATGTGTTGTGCCTAAATGTAAAAATACAACTACCAATTCGCCGGAAAAGTTGTTTTTTATAGTTCCAAAAGAGGTTAAAATGCGAAAAAAATGGATAAAAGCTATGAAGAGGTTAGATCCATTTGGAGATAAAAGTACAGTTTATTGTTGTGAAGACCATTTTGACGTAAGTATAGTGATCATATTTTATGTAGGTACAGAAGTAATAATAATTATTTTCATCTTATAATGAAACAATTTCTAACCGGATTGATAGCGTGTTTATTGATTTTACATTGGCAGGAAAAATGTAAAATCAATAAGTACGCGATTACTCCGGTTAAAAATAGTTTCATTATAAAATACAGTGATCGTCATACCTAAGACATTACTATTATAATCTTTTGTAGTTTGGCAATATTGGGTACGGTAGTATTGGGATAGTTAGATAAATAGAATAAAAGTCCAGCCCGTCACCAGGCGACTGACTAGCCTTGGTGGATCGCCAAGCCGGATCGTTCCCACGTTGAACCTATTGTTCGAGCAGATGGGTCTAGCTAAACTACGATGTTATAAAAGAAATTACTTTACGACTAGGGGTAGAACAACGGCGCTGAGAAACAATAAAGTCGGTGTCTTTTACAGAACATTTTGGTCAATGTTGAACGGTATTTACCGTACCGTCAAGCTTAAATACTTAACGGTATTGAAAACTATGTCTTGAGAACAATGCAGCTGTTTTGCGTTATCCTTTGTTTTCAATACAAGTTTTCTATACTAGACTGTGCCTACTGCTCTGCTCGCGTCGGCTAGGTGTATATGGCTACTAAGATTTTTTCTTGTTTTAGATTGAAAATGATATGGAGAACTATACTAAATATAAGTTGGTCGGGGGAAGAATTAAACTAAAACAGGGTATAGTTCCACACAAATTCAAATGTCAACAGGAAAAGGAAGATAAACCTCAGAGATCTGCAGTGCAAAAACGTAATCGTATAGAATATTTTGAGAAACTATTAAATAAAGATGAAACTTCGACGTTAGAAAAACCTGAAGAGATATTTGTTGTTAGCTGTGAAGACGAAATAGTACTAGAAGATCCATTAAGTTTTGGAAATAATGATCAGTGTTTAGAAATATCAAAAAAAAGTAAGGGAGTGCAAGTAAATCTGAAAGCTAAAGGTGTCCATAAATCAACCATGACTGTTAACAAATGTTTAAAAAAAAAGAGGAAAATAATATTTTCACCAGATGCAGTATCTTTTGGTAGTATGAACGACACATCTTCAAACGCCTCTTCACATGAAATGTTTAACCTTGATCAAGAATCAAAGAACCCTAATGAAGATTCAGATTCGGAATCGGAATGCGAAACACTTTTTTTTAGAAACTATATGCAAAAGGCTGCTCTTTTATCCATATCTACAGAACCACAACTGTTGCTAGGTTTACCTAAAGAATGCTATTTTTGTATTAATATGTTATCTGAAACAACAAAATGTACTCCGCGAAATATAATGTTAACTTTAAAAAAAATACGCTTGTATCAACCTAATACTATTCTGGCCTTGGATTTTGGTTTGTCGACTAGTTCTGTTACTAAAATCATAAGGGTTACTGTTCCGGCTATAGCATCTGTACTTAAATCACTTGTATACTTTCCACCTTCATCCGATGTCCAGATGAATCTACCTATTCCATTTAGAAAAAATTACAATCAGGTTCAAAGCATTATCGACTGTTTTGAGATTCAAATTGAAAAGCCTGTTGATGCCGTAAAACAAGCTCTTACGTGGTCGGATTACAAAAACTGTAACACAATAAAATATTTAATATCAATAACACCCGACGGGTTAATAAATTTTATTTCACAAGGGTATGGCGGCAGAGCAACAGATTCATTAATTTTTGAAGATTGTGGTATTTTGCAAACTTTACCTGAAGGATCAGCAGTATTAGCAGACAGAGGTTTTAAAAATATTGCGCATTTGCTACAACAAAATGGACATACTCTGATCAGACCTCCTAGCGTGAGCACTAAAGTAAAACCGACCAAAAAAGAAGTTTTGGAGACAAAAAAAATTGCAGCGTTACGGATACACGTAGAAAGAGCTATCGGCAGACTTAGATTCTTTGAGTTCATGTTGCCACACGCTTGTGTAGATCTAAAGCAAGTCGATCTGCTAGATTCAGTAGTGATTTCTGCATGTGGAATAGTTAATCTTCAAAGCAGTCTGTTTCATTTAAAGTAACTTCCTAGTGTTTTAAGCCAAATACATTTAAGTTTATTTTATTGTATTAAAAATATAAGATTTTGACGTAACTACGTACGTTCCATTTTCCACCAATTTTTGTGTTATTTATAGAGTCTTAATAAAACTATATTACATAAGGATAATGTTATTTTATTAATTTGCCAAAAATATTTTCCTTCCAAAACTTTACACATTTTTCAAAAAGATCATCACAATATTTTTTATTATAAACTACTTCATGCACATCAACATTCTTTGAGGTTTCAAAGTCAACGTGTGCAATACAAAATAGGGCTTTTCTTTTTCCGGTCATTTCCATCTGTGTTTGTATCTGAGCATAATATTTTTTGCCTAGTTTACCTTTACTATAATACGTAATAAAAGTGTTTGCCTTGGTTGGACACTTTACTTCTATAACGCAGTCATCAGTAAGCCCGTCAGGCGAGGCACCAATCATAGGCCACTCATTCTTTAAAAAAAGACCAGATTCCATAATCTTTATATTGTGTATCTTCGCGACTTCCTTTATGACATCCTTTTCTAATAATTTTCCTCTTTTGATAGCATTCGTTTCATTAAAAGTTACAGCACCAAATATTTCTTCAACTAAAGAGCCATCTTTTGTTGTACACTGAGCAGCTTCGTGCATTTTTGAAGCTGTTATACGTCCGTAGCGCATCTCAAACCACAAATTTGAATCTGATTGAGCTATTGTACCCTCTTTTACTTGAAGACATCTTGATTCCGTCATTTCGTTCTTACAAAATGTTATAAAACTTTCGACGTCAAAATCAACACAGGATTTTTTGAAACAATTAATCAAATAATGAATAGACATCTTTTCAACTTCTTTTTTTTCACATATAAAATGTGAAAGAGAACACTGTATTTGAAGCTCTCTAAGTTTTAATGCTACTTTGTCAAAAAAAATATTTCCATTCTGACCGGCTATATGAAGTGTTATACAACTTGTACCAAAATCTTTAGCTTTAATCATTTTCAGTTTGGTACCAATACCTGAAAGCTTAGATTTTTTCCAATAACACTTGGTAGCAGTCGTTGAAGGCTCCTCGCTTCGACGATGTAGCCACATTAAAAATGCTATAGTATGTTTACAGCCACCTCTGCTGGCGGCACAATCTTCGCAGGTTACATTTAAAACTTCTTGATCCTTTTCATTGCATTCTAAACTGCAATGATAAGGTGTGGTACGTACGCGGTGTTCTGGCGTGATTCTACATTTAACCGTACATACATCACCTACTCTTTTTACTTGAACATAACCAATAGCATCATCGCCATAGCTGTCTCTTGCCGATCTGAAATAAGTTTCAAATAAAAATAAATGGCCTTATGTATTTTGTTAGTAAAAAAATACAAATAAATAAAAAAGGTTTAGTAAATCTGTTCAAACATCTATATTTGCAATAAAAATTAAATTAAGTTAAGTAAAATGGCCTTACGTATTTTGTAAGTAAACAAAATACAAATAAAAAAAAGGTTTAGTACATCTGTAACGTTCAACCCACTACATCTACATCCTAAGTACCTACCTATCAGTGGCGTGGCGTCCAAAGAACTCGATTCCTACCGGCTTGCCTAATATCAGGCATTTGAGCACCTTATTCTACAGCTCTTAAGGAAAATGTACGCCGAAATCTGCACCGGCTTGCCTGAGGATATCTTTTACGCCACGCCACTGCTACCTATCCTACTTCCTACTAATATTATAAATGCGAAAGTTTGTGAGCGTGTGTGTGTTTATTATCTTTCACGAAAAAACTACCGAACGGATCTGGACAAAGTCTGGAATAACACATAGGCTATTTTTAATCCTGGTAAAATGTACAGTTCCCGAGGGAAACGGGGGCGAAGCTGCTGGCGGAAGCTAGTTTGCAATAAATCAATGTATGTATTCATTTTAATTTACTAAGAAAAGCGGTACCTACCTATATATACAAACGTACCTACTAATAGCTACAAAACTATAATACATATTTGTTTCTTTAACGTAAAAATTTAATGGTAGGTAGGTACTTCTACTACTTGAGTTACATTCTTCCATTATGACATTAGTTGGGTATTTTGTTTTGATAAAACAATTTAGAACAGATAAACTATTAAGCATAAGTAGTAGCACGGAAAGTTCACTCACCTTTGCATTTTTATTCCTCGCATTTCGGCGGCAACGAAATCACTATTTGTTGATAAATAATGCGCAACCATTAATCCATCTATTTTAGGTAGATTATCCGATTGCCCTTTTTCGAATCCTTCATCCATTTTATTAATCGAATAATATTTACTATTATTAGACTATTAACTTAATACGCGGACGAAAACACAACAAAATACTGCGCAAGCTAATTACACCTACTACTATAACCGCTGGCGACTTAATACTAAGCGGGCCGCGGCCCGCGCGGCGCGTTGTGACATGACGTCACAAGCGGTCACGTGACTGTTAGCGGGACTCTATATTTTTCGAAACTTTGAATGCCTATAAAATCAAAACTACTAGGTATTTTTGACTACAACAAAAACTAGTGTATTTGTATACATACAGGCTTTACTGAGATAACATTTCAAGCGATTTGGCATACCTAGTAACATTCTCCATTACCGCTCCCCGATTGAGCTGCACTCGCTAATGACGGTTGGTTCAATCCGCCGCGATTAACTCATTCGCTTAGTTCAACTAACACCGGTAATGACGCTAAATGCATAATCAGTACTTATTCACAACTTCAACGGCGATCTCGTCTTTGATATAATTTAACCTGTGACAGAAGTGGCTCACTCTATGATTTCGCCACGCGGCGACTAAGTGCTTTTGCCCCTAGCTTAGCCAGTGACCAGAAAGAGTACGCGTTACCCAATAGAGAGAGACGGTCGGAGCGGTGCATTCCGTGCGGTGGCCCGACCCCAACGTCAAGTTTGTTGGAAAGAGAAGGTTCTGTAAATAGTACTATTACTTATTCTGTGCCTGTAAATTGGCACGTTCAGGTAAGAGCTCGTTAAGAATCGCGTGGTAACCACACGGGTCTTATTTATAGAAGTATTTTCGTAATCGTTCAGACACAACGCGGTTAGACTACAAGTTCACGTTCCAAATTATATAAGTGGTGAGGTTGACGGTAAATTTGTGAATAGCCTACAGGTATTGCTGCAGATGATGAGCTCGTCAAAATAATGACGGATTTGATTATCAAAATGTTTGGCATTGTTAGTGTTTTCATGCTTATGTGATTCAACGGAACTACTTATAATAAGTACACAGAAATATTCCTGGCACCAAACTAGGCAAAACCAGCGCAGCGATTTGCTTTTAATATATTTAGTTTATCGATATCTTGTGTCATATTACCACTGACTTTTTATTTAACCTTTCATTATGGGGACGTCCTACTACGTCTGTAGATATATTGAAAATAAAACATGAAGCAGGTCTGATGGAGTCGGAAGGTGGCAACAGGATAAACTACACTCACAGACAATGAATTCGGGTCATTCTTTATGAACGATTATATAGAAAAAAACATACAGACGAATAGAGAGCCGTCCTTCTTTTGAAAGCCGGTTAAAAATGACCCGAACTCATTATCCGTAAGTGTGTATTACAAAAGAGTCAAAAGATAAACCCACTGTGTATGGACTCACTTTGATTGGTTTTGTCATACAATTTATAAATAATAAATAAACAAATATTAGGGGACAATATTACACAAATCGAACTAGTCCCATAGTAAGCTCAATTAGCCTTGTGTTATAGTTACTAGACGACGATATATTTAATAAATACAAATACTTAAATACATAGAAAACATCCAAGCCTCAGAAACAATTATCATAACACAAATAATATTTGCTCTTACCGGGATTCGAACCCAGGACCTTCAGCTTCGTAGGCTAAACCAGTCGTCAAAGTTTGCAACTATACAAAAGAGGGTATAGATAGTCTGCTCTAAAAAATAAATATTTGACAGGAACTTATTCCTTTTCATTTTACTGGATAGAGAAAATCGAACTGAACACATTTTCACAGCAAATTACCACTGAACAAGTCTTAACCGGTCCAATCCAGTTACATCTCGTTTCGCGCAGAACTCGAAGTCTCGAGTAGGGGAGCTGATTTACTGCCAACCTCTGCGCGCTCACTCCATATATTAAGCGACGATAGATTAGAACTCTTTGGATCCTAAGTTTTGGTTAGGCATACTGTATTATCAAATACGTTGTAAATCTCGGGAGTGTTCCAACTTTTAGGTGGGGTTAGAGATTGCCTCAAACGGTAAGATTTTACTCTTCATTTCTTGTTTAAGATCCGAAGGGAATGATTTTTTGGAAATCATTCCAATGAAATGAAATTAAATGAAATAATTTATTTCTGTAAGTAGGCCTCAAGGGCTCTTTCACATGTCTGATCCTTTCTTTCTTTTGGCGCTTCGGCAAATGACATTCTGGTGAGAAGAAGCGCCGGAAGAAACTCACCAGTTTCTCTTTTAAAATAAACATTGAGCATTACAATAATTGTGAAAATGCAATTTCAATAAGTAATACAATTCATCAAACAAGTGCTGCTGTGCTAATAGGTATACATTTCAATAAACATAAAACTAAATTTTTTAGAGTTGTAAAGGGTCTCTAGGCGTCAAAACAAGATAAATTAAAAAGAAATATGGAAAAAAGAGAGACACACTAAAATTAATGGAGATGTAAGGGGTCTCCGTTGTCAAAACATGTTTAGGAGGTGTAAAGGATCTCCACACGTCAAAATACAAAATGGGAAACGAGAAATAAACTTCTAAACTATCATTAAATTTACATGCTTTACAAAAAAACAAACTTAAAGAAATTTAAAAAAATTTGTGACTCGCATAATATAACTTAAAAACTATTTTTTTTTTCTTAGTGATGTATGTGGTCTCTAAGCATCTAAACATTGGCAAGTACAAAGAAGAATTTTAATATAATATAATCTACATTCCTCAGAGATGTGTATGGTCTCTAAGGTTCAAAGTTAAATTATGTATAAAAACGGACTCTATGCGTTCAAGCTATAAGAAAAAAACGTTAACTTCAATTGAGAACAAGATGTAGTCTCTCACGTCAGTTCTATTAAACACTAGTATATCATTATCTAACACATTCAACATAGCCCATGCAAGCGTGAACAGACCGGACCCCACAAACGGCACCCGTTCACGTTTTGTTTTGCTCATTTACGTTTTGTTTTGTTGCTTTTTTACAAGGTATACAACTAGTCATAGTAGCCCGTCACCCGGAGACTGGATGAAAATTTAGATGACTTGGGCAACGTTTCGGTGGCGTAGTTGGTACTTGGTAGCGCGCCGGTGTTGGCCCGGATAGCCGTAGGAGATGCAGGTTCGAATCCTGCCCGAGACATATAATTTTTCATTTTTTCTCTTTTAATAAATTTTTAATCATAGTAGTTTAGGTGTTGTGAGACTTGTCCGTTAGTGACAGTTAACCTTTATTATTGCATAGCCATCTAAACATACCATTCATACAATTATTATTTATTCAGCTCATATATCTATCCCCCCCCCCTTCCCCCTTCTTCTGTTTTGCGGGGGGTCAGGTTCTGGGGTTGAATCGACTTTTTACATCGGCTACGCCCTAGCAGACTGCAATCTATTATCCTGTACATTTCATTAAAAATATCGATGTATATTAAAAATCAGTTCTGCGAGCAATGTGCCCTGCCCATTGCCACTTAAAGTTTGCAATGCGTTGAGCTATATCGATAACTTTAGTTCTTCGACGGATCTCCTCGTTCCTGATTCGATCTCGAAGAGAAACCCCGAGCATAGCTCCTCGATCCTTCGGGAAGGCCTATGTCCAGCAGTGGACGTCTTTTGGCTGAAATGATGATGATGATGATGATATTAAAAATATTTTTTTTATTAAAAATAATAAACTTACCAATAATATTAATTTTGTTGATTAAATAGTTTATTAAGTTTAGTTATAATAAAGATCGGAGTGTATTTATTAGGAGATCAATATTAAAAGGTATTCTTCATATAAAAACTACCAAGTAGGTATTAAAAAAAAGCTCAATCATTAAAAAAGAGGATCAAATATTATTTTTGTATACCAAACATGAAATTATCATGTGACCTTATTTGCAGTTCAATTATAATTTATCTTACCGTCTCGACTAATATAGACACAATTTGTTGAAAGATTTTATACAACTAAAACAGGCATTTATTTTTAAAAGTGCTCATTTACGATTCTAGAAGCTCAGTTAAATAATTTCCCTTTTATAATTAACATGGATTTTCGCATAGTAACGCCTGATTACATATATTACCTGAATGATTAGTGATACATTGACATTATTATTATTATAAATTGTTCTATATTTTTGACATGCACAGTTATTATTATTTTGTAATTTTAACATATTTTATATTATTTACCTAACCTATACTCCAACTAGAACATAATTATTAAGCATGACAGTTAGGCCTACTTAGAATTAAGTCTTAAGTTTTTGTACGCCTTTGGGCAAAACATAGTTGACCGGAAAAAACTTAACATCACTGTACTTGTACTGTTATTACCTATGTTATTACAAATAAACTATGATTGATTGATTGATTGATTCAATCAATTACTTGAAAGTACCAAAAATGTGACGGTAGTACGGGACCCTTCGGGGTTCGAATCGCACATACCCGATTTTCCAATTTTTTGACGAAAACCTTTCACGAACTAACCCCGCAACAGGTCTCCCTTTTCCCGTTTCCAATGGAACTAATCATTAGCACGTGAATGTGGCCGCAACGTCATTATGTTGTCGATCACAGCGTCAATTAATAGTGAGCCCCCTTACACGACACTGGCACGATACGACTATATATGCTCAAAACCGAACGGGATACCATTTAATTACGAATTCGTTTATTTAACTTTAACGCACTTTTAAGGCTGCGGCTTCACTGAAGAAAGAAAGAAAGAAAATACATTTATTCATAACAGCACAAGATAAAAACACCAATAAAATATTATAAATTAAACTTAAGATAGGTACGCTGCCACAAAACGGTCCCACCTCAGCAAAATGCCGACCTTAGAGCCATCGCTGGTCTTCCGGTGGAACCAGGTAGGGGCGACGTCATGCTGAGAAACTCGCATGACCGGTACAGAACAGACAGTAGTTACAACTATTATTTATTTTGTGGTACGTTAAAGTATTTTGAGTTGTTCGGCTAGGGTGTAGGGGTCACTGAGGCGGAGAGGAGGCGTGTAGGGCTCGTCCAATTACATTGAGCATAAAATCGTGCCGTGCTCGTATCGTCACTCCAACATGATACTCCCGGACTGGATCACTCGAACATAATACAGAGCGACAAATGAATCGGGCAGCGGCTGATTATACGAGTCAGAAATGCGTTGTATTACGGATCGTCGGATATTACACATTGTAGGTTTTATCTTACCAGATATTCCATGCCATAATTAATTTAATATTAATAGTTTTTATTTGCAACCATGGTTTACATACAGGTTCATGCCACCAATAGAAGATTCAATAAAATTAACTTCAGAATAATCTCAATTATTCGGGGATATCATCATCAAAACTGGTTATTAAAAAAAACAATGGGCTTATCTGAACAAACGGTTGGCATTCTGGCGATAGTCTCCGTTAATTAAAATCATGTTTACGTAATCCTCAGCAGAACAATAAGTTCTTCATTTTGGAAAATATTAACAAATTATTTTTTCGGAATATTCATCATAGGACACATGTCAAAAGTCACACCAAATAAGTGTCAGTATTTTAAAAGAAAAACATACAATAGAACAAATTATCATACAATTCTATGAGGTTGCATTTGTTGAAGGAGACTGCCATGTGCCTACATACAGAATGTTCAAAAGCAAAAACAGTAATTCATTATTTTTTCTGCTCTAAATCTTATAATACTTTGTGTATTAGTTGGAAATGCCCTAATCAACATGTACGTTTGATGTTTGTCCAGAGGCTAGGGACACCCCTCTCCAACCAATATAGTGCGAATATGTCAAGTCATACTTTATCACACGATTCGCGAAGTTAGCGACATAGCCTAGTTAGAACCCGAATAAAACACATAACAATTCATTTCGCCTGTCATCACTAAAACACCGCAACACAATAATTGCGCTTAGCAAATTTCACCTGACCCTCCCAGCGCCCGCCATAATTCAGCCCAAATAACATTTACACCAAAAATTATCATCGCGTCAAGCGCAAACTTCGTTAGCCGTAAAAAATGAAAACTCCCTCTAAAAGCTGGAATATAAAGCCAGAGGCAGATTAGAGTAATTTACAGAAACAAAGCGAATAAAAATAATACGAAAGCGTTGCTTTATGGGCTGTGCAGCGATAAAATTTTAATTTACGCTGCAAACAAGTAAGGGTTGCAGTGGGGGAGATATGGAGGGGGGATGTGACGAGTGGGCGCGGAATTTATGGTCACTGGCTACATTTGACTAAACTGTTACTGCTCGTGATGGCTAGTAACCGGATAGAGCCATTTCTGTGTTAAAAATAAATAAAATAAAAAGTTTTTATTTCGACCAACTGAGATCATAGATCAAAAATTCAAAATTATCAATTAATAGTAATTTTTAGTAACTATTCTTTAGCCTATAGTTAGTAGAACAATACACGAGAACACACAATTTTAGTATCTAAAAAAAAATGGACAAGAGCATGTCGGACCATGCTCAGTGTAGGGTTCCATAGCCGTAACTATAAGGTAAAAATACGATGTAAAAAGTACAACAACAAAAGAGCGTATCTTCATAGCAATTACGTCCTTTTGTTGAGAAGCGCAGTTTATCGGTAATAACTCAAAAACGGTTAATCCGATCTTGTTGAAAATAATTTTCGTTGAAAGTATTAATTAAGCGTTATCTTTGTAATTTTTTTTATATTTTTCGAATACACGGTTTAGAAGATAGAGGGGGGGGACACAATTTTCACAACTTTCGGAGCGATTATTTCCAAAGCTATTCACTTAATCAAAAACATTACTTAAGAACCTTAATGTGTTTTTAAAAGAGCTGTCGAACTATGTACCACACGTTGATATATTATAAAAAAAAATTTTTCAGCTTCTGTAACATGTATGGAGTGCCCCCCCTAAAAATATTTATTGTAATTATTTAACTACCAAACTGAGTAGCGGCTCATACAAGACATCTATATTCCAAATTTCATCAATATCCACCGTGCAGTTTTTGAGTAAAATGCCTGTGACATACGGACAGACAGACGGACGGACATGACGAAAATATAAGGGTTCCATTTTGCCATTTTGGCTACGGAACCCTAAAAAGGCTTGGTTGTGCGTACATGAATTAAATGACAATGATTCAGATACTGGCAATCAAACCTTTCTGCAAATGCCCGCAGTTAAATTCGTTTTTTTATAGTGTTCGATTTGTCAGTAATAAAACACTGGTTCAACATGAATCATGGTCGTTAAACATGATAGCTGTCATTAATTTAACCAGCAGTCTGTCAACACTACCACAGTATAATAGCAGTAATTTATCTTACCACAAAACAAAAGGTATTTCACACGGCTTGTGTGTGTGCGCGCCGTGAACTGCACTACAAGCTAGGTTTTACTAACGCGTCATAATGCTCCAGTCCGGATCTCACCGTTTGCAGCTCGACCTTGAATAAGTATCGCGCGCTCCTAAAGGGCCGGAGTGTGACTACTTGCCTGTCTTTATACTTTGACACTACTGCAAATATATCAAAGCACACTGTGGCGTAGCGAGGGTGGGCACCAACAAAAACAACAACAACAACAAATAAAAAAATACCATAAATTTTGAAAGAAAAGTCTTGAATGCAACCTAACTAGTAACCCCCCCCCCGAAATTTAACATGGATTTTCCGCCCTGGGCACTGTGACTAAGGGCCGCAGTATTGATGCGTGCCCTGGGCGCTGTTTTACGTCGCTACACCACTGCCAAAGCATGATTGGTATGAATGTACAGTGGTGTGCAGCAACGTTGAAACACTTGCGAATGTTCCTAATTTTGCCGGATAATATCACTTGTTTGTTGTTTATACGTGACCATAGTAACGCCAGGAGTCGCTCGCTCAACGATATCTCCGCGTGGCCTTGAGGCCCCAACGATGGCCTTAGGCCTTGGTCGTTCTGACCCGCCGCCCGCGGCGAGCAGCGGCTGGCGGCAGACGCTAGACGCCGCGGACACCGGGTGCCTGGTCGTTCAAGAACGTAACCGCGGTGGCCAAAACGGCGGCAGTTTCCGAGGTTTAGTGTTTGGGAAGCGACGTGTGCGCGAAATGGAAAAAACCCTAGCATATTTATTGCTTCAGGAGGAAGAGGATGAGGACCTATTAATAATGTTAAAGCTAAAACAAAGGAAAAAGAAGAACAATATGTTTAAAGCTCTACACCTCCTTTTATGGTACATCGTACAAAATACTGTTGCACTTCACAAACTCAATCAAAAGTTCGTCTTTCTCTTTGGTAAATTTTTTCATATTGAACGCTACCTAGCGTCCACCCGCCGCAATGCTTCAAAATGACTAAAGATGTCGCGTGCAGCGGGCGGCAGTCGCGGGCGGCGGGCGAGAACGACCGCTCCCGAACATTTTCGAACACACCATAGAGACGGCGCGCGTGGCTGGTGAGAACGACCACGGCTTTAGCCAACAACCAGAAAGAGCACGCGTTATGCGATAGATAGAGACAGTCGGATCCGAACGCGTTCTATCCGGTAGTCAGACCCAAACGCACGATAGTTTTCTTAGAGAGAGAGAGAGAGAGAAACTTCTGTATAATATACGTTTTGTGCTATATAATACACGGCTAAATTACGAATAGGAATCGGCTCACGAACCGCTGTATTTGACCGAAATAATATTGTGTTATTTTTGTTCGACTTCTGTTTTTGATTTTGTTACCATTACAAAGAGACTCATTGACATTCTTAAAAATGTTCTAACGTTAAAAACTTTGTTAATCATAAGCTAATGTTTGTTTCACGGCGCGGCTGTTATGAAACAGCCTTGTAATAAAACGTTTTCATACATTAGATAAATTAACCTGTAAATTTCCGTGGATAATTTCTCCCGAGGCGCTGGGGAATAATCCTTTCGCAAACTCAAAAGTTGGAGAAATCTCGCAGCAGCTAATTTATCAAAATTGCGAGTACTTTGCATTTGAATTGTAACTGTCTTGGGACGGGAGAGTTTCCCAAGTAATGATCTGTGAATAGTGCGGAAATAGTAAAGAAGGAGCGAATGCTGAACAAAAATAAATATCAAGGGACAATTGTATCTATCTAAACTTGCAAAATAATACCCTCGTGGCGCCCACTGTACAAAGTGACTTTAAACATTACCATCCATATACAAAGTACAGTACGAGGACGTGAAAACAAAATGTCTATTATATTGCTCATTGAGCGTTTAGCCTAAGTTGCGTTTTTCTTCTTGGGCTGCATGATGTTATAAATGCGATAGTCAATCTGTTTCTCTCTTCTGTCTTTTTGATAATTTTTCACACTTAAACTGTTATACCAATTCAGATGTTTGGTATGGAGATTGTTTGAAATCCTGGATTGGATATAGCATAGTTGGCTGTTTATGCTGAAAATCATTCCTGAAAGGAAATCATTTCTCAAGTATGGGAATATTAATCTATAAATTCGACCTTGAAGAGTTTAAACGCAGGTTGAAATTAAGTATTAAATGAGGTATTTTTATACTCGGCATTTATTGCTATCATAGTTCTTTAGGTCTTAATGATCGTGTTTTTATTGGTTTCCGTGAACTTCGAGGGCACATTCTCCAGATCTAATGAAGTTAATTTCTCTAGAAACTAATGTCGTAACTCATACCGTTTTAAAAAAAATCATAATTGTGAGGTCTAAGGGTCTTCGATGTTTAGTGGACTGTATTATGAATGAAAGACTTAAATTTCCATAGTGAGCGCCTACCTCACTTAGGCACTGTTGAAGAGCTGATTATCACTTGATGATAAATGTAAAAGACTGAAGAGAGTAAAATAGAGTGACTTGAAATGGCCGGGAACCGCCATTTTATAAGATTATTTTTGAAGGTGGGAGATTATTCTAAGAATACTCCCGCTAAGCTCGAGTCTTGTTCTGAGAAATGAGCCGAGCTAGTTCTGAGAATCAGCTATTCTTTTTGTGCGTGAGTGGGGGTTTGTTTACTTTATTAAAAAACACATATAATTTCTCATTACACAGAAATAAAGATTATAGCAATAATTAATTAAATTCTTATAAACGATGGACATTGATAAATCTTAAAATTAGAGTAAAACACACGTTATATAAAATGATTAAACAGTAAGAATGATTGAGTAACGAAACAATAATAAACAATAAAAGATTCCTATTAGATTTCAATAAGATTTCTATCCTAACTGATTGACGTGCGTAATTATCTAAATATATTTGCATAGCTGTTTCCGACAGTGTCCCCCTCGGTGTGACTACACCAGTATAGTTAAGGAAACGACTATGTCTAGAATAGAAGTAGTGAATGGAGTACTACTTCGTGGTACTTTAAGCTGCCTTTAACTTGACGGTGACTTTGCGTATTCTAGGCTTTTTTGAAGTCGTACGTCCAGTTTCCTGTAACTCGATTTTTTTTCCGAAATACATGTCTGTGTCTGTATTTCTTTCGAGTATTGTGGCTTTGGGTACCTTGTTGGCGCAAACTACGGTAGCAGAGGCCCTAGCTAAACGTGGGCGTTTAGAAAACGTACCTATATCGAGTAGGTACGGGAGTGGGTCCGATTTATTTGCGACTGACTCTAATTTTTTCGGGCATGCTGCGCCTGTATCCGTAGGCGGGCTTAAGGCCAATTGATGGAGCGTACGGTCTGCGCCTGTGTCCGTAGGCGGGCTTAAGGCCAATTGGCGGAGCGGACGTTCTGCGCCTGTGTCCGTAGGCGAGCTTAAGGCTGATTGATGGAGCGGACGTTCTGCGCCTGTGTCCGTCTTTTTCGCCGTTGGACACCGATCGCGATGATAGTCTGTGTTTTTATTTTCTTTATGCCATATCGTGGCGGGAGAGCGAGCCGACTCGGAACTTAATTGTTCCCCTGTGTACTCAGCCGGTCGCTTTACCTGATCTCCTCCCCCATGATAAAAACGCAGGCTATTTTCATCGCACTCGGTTTCAATAGATACGGGGCCGGATACGACTTTGCTGTCGTGTAACTCTTTCTTGTTACATGGTCGTAAGAGGCCGGCCTCATTTTTATTTTCACGTGACGTATCTGAATTATTTATCGCGCGCAGATTCGGATCAATTTTAGGTATATTTTCGACACTTGTACATTCATTTTCATATTCCACATCCAATAGTGCGGCTATTCCTGTTTTCACGGGTGTCGTTTGAACGCGGCCGACGAAAAAAGACCCACTCTCTTGCGCGTCCCTATTAGGCTCGGGCTTCGCTAGTCTAATGTGACTTACGAAAAAAGGCCTCTTTTGAGGCTCCGGAGCCGGCTCCGGCGTCGCTTGTGTGCTTATACCGTGCAATAAAATGTGATGCCCTGCCTCACAGCCAGAAATGCCGCAGGCTACGTACCTACATTTACTACCTTGCCTATGATTCGGATATAAACATCTAAAACACAACTTGCCGTTTCTAACAACCTCCCACCTATTTGCTATAGGCATCTTATTGAAGTCCGAACACTCACTTAATTTGTGTTCACCTCTGCATATAACACATTTATCTGTATAGGTGGAAGTTGCTTGGGTCGGCTGCGACGCCCTTGGGAGCGTTATTTTCACGGGTGGCGCGGAGTTTCTTTTATCTATCGGTTCGCGTTTTTCTGTATACCTATTCCGATTTACTTGAGCTACCATCAACGGCCTAGGTTCGTCATAATCTGAATCTGATTGTTCTGAGTCACTATAATATTCGTCATACTGCGGCGCGCGGCGACCTTTGCGCATGCGCGGCAGGGGGAGGGGCGCGGGGTCATAGTGCGCCTGCGCGGTGTGCACGTTGGCTCGCGTCTTGCGAATTTGAGATTTTCGCGTTGCGCTACTAATCTCGTTTAAAAACTGTGCCATAGCCACTAGACCCGGTGTCCCTTTATTAATTACGCGATATTTATTCCACTCGTATCGAACAATCAGATTCATTTTATCCACGATTTTATTGACGAGTTCGGGCGCGTATAGAAACTCGTTTTGTTTTAACGACTTAATGGTTGCCACGACGTTGGCAACTTGACCGGCAAAGGAAATTATATTGCTATCATCTTCAGCTAATCTGGGCATACGCTTTACGTTATGAATTTCGTTCAATATTATTTCCTCTGGGTCTCCGAAATGTCGTTCTAACGCGCCTATAATTTCAGCCGGAGATATCGCAGTGTACATTATGGACTTAACTGCGATTTTCGCTTCGCCGCGAAGCGCGCGACGTAAACGGCTGATGTTGGACACGTCCGAATGCATAGGTGCACTATCCTCGTACTCGGCCCTAAATGCGATCCATTCCTGAGGCGATCCTTCGAAATGAGGAAGGTCGTAACTTTGCCTCGAGGCCATGGGTGCATTCCTGTTCCTAGTTACCGCGTCTACGACCCTATGCGAGAGTAATTCTAAGTCCCTATTCATAAATTCGCTAGGTCGTTCGGGTTCGTTACGCGGCGGCGTGTACGGAGGTTCTTGCGTGTGTACACCTATCGCGGCTACCTGGCGTTGCTGTTGAGCAACCCAGCCTAATACGCGAGCATCTCTGGCATCGTGACCCGGCGCCGCCATGCTGGATACCTGAGACGCTTCTATCCTAGCTATCTCGAGCCTACTCCTAGCCGCGGCGGACGCGAGCTGTGCCTGCTGCAATTCGGCGTTCCTAACCTCTAATTCAGCCATTAAAACTGATAACTGACTAGCCCTATCATCTTGTACGCCTACCAAAGTCCGCGGATTACTACGTTGCTCGTTCTCCATAGAGTGAACCGATTGTTCATCATCCATGAGCGGCGCGCGGGTCAAAGGGGCGTGGCCCGGCGGCGCGGCGCCGGGAGTGGGGATAGACGGGTCAGAGTGCGCGGGGGGCGCCTCGGCTTCCGAAGCCTTACGGGGAGCGTTATCTTTCGGCATACTGCTACTTTCGTTTGCGCTACTGGTGCCTTTACTCCACGTACTGGTACTCGTCGTTGTCGTTTGACCGGACGACGGAGTTGTTTGGGAACGGGAACGCGATCTTGTAACGCGTTGTTCCTTATGCATAGTACACCGAGGGGGTGGGGGGTCCCTAACACTATCGGGCCCTAACGCGAACGTTACGGAATTGACGTCGCTGTAACGTTCGGGTACCTAACGTCCCTACGGTTTCTTCTTTCTTCTTTCTTGAAGTTTCGCTAAACCGCTCTTGCATTTAACACCGCAAGGTGCAAGATTGGCCGCTCATCAGCTAAAGCTGGCGGAACTGAACCATGTCAGACCAAAAAAGAACCGAAGTCGAAACTTCTAGGTTCCCGGAACTCAGGCTAGGTACTGGGTTTGCACTGTTCCCTGGTTAGAGTTCCTTTTTGAGGCACACACAGACAACTGAAGACGAAGACGAAGACACGAAGACACTAATCCCGAAGGCACGAACAGTTTGAAGCGCGAAGACCCTCTTGCACGGTGGTATTTCTTTTTTCTCAGCGACTCTTGCAGTCTTCTTTTTTCACTGCGTCACCTTGTTTTTTCACTGCGCCACCTTGCTGTCTTCTTTTTTCACTGCGCCACCTTGCTGTTCTTCTTAATTGTGCTGCAGGGGGGTCCGGAAAAGTGGTCACGGACCGGCCCTTCTTCGGTTTTCTGTCTTCACACGGCGGATCCGGAATAGCGGTCACGGATCACTTTCTTCACTTTTTTCGACGTCACTGCGGGTCCGGAATAGCAGTCACGGTGTCACGATGTGACTTCTTAGTTCGAAAAGTTGCCACTAGATGGCGCTAGTCGAGCCACTAGTTTTCGATTTAATTATTTTTCCAAAACGTTTTAAATATATGTTAGGTATTTTTATTAGTAGATATATAGCTACTTCTTGGTTTTTTATAAATAAATAATTATGTCTCTTGTATCATAGACAATACCTGCCATAAGCAATGAGCTGCGAGATTATTTAGTATTCACAGTACTGGCAAGTTTTGTTCTGACCGTTTATGACGGTTATCTTTTGTTTCAAAAAGCCTATAAAACGGCTTGAAACAAAGGAACCGGCCTCTTTCTACTCAAAACAATCAGCCTTAGTGGCCGTATTGTTTCTAGCCCGTAATTCGGTAAGTTCACTATAATTACGACCTAAGTGCAAATTCTAACCTCAAAATATTACCTTGATGTAGTGAATTAATTGTATTCCTTTCAGTTTTAATTGTAGCAGCTTCCAGTTTCTATAACTGAATAGCTGGACGTACCCTAGTGTTCTAATGCATTAATTTGTCTATTGTTTTCCATAATAGTAACGTAACTAATTTAAATATCATTTTAACGTTCTTTTCCTAACCTGCTTGTAATTACTGTATGACCTAGCCTTGTGCCACAAACACTAGATTCAGACCACTCCCCTGCTCTTAATTATCTGGTCGGAACTAGCTGTTTGCTGGGTGCAAGGCTACGATCTGGAGTTTCCTTACTCACGCCACGGACGGAATTTCCAGGGTGCTACGTTTGGGCTTGAGAGTCCCACACCTCCTCACTACTGCGCGCGGCCTGGGCTGCAATCTGTCGGGAAGCTGAGCCCGACACCTTGAAGGAGCTGCCCTTCAAGGACTGCCGCAGCCAAAGCAGGCCGTGATCGCCCTACGGAGACCAGAGCCCCTGGACGTCCCCGGCCAGCGTCGCGCCGACACCACCTCACGCCACACGCGCCCACATCACCAGCGGGCCTGATACCAGATCGTCAGCCAGGGGAGTCCCAGTGGCCTAACCAAGTTCCAATCTACGAACCCGCGACCTACTTTACCCTAACGTTCGCAAGCCTATCGGTTCTGCTAAATAAATGTATTAAACTATTTGTTGGTTTAAATCCAGACCCGGTAGGGAGCCTTGTGACAGTGGCGCCCTCATACGTGGTTAGATTGGAACTGGTGCGGTCAATTTAGTGTTTGTGTGTGCAATTTTCTGTGTTTTGTGAGTGTTCCTGCTATCTCGCAGCAATTTTCTTTCGCGGTGTGATCCCCGTGTGGTTACCGGGTCAGAATCGTGCCACCGTCTTTTTTTTCCTGACGTGTCGTAGGAGGCGACTATAGGACCTAATTTTTGGCGGTTTAATTTGAAATTTGTGCATTTGTGTTGTTGCGGCGCCTTCTGCGTCGTAAAATCTATCCTATAATTTAAATTCTAACGTTTTTTCTTTTAAATATCTAACGGTTTTTTTTTTCAAATTTTTAACGATAAATTTCAAATTTTTAACGGTTTTTTTCCCCTCAACGGTTTTTTTTTCCCTACACTATTGCTGCCAGATAGTACTATTGTTTTGTGTTTGTATAATTTTTTCTAGGAACACGTAGTTTTTTTTGCTGTAATTGTAACATACAGTAACTAGTTTTTTTGTTTAATATCTACAAGGCACTTAGGTTTTTATTTGCGTGGACTTACCATTACGGCAGTTAAATTGCCTAGTTTAATTAGTGACTGGTACCAAATATTGTTTTTGTCTTTTAAATTTCACTAACGTTACGTATATCGCAACGTCATTATGGCTAAATTAGTTAAATATCTACATAGTTTCATATCAGCGATCAAATCTCTGAACGCTTTAGAACAGGTTCTGCACAGAATATACCTACTTAATTTCGTTATCTTATAGCACTGAACGCTGCACTCGGACTAAATTCCTAGTTAATTTTCCTTTGACAATTTATCTAACTTAAATTTGAACATAATAATCTATAGCTGAAATGATAAAATTTTACTTAATATACTACGATATACTTGAATCTAAACTTAATAATTTATAGCTAAATGATTAAATTTTACTAAATAACTAATTGACTTGCTACGATATACTATTGATATTAACCCAAACATATTTGTTGTCTTTGTTTTTGTCAAGTGCGTTAGTGTACCTACCTACACTATTTGTTAATCTACTTGCTACCGTACCTATCTTCTACTTCTAAATTCGTCTAGCGTGTGGCGTAGCTAAGCGACCGCCGTTAGTTTCGGATTATCTACCGGGTATGTTAGGTTAAGGATTTTGGCACTTGACAATTAAAAGTTCTAAATTTGATATTTTATAAATAGTAGCTATATTTATTTCAGAAAGATAGGGGTCTCATACGTATTTCTATTGGTAATCTATCACTGGATGAATGCCTAATTCATTAATACGGTGTTGATGACTAGTTATTTCAACTTCTATAATTTCCATAATACTTACATATGACTTATTGTCTACTTTTGGCATACGCGTGCATTACCGATGTCTCCGTAGCGAATAAAAGTATATTGCACTAATAGGTTGTTTACGCTCGGAACGCGTTCCAAGCGAAACAGGTTTTATTCCTTCTGTTATCAGTTACTTTTACTTACCGAGCTGCATGTAGAAGTTAGTTGCCGAACCGGTTTTGGATGACGCTTCACGTCGATTTAACTATTAGTTACCTACCTAACTGTTTGTTGCTATCTACTTATTTACTTACCGAATCCTAGTATTTTTGCGATCCATATACATAAATGGTACCGCTTAATTTTTATGTAACAGCTTAGTAATCTCGTTGTATCTTCCGTATTACATTGTATTGTTTGTTGCTACCGGACACTTAGTTTTTCTGTTTGGTTGAAACAAAAGCCTTAATGCCCGAGCGGTGCATAACTCGTAAAATAAGCCTTTATGTCTATTACTAGGTATCTATGTACGTCGAGCGGTTAGTAACTCGTAAAATAAGCCCTTAGCTGTATATAGTGCCAGGTAAACTTTAATATAGGACGGGTGGCTATCCTATGACCAGATTTGAAAATAGGTGCGAACAACAGTCGTTCTCGAGTTTCTATCTTGCCAATTCTTTTCGTAAGGGTCAAATCCTATACATTAAAAGGAGTTGACCTACTTTTGTTTTGCTGAGCACAACATAGCTAAGTGTTGTGTTCTTTTGTGATTGGTGATGTATGTTTGCGTGATTTATAATTCTTATTACGATTAGGTTTCTTAGGCGGATTTCGACTTTCAGGAAGTAGAAATCCTTACTCGGGAAAAACGGGGTACTGTCACGATGTGACTTCTTAGTTCGAAAAGTTGCCACTAGATGGCGCTAGTCGAGCCACTAGTTTTCGATTTAATTATTTTTCCAAAACGTTTTAAATATATGTTAGGTATTTTTATTAGTAGATATACAGTGCGTTACCAGCAAGCAGGCTTTTTTTAAAGTAGGGTAAAGTAACGTTGTTTCTTAACCTAACCATGACCTTCATTTAATTCATCGACTAAAATTCCGATTTCATAAATTTTCTAACAAAATTTTAATTGCAAGCAATGTACAGCAAAGTACTAAATTGACAATTAGATGTAAATGCCAGCCCTTCATTCTTTGTTTATAACGAAGACATCAAGATAAATGCCTGCATCTACCTATTTCAACAATTAGAGATACCAGGATTGCTACACTTACGAAAACTACGGAAAAACAACACTAATAAAATAAAACTTAAAAAGCAATACGAGTACTAGACATTTGGACCTGTTTGAAGTGATCGAGAATCCTTTCTTCAAGTTGTACGTGCACAATTCCGTTTAATAGTCCTTTCAGACTAACCAGATAGGACCATGCATTCTCTGGACCTCGCTGGACAGCCATTGTTATCAAACGAAGATTATGTGGATGCCGCTGATTTCGAAACCACTCTCGATAAAGTCTCAAGGCTTGAGGAACATTTCCACGTGTCGCACAAATCATGTCAGATAATTCACATGTGTCTTTAGCCATTTTAACGCAAAAAAACATCAGTTTTGCAAATAAATGTTTGTTTTGTAATTTGACAAGCCAATGTCAATACTTTTGTAATTGTCATGTCAAATTTTAGAAAAAACTCTTTAAGCTGTGTAAAAAACTCCATACATAAACGTAATGATAAGGACGGCATTAATTGTGGGATTGTTTTTCTCAACTTTTCACCTCCGTACCACGACATGCCTTGTACCAAGTGCATCAGCGATATGAATAACGATAATTACGTAGTACACCTACTACATTTAAAGTGCGGATTTAGGAAATTGAATTGTGCAGTTAATTCGCATAATTATGATTTGCTAATACTTGCAAACGATTGCTAATGAAGCATATTATTATCAGTTTTAATAAAAGCCCGTATACCGGTAACACACTGTATAGCTACTTCTTGGTTTTTTATAAATAAATAATTATGTCTCTTGTATCATAGACAATACCTGCCATAAGCAATGAGCTGCGAGATTATTTAGTATTCACAGTACTGGCAAGTTTTGTTCTGACCGTTTATGACGGTTATCTTTTGTTTCAAAAAGCCTATAAAACGGCTTGAAACAAAGGAACCGGCCTCTTTCTACTCAAAACAATCAGCCTTAGTGGCCGTATTGTTTCTAGCCCGTAATTCGGTAAGTTCACTATAATTACGACCTAAGTGCAAATTCTAACCTCAAAATATTACCTTGATGTAGTGAATTAATTGTATTCCTTTCAGTTTTAATTGTAGCAGCTTCCAGTTTCTATAACTGAATAGCTGGACGTACCCTAGTGTTCTAATGCATTAATTTGTCTATTGTTTTCCATAATAGTAACGTAACTAATTTAAATATCATTTTAACGTTCTTTTCCTAACCTGCTTGTAATTACTGTATGACCTAGCCTTGTGCCACAAACACTAGATTCAGACCACTCCCCTGCTCTTAATTATCTGGTCGGAACTAGGTGTTTGCTGGGTGCAAGGCTACGATCTGGAGTTTCCTTACTCACGCCACGGACGGAATTTCCAGGGTGCTACGTTTGGGCTTGAGAGTCCCACACCTCCTCACTACTGCGCGCGGCCTGGGCTGCAATCTGTCGGGAAGCTGAGCCCGACACCTTGAAGGAGCTGCCCTTCAAGGACTGCCGCAGCCAAAGCAGGCCGTGATCGCCCTACGGAGACCAGAGCCCCTGGACGTCCCCGGCCAGCGTCGCGCCGACACCACCTCACGCCACACGCGCCCACATCACCAGCGGGCCTGATACCAGATCGTCAGCCAGGGGAGTCCCAGTGGCCTAACCAAGTTCCAATCTACGAACCCGCGACCTACTTTACCCTAACGTTCGCAAGCCTATCGGTTCTGCTAAATAAATGTATTAAACTATTTGTTGGTTAAATCCAGACCCGGTAGGGAGCCTTGTGACAACGGACCGACAAAATTTCTCATTCGATGAACACGGAGGACCCGGAAATGCAGTCACGGGCCTTTTCTCGGCGATCTTCTTTCGATGAGTACGGCGTGTCCCGGATTTAAGATCTCACGGGACAATTCGGCGATAATTTTGCTGACGACGATTTTTGAAGGTTTGTGTCTTCGTGCTTCTTTATCTTCTTATTGCTGCTGTGGTGTGTCCATTCTTCTTTGATGCGGCTTCTGAAGGACCATTGTGAGGTCTAAGGGTCTTCGATGTTTAGTGGACTGTATTATGAATGAAAGACTTAAATTTCCATAGTGAGCGCCTACCTCACTTAGGCACTGTTGAAGAGCTGATTATCACTTGATGATAAATGTAAAAGACTGAAGAGAGTAAAATAGAGTGACTTGAAATGGCCGGGAACCGCCATTTTATAAGATTATTTTTGAAGGTGGGAGATTATTCTAAGAATACTCCCGCTAAGCTCGAGTCTTGTTCTGAGAAATGAGCCGAGCTAGTTCTGAGAATCAGCTATTCTTTTTGTGCGTGAGTGGGGGTTTGTTTACTTTATTAAAAAACACATATAATTTCTCATTACACAGAAATAAAGATTATAGCAATAATTAATTAAATTCTTATAAACGATGGACATTGATAAATCTTAAAATTAGAGTAAAACACACGTTATATAAAATGATTAAACAGTAAGAATGATTGAGTAACGAAACAATAATAAACAATAAAAGATTCCTATTAGATTTCAATAAGATTTCTATCCTAACTGATTGACGTGCGTAATTATCTAAATATATTTGCATAGCTGTTTCCGACAATAATCTTAATTTAATCACCAACCAGTATAAATGAGCTGTCATAATTCCAACACTGTCATAGTTGACGTTAATTTTTGAGTAACTCAGAAGTGTCTTTTAAAATGGTTAGCAACTCAATATTAATTTATTTTGTATGAAAAGTAAAAAAAAAATGTTTTTCGAATTAAACAAAAAGCGATATACCAGGTAGCTGCTGTTGACGTACGAAGCAACCTGTCGAATATAACGGAAATCAAAAATAACACCGAGTATCTGTTATGTGATATTTTATGTTTTTTTACAGTCAAAATCCAACTTTTAACACCAATAAACATCACGACTTTAAGCTTTGCCCTCCGAGCATTACATGACGTTCGCGTTGTTTCATAGTTATTTTACACAGTCGATAGTATTAAAAATTTCGATTTTAACTAACCTGTTATCTGGGAGTGTGACAGGCTAATCCCCAGTTACAGGTCACGTGACAAACAAACAGTGCGCAGCGCGGGAACTTTTAACTGGCGATAAGGCAGATAACAGCGTTAGTAGAGCTACTGGCGAAGAGGGCAAACTTTTCAATGGCGAAAATACGCGCGGTTGCAATAAATAAAGTAAATAAAAAATCTTGGATAATCTTACATAAATTGACCCAGTCCTAAACTAAGCAATACTTGTACTATGGGTACCAGTGGCGTGGCGTAGAAAATATCCTTGGGCAAGCCGGTGCAGATGTGGCGTACAATTTCCTTAAAAGCTGTAGAATAAGGTGCTCAAATTCCTGATACTGGGCAAGCCGGTAGGAATCGAGTTCTTTGGACGCCACGCTACTGATGGGTACTAGACGGCTTATATGGATAAATACATGCTTAAATAAAAGACATCCATGACTCAGGAACAAACACTCGTGCTCATCACTCAAATATTTGTCCTTACCAGGATTTGAACCCGAGACCTCTAGCTTCGTAGGCGGCGTCACTCCCACTAAATTAAACGTGGTGTCAATCTGGCTATAACATAGCTTACTTTAAGAATGCATTAAGAGCCACAAGCTGCCTCGTGTTATGTTTTTTTATTATATATTTCCTAATGTTCTTATTTATTGTTACAGGTATGTTATGTCACCGTCGTTATGTTACTTTAACGTCGCAAAGCAAGTTGGACTGTGTGGCGAAACAGAATTTGCTGAAGTATTTTCAATACAACAAAGTAAGATAATTTTATTATATCTGTCATAAGTCATGTTCATAAGTTATATTTTGTTTTGCGTAAGATCCTGGGGCCTGTCAAGAGTGAAAACGGCACGTGGAGGATCCGTAAGAACATAGAGATCCAGGAGCTGGTGGCTGAACCCAACATCATCGGCGTAACAAAATCACACAGACTTCGCTGGTTTGGTCACCTACTCCGAATGGGAGAGGATCGTGCGGCCAAGAGAGCGTACGTGGGACGACCAACTGGTCGCCGCCCGGTTGGGCGACCCAGGTACCGCTGGGAGGACAGTGTGCAGGCGGATCTGCGACGTCTTCAAGTCGTTAACTGGCAAGAAGTTGCGCAGGATCGGGACAGATGGCGTTCTCTCGTTTTGGAGGCCAAGACCCTCTTTGGGTCCCTGAGCCAAGTTAGTTAGTTAGTTGTCATAAGTCATAAACAAGAAGTTATAGTTACCGGATCTGTAATTATGAATACTGATTGTTTCATCAATCCAATCAGTCAATTAATTGAACTGAACTGCTATAGGGAGTACTTCAAAAAGGGAGTGGTTTTAATGGGAAACACGCACACAATGCTTACGTTACTGCAATAAAGCGTCCTTCAAGAAGGGAGTGAATAGGTTTTAAAGGGTTGGTATCACGGCCATAATTCCTCTGGCATTACAAAAGTCCATAAGCTACGGTAACTGCTTAGAGCTTTATCACACTTGCGATTTGCGAGCGAACTGAGGCGAGTTAGAAACGAAGTTCCATACAAATGTTGCTCGTTCGCCGCGACTGATTTTGTATGGAAACTTGCCCGCAGCTCGCCCGCAAATTGCAAGTGTGAAAAAGCCCCACCAGGCCACACGCTGTTTTCTAGTAGTAGTATAAAAAAACATGCCGTATACACTACAAGTATTTTATTTGTGTTTAATATTCTCTTGTAAATAAATAGCTTCATAGCGCGTGTACCGGAGTATAAAGGCTGGTATCTCTGGTCTGAAAGCGGATTTCGTTTTAGTGTCGCCATCGTGTGGAGCTAGTTGTAACGTTATTTGTTATTGCAGTTTTCGTGTTGTTGCTTATCTTCATTCGGCACTACGCATTGTAAAAGGTCGTTGAAAAGTTGCTATCGTAAAACTAGATATTCAATGTAAGCAATTTGGACGCGGGTCCGATTGTGGGGTGTGTTTTAGTTTATAAATCGAGCGGTTTTTAGTACATTGGTATTTTAAGGCGTTTTCGTTTTTAGCTCTATTCACTATTCGTCTTGTTATTTTTTCGTCTCAATGGTATTTTACTTTATTAAGATATAATTTTATGATTTCTTAGTTAATTAACATAAACAAAAGAATACAAATAGCGAATGAGACTTATATCCAACGAGATAAATAGTGAATTGAATAAAACCAAAGACGATAGAACGAATAACGAATGAGACTAAAAAATAACTAACATCGATCGTGCCCAAAGAAGATAGTGACAAACACCGAAAGAGCCTGAATAAGAAAAATATTCAATATAAGTGTGACCAAATAAGAAAAAGACTAGGCTACGATGATGACGAATGAAGAATGGGTGGTGAAAGCAGAATGACACGAGTTCAGAACTCGACAAGAAATGAATGGGACGATCCGAGATGATATTGTTAGAGACGCCCAATTCTCCAAATATAAAGAGAGTTAATAATTCCTTTAAGCAAAGACGGTTAAAAATCAATTTTAACGACATCAAAGGTGTAAAATTGTTTTATTTATCTTGATACATTTTATCTGCGCAAAACAACATAAGAAATAATAAAAACAATCGGCCATAGATTCGCTTCCCATCTATTATTTATCTATTAAAATAAAAAAGTACAATCGGCGAACTTGATGCCTTAAGATGCATTCTCTACCAGTCAACTATTTATTGGGTAAAACAGAGTCTTTAGTTGGTGTAAGATTGTTTAAAACCGAAACGACATTTAGAATTAGTATCATTTGAAAAAAATGCAACCCACTACAACACCTCCACCTTTTTTAACCCGGTTAAAAAGTCTTGAAATAACATAACGGTGAAAATACAATCAACTTCGTCAACATTTTGACAAATTGCTTCTGCAGAGCGTAACACATACTGAGTCGAGTGCGGATACAGCGCAAAACGAACTTTTCTAGAACGACTTAAGCGGCTTTATTGTGACGATACATACGACTTCATTAAGCTGCGTGCGTGGATCCGCGGATTTGTTTAATAAAGCCTTAATCTGTTCGAACAAACATGGCGACAGCTTAGATCTCAAACGAGACGTAACTTGAGCTAACGAACTGCCGAAGACTTACATGAGTATTTTTGTAGGTTTTAAACAACTGATTATCATGTGGATATTACATTAGTACATTGTGTATCAAGGGCGGTAAGTAAAGAATTACAAACGAGTGTTTGTTACAAGGCCGAGGCGAAGCCGAGGGCTTTAATAACACGAGTTTGTAATTCCTTTACCGCCCGTGGCACACACAATGTTTTTCATCACACTTGTGAGGAAATCTGATTAAAATAACCTTACTTAACCTAAATCAAATTGTAAAACTGACAGTGACATAAGTGACATATTCCATAGACAATGCGAACGTCAATTCACGTTCGGAAACCATAGCGGTAAAGACTAAAAATGGTTTATTTTATATTTGCAAAATACTGAAATACTAAATTTAAACATTTAATTATTGTTACAGAAATATGTGTTTACATGTATTTGCAATAACAGTTCTCTTTAAATAAATATTTCAGTAGTAAAAGTTAAAAAAGTAAGTTGGCGTTTCCTTTGAAAATGACAAATAAGAGTAAAACAGAACCAGCGTTTCAAATTTAAAAAGAAAACCATTACGCCCTAGGGCGTAATAGGTCATTTACGGCCCGCAAAACCTACGTGTAATGACACCATTTTCGAGCAAGTGTGATGAAAAAATATGAACGTCATAGAGATACGAAACGAGGCCGGCTACCAGATTTTTGTGCTATCGCCTTGGTAGTACTACTATAGGTTGGCAACGTCGTTGGTGACACTCACATGTGTGCTTTTTGCTATGTGCAGCCGTAACTACTTACACAAGTTACCGCCAACACGAACGGCGACCGACGGAGGCAGCCTCTGCAGGCAGACGTTCGTGTTGGTGGTAATTTGTGTAAGTAGTTACGGCTGCACATATCAAAAAGCACACATGTGAGTGTCACCAACGAAGTTGCCAAGCTATAGACATTATATCGAAATCCCACTAATATTATAAATGCGAAAGTTTGTGAAGATGTTTGGATATTTGGATGTTTGGATGTTTGTTACCTTATAACGGGGTAACAACTGGTTGGATCAAGCTGAAATTTGACATGCATGTAGACCAAGTCCTGGATTGAAACATAGGATACATTATATCCCGGTAAAGAGTTCCTTTGGGACAATAACGGGAACAACGCGGGCGAAGCCGCGGGAAAATGCTAGTAAATAATAAAAGCAGGAGTTGCTCCGTGATCTCGCTACACGACTACTAATACCGAATTTTGCCCCTTCGAAGAGGCTAAGCCTCCAGAAAGAGCACGCGTTATGCATTAGAGAGAAATGGTCGGATGTGGTGCGTTCCGACCAGTGGTCGGGACTCGAACGTCAGTTTTGTGAGAAAGAGAAACTTCTGTACATAGTACTATTACTCTGTGGTAAAAGTAAGTTGATAAAGCTTAAATATTCAAAATTTAATCCAATCCAATTCTGTGTACGAACTATCGAACTATCGAGGTTTGAACGGTTTACCCTTGAATTGTCGACAAACGTTTCATCGACATATCATTTCATCGAAATATCATTTCATCGAAAGTTAATTTTCTCTGAAACCATATTTTTCTAGAAATTAATATAAAACAAACCTAACCTAACCTACAAGATCGCTCTTTAAAAAATTCTGAAAAGTTAACGGTTTCGGAGAAAAAAGTTGTCGACGAAATGAAAATTCGATGAAATGAAACATTCGATGAAACGTTTGTCGGCGAAACAAGGGGACAACAGGTTTGAACACATATTTGAATTCTATTACAATGACTAATTACATTGAACAATTAAACACGACTTATTGTATTGAGGCCGAGAGCACAAAATTTGAATAGACTGAAATCAATATACTCCTGTCATATTCTCGATCTTTAATGAATGACAATGTTTATTTCCATTTTTGACTGAGATGTACATTCTCATGTATATCTGTGTCCCACTGCTGGGCACAGGCCACTTTCATAGACGAGTGAATGGGCTGTAGTTCTCACGCTAGTCTACTGCGGATTGGATACTTCATATACACCTTTGAATTTCTTAGCGGATGTATGCAGTGTTTATGTGTGTTCGCGGTGTATTTCCTGGTTTTCTCATAACCGTGACCACATGAAGCCATTGCTGTGCACCAAAGCTCTTCACTTCATACATCGTCTTTGTAGCGTCCTCGAAGTAGGTATATTACAGATAAGAGTAACAATTCCTGGTGCAACAAACAGCGATGATTGTTTATTTTCAGAAAATTGCTTTCCGCAAACATGGACCATTAAGTTAGAAATGTCCCGTTACAAATTCTTTCAAAACAGAGAACTAAGACGTCTCAACGTTGTTTCCAATAATTCCATCTCCAGTGACCTATTTTGCGGGAGTTTCGTACGGAATTCTACGTTAGAAATTTCAAAGTTGTTTTTCGCTTTTCGCGAAGGGAATCGAAGGAAAAATACCGCAAATAGTGCCTCGATCGAACTATTGGAGGTGAAGCCTAGAAAGGTGTCCCGTATATTGGTTTTGGCGAACCTTCCACAATTTACAAATTTGGCTTAAATAACGTAGGGACTGCGTCTGCAATCTCTTATGAGCTTACGTGACAGTATTTGTTGGTGATGTGGTGAGATAAGAAATAGAATTCGGAATGTCATTGATGCTATTTTTGCACAAGTCTTAATGTGTTTGTGTTAGAAGTTTTCGGATATAATAGCATATTTCTATATCTGACAGGTCGTTCGTTCGGGTTCACTTCTTCTACATTCCTATTTCGTTCACTTCCAATCTCGCCCATACTCCTGATTCAGCGACTTTCCGAGTAGTATTCCTAATCTATCCACATTTCCATTTCGTCCACATTTACAAATCCATAGTACGTCTATACAAAACCGCCTCAAAAAGTTTCTAAATCCCAGACTCCATGTGAAATCCTTCCTTCACTACTAGTTTGTGTTGCTGAAACCGTCCCATCATGCCGTCAATGGCAGCCGGAATCAATGTTATTCGGGTCGGGTCATCGCAGCCCTGATACAGCCAAGAGCTTCCCATTTCAACAGGGCTCTAGGTAGATATCCAACGGGTTAACTGGCCTCCTTATTTTGTTGTTCTTACTTAAGTAGACATCATCATGTATTTGAGCTTCGCTCTTGTCTTGCTCTCTCTACCTTTTCCTCTACTTATTAATATAATGTAGTATTTTTTATTGTCTGACATCATCAAACTAAGGGTTTTTTTAAAGTGTGGCATGCGAAACTTACTCAATTCAGTCTTAAAATTGTTATTTGCCTTGTTTTTCGATTACTTTCTTTTTCTTCAATAAGGATCCACGGCCATTTAAAATTCTGAAAGTGGTCCATGCATTACTAAAGTTCTATCACCACCATCACCACTGATTTAACCGAAAATTATCGGGAAAGCTTTTTGATAATGGAAATCAGTCGCTGCCTTAAGCTTAATAAATCTCGTGATAAGCGAAGTTGTTGCCAGTTGTACTAGTCCAGATTTTCTTCGATATATTAAATCTCCTTTGTAACCAATAAAAGTAATCGTTCGAATTCCAAACAACATCAAAAGCAAACATTAAACTGGCTGCCTTTCCGGCTGGTAGCGGGCGGTTTTTTTTAATTATCGCTCCGTCTTTTCGCAACACTAATTGGATTGTTTAGCAAACAAAGGGGCTATTGTTTCGCCCCCACTTCTTTGCCGCTTTGTTGGTTGTTTTCTGCGCGATACATTTCCGGGCCTATTGCGTGTCGGGATTGCTATTGATGCCTTTTACTGTAAGAAATGTGTGACGAATCTCCCGTTATTGGTATTGGTGATGTAATAATAGTGCATTATGTACCTAGGACGGTAAGCTAAACCCATGCTTTAGGTGAGTGTAGCCCGAGCCACCAACGAGGACCATAAATATGCAATCTACCGCGTGTATGTGTTGAAGGAAGTATACTTCGTCTACCAAATAATAAAATCGTTATTTACGCCGAATTGGTTTTATTCTTATCAACATTAAACTCGTAAATTATAAATTATAATCCATCAAGTCAAACTTCAACTTCCTGACATGACATCTTAAACAGCCAAACCTCATCATAGACAATGTACCAAGAACACAGGTTTACTATGCTTACAACTCGGCCATCCTTTACCTAGAGTGAGTCCTCTCACTCCACATTATAAAAAAATACTTCCTCTACTCTACTCCTACTGTGTTGTAGTCTGTTTTGATCTGCGTTCATCTGTGCTAAACTCTGTATTCATCGCACACTGACCGCTCAAAACCTACTAAGCCTACGTTCACAATACAAGATGTAATCTGTTGTGATCTGCGACCATCTGTGCAACATGCTTCGGCACTGGTTGCTCACAACTTACAGGATCATCGCATTCTCACCTAGCAAATGCCATGGGAGCAGTCTGTTATGATCTGCGATCATCTGTGCAATATGCTACCGCACTGAAAGCTCACAACTCACTATCATGTCACTAACATATGACAATGCCACGATAGTAATCTGTTATGATCTGCGATCATCTATGCAATATGCTACCGCACTGAAAGCTCATAACCCACAACCATAACATTCTCACCTAACAATGTCGTGGGAGTTATCCCCGTTGCTGCGATCAACTTTGTAAGTGGGCTATCTCAATTGTGAGTAATCAACGTTAATAACCTTCTAATAATCAAAATGTATTATCATATCATGTTCCTTAACGGAACGTTACAATAATAATATCAAATTTAGAATGCTCACTTTTGCCATTATAAAATCTAATTTATACTTCCGCCGTCGTTGGTATTATCTGCACCCGACTACATCACACTCTTTTCATTACCCTCATTATTATTTTTAGTTAAGTCATTTGTTTGTTTATTACAATTTGCATTAGTGTGACCCAATCGGTTACAAAGTGTGCACTTAATCGTTTTCTTTGTGCAATTATAACTGTAATGACCCGGCTCATTGCAGTTGAAGCACGTCACAGCCCTAGACGTACTAGTTTGCGATCCAATTATTTTATGGGGACCTAACTGGTTGGTGTCTGGTATGGTAGACATTTCATTGTCCTGACTGTAGTTTAAATGTTCACGAGACTGTTGTTTAGTGGATTGGAAATATTCCAATACCTGCTCGGGTTCCAGACACTTGGCAGCCTTAGCGCCAAGCCTCAGGGTACGATCTTCTATCCCGTACAACAAACAGTCCACGGCCCGCTTACCTTTTATTTCACAGCGATGTAGGAGATTAATTTTCTCGTAAAAATATAATTCAAGTGATTCATTATACTGCACCTTTTTCGACAACATTTCAGTTAAAAGTTCGGCATAATCATCGCTACTAGGAAAAGAGTCAACTAGCTTGTTTTTCCATTCGGGCCACGAAAACGACATAGAAGGGAGAGATTGATACCAAGTCCGTGCAATGCCCGCTAATTTCGGCAAGGCATAATGAATGATTTGATCATCACCCCACTGATATAATTTAGCGCATTCCTCAACCTTTTTTAGCCAAATGTGTATCGTTTGACCCTTTATCATGGGATCAAATTCCGGTATTACATTACCTAGAACTGGGAATTTGTTCCCTTCTGGTCGTTTATTCGTTAAAGACTTAACTAAGTCCGATAAAATTTTCACAATATTACTCGATTCAACAGTTAAGTTACTCACGCAATCCTCCTGAGATAGCCCACCGTTCGATTTAATCCTAGCACTATCGTCACGACGTCTTCGTCCACTGCCGTGCGAGTCGCGCTGTCGGCGCTTTCGCGATCTGCTCCTCCGCTCGTTGTCGCCCGTTAAGGTGTATCGATGGTGACTTCGGCTTCCACTGTGTCTGCGTCGTGATTGGCGCGACTGACGTTCACGCGATCTGCTTCTTCGACCATCACCATTGTCCTTAAAGTCTCGTTCTTTAATTTGTTCGTGCGCGCCGTCGCGGGGTATGCTTGGTGTAAGCGTGCGCAAGCTACGCACACGATTTTCACGCCTGGAGCTTTTTCCTGACCTTGACGCCTGACATTGTTGTCTCTTATGGCTATGCTTCCTTTTACGCGAGCGCGATTTCCTCTTTCCCTCGCCGCGACTATTCTCATTCGAATCGCTGTGCCTAAGAGCCTTATCATCAGACGGCCATTCTCACGAAGTATGACTGCGTCTCCATACATGGTATGAAAACACCGTCGCGGTAATTATGTGACCGCAGACATACTTCGTGAGAATGGCCGCAGACATAGACATAGACAGAATTTTTTGTGGCAAAAACGTAAATTAAGTAGGTACTACCTTCCGATAATAAATGTATCGATAACTGTTTCAAATGCTTATTTCGAAGTGACATTTCATAATAGATATAAAAGTTCACCGAATAAAATTTACTAAAATGCTGATCACTATCCATCCATGTTATAGAATGATAATATGTAATTTAAGAATTTTATAGGCATTATTTTTAAGGATTTTAAAATTTAAATGATTCTTACACAAAAACCTCTTTTAATAATATTCAATCAATTTTCATACAAAGTTAACCGAAACCAAGAGTGCCTTGCAACATGGGCCAATTTATGTAAGTTGTATGACGTATATGACATTGTGTAGCATAGTACTTAGTATACAGTATTATAGGTATGCACGTTGCATGTGCATAACTGTCATAAGAAAGTAAAATATAATCGATAAATTAATATCGTTGGAAAGTCCCTAGGACAATTTTATTCGTGCCACAAAAACCTATGTCTGCTTATCACACTAGCGAGTTGCGAGCGTACTTTGTATGAAAGCGATTAGGGCCGATACAGACGGACTACGACCCAACTGCAACTCCCTACGATTTATATGGGAACTGCATCACAACTGCACGCCGACTGCGCAGTTGTGATGCAGTTCCCATACAAATCGTAGGGAGTTGCAGTTGGGTAGCAGTCCGTCTGTATCGGCCCTTACGCAGCGAGTTCGCCGCGACCCATATTTGTATAGAAAACACGCTCGCAACTCGCTAAATGTGTTTTATCATTTCTTTATTGATCAACAAAGCATCATACGCCTACTGAACACAATTTGCCCCTTTCTAATGATAACGCGTACGAAAAATGTAATTCTACAAAAGTCTTGAAATGTCTTGCAGGTCTTGCTACAAAGACGACAAATAAGTAAACGACTTCAAGAGAATTTCGACACTCGACACAAAGGAATTGTCATTCTTACTTATTTTGCGCCACTTGATAAGCATGATCTAAAAGTATTAGGTATTTTCATCTCGCCTCTTTCCTCACTCTTTGAGATCAAGCCTCAATGCCTCAACCTATTATTATGTTGTCAATAAATAAATGTCCTGGATTGTCATTGCTCATTTTATTTTTATTTTTAAATTTTAATGATATATGACATTCTGTATTTTTTGACTATTCCTGTTTTAACTTATTCTTTGTGCCCAATTTATTTTGACATTGAATGTGTATTTTGACCTTGTTAATTGATTTTTTATTTTGTTTTAGTATTATTATTTATTATTTTTATATTTCATTGTATAATTTGATTTTGTAAATTGTTTATTCCATTTAACTATCCCTGTTTTAACATATTCTTTGTGCTTAATTTATTTTGACATTTAATGTGTATCTTGACCTTGCTAATTGATGTTTTATTTTGTTTTTATTATTTATTTTTATTTTTTCATTGTATAATTTGATTTATTCCATTTAATTGACGATCTCGCTTTAAATTCTTATAACTTGACATGCAATGCAACTTATAATGTAATTTTAAAACGAGAAATAAATAATCTAATCTAATCTAATCTGTCGCGCACGAAATAAGGAAAGGTTGAACGGCAAAAACATATTCCTCTGTTCCGAATACTCACTTTGAGCGGTCAGCAAAAACATGCATGGCTAGTAGACATGTATAGCTCGCAAGTAAATGATTCAAAAGAGCCTATATCAGTTGGTCTAGCTCACCGGCTCACTAGCGCAGTTCCAATTCAAACAACTCAGTATATCTTCCAATTCACTCGCTCACTCGCTTTCAAGTCGCTCTATTGAGCCGTGGGGCACAAGAAAAGATGCGGCAAACACGAACTTTTTGTCCCTGTCTTGTCACCGTATACCTAAATGTTCTCTTTTTCGTTCGGAAATATTCGGATTTGGAACTACTGAGGTATAAGAGCTAGAGAGCCGTTGACACACCACGAAGCTACTGAGGTCAGTAGCATCACATAAGCGCATTCAGTAGTATAAGCTGTAGCCGCCGTTCCCGATGATATGAAGAGGTGCGACAGCTTGTAATAAAACTCTGATATTCTGGACTGTATTGTATTTTCAACATAGGTTCTGGTTAGGTACAGATATTGTAGTACCTGTTTCGACCGTTAACAGTGGTAGCCGTGGAAGAAGTGTAAGACAAAGGAATCTAATTTTAATGCAACGGTTAAGAAAAGTTAGGTATGTGTCGCGATGCTATTGGTCGGTTTCTAGGAGTGCGTTCCATACTAACCGTGCGTTTTGCTACTGCTCAGAGCAGTGGTTATGAATTAATACAAAAATACTAGTTGCGTTCGCAACATAAGCTTATAAGAGGTAATGAGCTGTTGACACACCGCGGAGCTACTGTGCTAAAGGACTTTGATAGCTAAAGATTCATATCACTCTTTCACTTTAAATAGTACTACTTGTAGCTGTGCTACCTATCCCGTTCTGACAGTGCGAAAGTGACAGGTCATACTCTGTCACATGTCAAACGACGTCAGGGCTAGTTATTTTAGTCCAACTGCTTAAAAGTATACTCTGAAATAAATATATCACACTAATATTATAAATGATTTTTTTTTGTGTTTGTTTAGATGTTTGGATGTTTGTTATGAAATAACGCAGCAACATCTCAATGGATTGAGCTGGTATGCAAGTAGACCAAGTACTGGATTGGATTGTAACATAGGATAATTTATATCCCGGTTAAGAGTTCTCTTGGGATAATAACGGGGATAACGCAGGCGAAGCCGCATGTAAATGCTAGTAAAAATTCTGTCGCAAGAAACAAGAAACAATTACATAATATTAAAGCTAACATACACCTAATTACATCATTAATTCTGTGGCAACAGGCTCTGGCTCAGTGTACGCTCTGAGCGTGATCGGCGCGCTGTGCTGTTTTTCAGCCTGCACCTTACTCAGGCTATTTGCTTTGATATTTAGGAGGGAACATTCGTGTTTACAATATAAATAAAAAAGATACCTATAATTATATCCTAGCCGAGTACTGGCTCTCGTAACAAACTTTTTTTACCCCCGAAATAATCAGGGATGCAACCTTTATATTGGAATGTAAAGGTTGCATCCCTGATTTTACGAATGAAATTTGATGAATTTTACGTTCTAAGTCAAAATTGAGAATGGGCACTTTGCTTCCATTTCTAGGAAATCCCAGAAAAATAAAATGAATAAATATAAAATATTGCAACCTATGAGAGAAAGTTCCTTATGATTCCCAAGCAAAGGAGGTATTTTATGAAATATCTGACCCAGTTAAATAAAATATGGAAGCCACAATAGACGAAGCCGCGATGTTATTCAGTTTTCTACTGGTGGAGCGAAATTTAGATTCTCTGAGGATTCAGTGAGGACCCCGTGTTTTAGCTCGGTCGCAGTGTTTGTTCGAAAACAACCAAATTCAGTGAATTTATTAAATCGTGCGGACTCTATGTATACTTTGTGGAGAAATATCTACTCGATTATCACATCAGACTCGGTAGAATGACGGCTTGACGACCTAGTGAAGGTATAGCAGGCACAGAAATATATTGAGGTGGAAGGAAAAAGTGTATGTGCCTGGCGTGCTAAAAAGAAGTGGCAAAGACCCACTTTACACGCCGTTCACTTCAGTTGCCGTCAATATTGTCATCAGATTTGAAAATCTGATAGTGATGGTATAATTCATTGTTCAAATAGCACCAAATAAAATGGAAAATGTATGTTTTCCATCATTAAATTACACTTTTACCCGTATGAGAACCATCGTGTAACGTTTTTCACTTTGCGTTTGACGCCAAAAGTGTAGGGTTACTATTATGTTGCATAATCTTTTTTGGTCGAATCATCATTTGGCAGAATTCATCATTTGGCATAATGCATTTTATTCTGAAACTCTTTTCGGGATTGTTATAAAACAAACCTAACCTAACCTAACCTATTTAACAGGATAATGCCTTAATAAAGAGTCCTGAAAATTCTACAGTTTCAGAATAAAATGCATTATGCCAAATGATGAATTCTGCCAAATGATGATTCGACCAAAAAAGATTCTGCAACATGAGGTGCACCCTTCTCATACAAATCGACGAACTAGTTCCTTCTATCTCGATGCGTGCTCTAGGTACACTTTATGGTGAAATATTTACTCGAGTACTCCACTATCATATCGTCCCCTTGGTGCAAAAACCGCTTAAGTGCACTTCTAGGCTAAAGTGAGTTATTAACACCTTAGAATGTACTTTTCAAGACCTACATACTGTCAAAACCCGTTTTGCGATACGACGCTCCGTTCCTGATTTAACTTTTTCTTAAGGTCACTTAAAACTGATTTTTTCCAATATTTTACAACCAAAAACGACTAAGTGTGGGTTAAACACCGTTTTGAATTATTCTCTACAGGAAGAACATCTTATTCTCATTTAAGCGGTTTTGGAATGATACAACTTTTAATAAAAATGCCAATATCCCTTCTGCTAAAACCGCCTAAGTGATATATAGTAGGTTTTCGCAGCGTAACCTAGTATCAAAACATGTATTTCGTCGTCTGCAAAAAAAATCTAAGCATTGTTAGTAGGTTTTGTCATTACATTACTATTGCATATGTACTGCATAAATAAAATTCTTCAACAGCGAAAACCAACTAAATTCACACAATCGGTTTTGTTTGTGATGCTAATTCCTTACCACCATTATACACCGATTCAGCCAAAACCGCTTAAGTTCAAATAGATGTCAATAATGTTGCCTATGATTAGGAACTTGAATGTAAGAAAATCTATCACTCATAATGAATTATGAAATTAACTGCTGATTGACGTAATTATATTTTGTTCTGTTATGCTATTTGTTTATCAGAGTGAAAAAATAAACTATTTAAATGTTTAGAAATAAATTAATAGAGAATATTATTCCTATTATTTATTTGCACAAAACATCAGTTTGTTTATATATCTATCAGTCTGAGAAACATACCTGTTTTTTTTTGTATCAGCGTAATTCGTCCCATTCGTTTTTCGTTCAATGCGTATTTCGTCTCATTCTATATCCGTCACACATTCTTTATTAAGACTATTCTTTATACATAAAGAATGTGTGACGAATATAAAATGAGACGAAATACGAATTGAACGAAAAACGAATGGGACGAATTACGCTGATACCTTTTTTTTGTACCATGGTCGCGTCTTGCATTTCAAAGCGTTGTCACGGTTTTGCGCGAATGAATGTAAAGGGTTATTCTTTAGAAATATATCTTATTCCTCTGTCTCCATACATTTAGTATGAAAAAGGGTCAGAGGAATAAGGTGACCGCAGACATATTTCTGAAGAATAACCCTAAACAATTGATATGCTGGTAAGTGATTGATTCTAGAGCTAAAAATGTTTTACGCTTTGCCTCGCATTTGATTCTTTCGAGAATAGTAGTACCTACCTACGTAAGTGTGCAGCAGTGGCGTGGCGTAAAATATATCCTTGGGCAAGTCGGTGCAGATTCGGCGTACATTTTCCTTAAGAGCAGAATAAGGAGGTCAAATCCTTGATATTAGGCAAGCCGGTAGGAATCGAGTTCTTTGGACGCCACGCTACTGGTCTCCAGTCTCAACGTTAAATATGCTCAGCAAGCTTGGGAGAGGGCCATGCTCAGTGATTTGTTAAGGGATTGTATCAGAAATGAGATAATCCGTCACAGAACCAAAGAGACAGACATAACCCAAGGAATTATCAATCTGAATTGGCAGTGGGCTGGTCAAATATGATAAAGATTTTGCCGGTGATTGGACCTACTGTTTTTACAACATTCTAAATATACTGCGCCATGATAGGGTGAAGGCACACGCAGACGATTTTAGTTGAAACATTATAATGTAAACTAAAAAAGTACATTAAACCCCTAAGGCGGTATAATAAGGAATGGCCCATTTCACAGGTGTTTGCTGCAGGCGAAGGCCATAATTATGCAATTTGGATTTTTACTAATTACCATCCGCAGTGTTTACATAATTTTACGTCTTTTCTTAGCCAGGAAATGGTATTTTATCTTCCCGCGCAACGGGTGAAAAATGCCACTGATGGCTCATGTTAAGGTGACGAAAAGTACCTATTATACTCGTATCATATGATGACAAACCGCCCTGTGATACCATTACCACGTGTACGAGTTCATTTGACAATTACTTTAGTATTGAATAAGTTTTACTTACATTTTGGAGTGTTTGCCTAGCTGATTTGTCTCGAATATAGGTTTTTGGCCTATTTAACACTAGAATAGTACACAAAACTCGATGGAAACTTTTCAATCAAAAGGTTAGGATCCAGAGCAATGCAAACCTAACAAAACGTAAAGCTATATTGATTATGAGGAGAACAGACAGGAAAATAACTTACAGAGTTAAAAACGCCTAAGTGAATTTTGGCATTTTAAGCGCCCTTAATTCGTAAATTCTTAAATCACTACAGCCAAAACCGCCTAAATGACTGGTGACTTTTACATAAAGTAGTATAATATTAATAATTTAGGGATTTTAGATGGTATTTCAGTGCAAAAGGTTATAACTTTAGACTAGAAAGCTTAATAACTACCAAATTCCTGCGGAATATTACTGGTTTAAAAGATACAAAAAAAATGTGCCGTCAGCCAAAACCGCTTATCTGCACGACTTTACAAGGTAAATCCTTTATTTTACCTACTTATTATGGGTATAGAGCAAATTACTACGTACATACTTATTCTGTGATAAATTATCTAAGTAAGAACACAAAGGCTCCTTTCATATAGCTGAACATTACAATTTTATTACCATACAAACCTTTAAATGCGTTTTTCTCGAAACTATACTTCGTGCAGTTAAGCGGTTTTGGCAGCAAGGGGACGATATAGTCCGTACAAACTCTTAAGACCAAATGCTGTCAAACGAACGCAAGCCAAAAACTACGTTATGCTCTGATTATAAGGTAGCTTTTGGCTTGCGTTCGTTTGACAGCATTTCGTCTTAAGAGTTTGCACGGACTTATGCTAGACTCGGTAGAAAGACGACCTCGTGAGGACAGCGGGGAGTCGGTGGTTACGGCAAAGTATAGAGACGAACAAGTAGTCCAACTTCGGCCGTTTAAGAGCGTGCGACACGTATTCACACAGACGCGCGATAGCACGTCTGTGTGAGTGCAACCCATACTGGCGCATTCTTATTTCTTTGCTTGTAGTGCGTTCGTACACGGCGCGCACACATTCAAGCACGCGATGTACCTTTTGTAGGGAGAAAAATTACTGCTATAATGTGGTTACGGTCTGCACAGGACCGCACCTGTGGCGTTTTGGGGAAGACCTATTTCCAGCAGTGCACGTCCGTGGCTGAGGAATAGATAAATAAATGTAGATACTCGACTGCTATTAAAAATTACAGCGTAACATGAACTACATACGACATAAAATTGCGAGATTGTACTTGCATTAAAATGTTAACTCGTTTAATTTTTCGTTCAATTGCATAATCATCAATATTAACTACACATAAAATAAAAAAATAAAAATTGTTTATTTCTGCAAGTAGGCCCTTAAGGGCTCTTTTACAAGTCTGATTCTATTATTTCTTTTGGCGCTTCGGGTAGTGATCTTCTGGTAAGAAGAAGCGCCGGAAAAAACTCACCAGTTTCTCAATTGTTCCATAATCAATTGTTGTGCACAATATGCAATATTGTGCAATTATATTGTAAGTATGAGGCGGTCAAAACAACCAAAAACCGGACTGAGGGCAACTGTTCTCCGTGCAAATGCAACTGCATTCGGTTTCGGGAATGCAACCCGGGTACCCAAAAGCCCGTGTACCCGGGTAACCGACTTTATTTAGAGTCGGGTAAAATCCGGGTATTTTGACTCAGAACCAGGGTTAAAAAAACCCAGTAATTAATAAAAAATATGCATGTATCGTTTTATTTCAAAGATAATAAATAAAATCTAATAATGTCGGCAGCTTGAAAGCAAACGCGAAAAACGTCACATGCTTGCTTAAATATAACCAAGTAAGATACTTAACACGGCCGGCAATGTCGGCGAGTTCATTGTAGGTAATGCAACCCGGGTACCCGAAAACCCAGGCAACTGACTTTATTTAGAGTCGAGTAATACCCGGGTTTCATATTTGCCCGGATATTGCATTCCCTAATTCGGTCACGATCCTCAACAATGAAGGACCGACTAAGATGAAAAATTGTAGTTACGAGTAGGTGACTTGACTTACCTTGCACTAACTCTGCAGCAAAAGCATGTTTATGTAACCTTTTAAAACTACAACGTTCTTGCATTTCATCGCAGTGCCCAAAGGAAAACATGTCAAGGCTGCACAGTGGATGCTTAATTTGAATTTCATGCTACGTCAAACGAATGCAAAGTTTAAAATTCAAATTTTCGTGTCAAAGACACGCGAGACTTTGTCTTTGCAACAAGTTGAATAGGAAATGGGTCGCGGTGTGTAAAACTAACTCAGTTGATTACTGGAAAGTTAGTAAAAGAAGAGTCTAGTGGGGAATTACCTCACAATAAATGAAAAAATCGGGTGGGGTTGTGTCAGAAAAAACGGCGTTGGTTACAACGTGAAACGTCTTAGTTAGATTTCAAGGAGTCAGCGCCTTTTGCTAAGCATGCATCTTTGAAACGCTCCCAAAATTGCCTCGTTTGCTTGGCGCCAGACAAAAGAGCACTCACGTATGTTATATTCTTTTAAATAAAAAACTAACCTGCGATTGACCTCAGTAGTGCCTGATCGTAAGCGACTACAAGGCCGAAGATGGAGCTCGCCGTTTCAGTAATTTACTCGTGTCTTGGAGAGTTTTAAATTGTATTTATCAGGAAATACGGACGCCGGGAGCGAGTTCCATGCCTTGGCGGTACACATTAAAAACGTTGAAGCAAATCGCTTCGTGCGAATAAATGGAATATTGACAACAAAAGGATGAAGTCGCTCCCCACACCTGGATGTCCGTTGATGAAACGGCGATGGTGGAATCAAGTCGTGTAACTCATGCGCACACTCTCCAAAATGTATCCGATAATAGACAGATAAGCTAGCGACCCTGCGACGATGCTCGAGGATCTGGAAGTTCACTTCAATCGACGGATCATTTCCATTGAGTCTACGGGCTCGGCGCTCTATTGAGTCCAAAGCGGCTAACTGATACTGTGACGCCAAGGGCAGGTGCCCCGTGTTATTTTCAAATGATTGTCTCTTCAGTATAGTTGAAATAGTTATCTTACTATTAAGATGTTTGTAATTCTTTATATAAATAAAGAATAATCATAACTAGTTCAAATTGGTTTGATTTTAGTGACGTAAGCGGAGAAGAACAATTATAGATGTTATATTTATAACATGAAAGAAACATGATATTTCTTTATCGGGTAAATAGGGTAATTGCCGGTACTCACTGACTAGGGGGAAATGATTTAAAACATTAATGCTTACCAAAAATAATATATGCATATATTCATTCACTCATTGTTTGTCGCTGGTATTTTATTGAAAGCCAAATGTGGTTTTAATGATTAATTTATGTTGTTTATTAATAATACTCTCTGTTAGCAGGAACATATGCAGCGACTTTCTTGAAGTAACGAACCGCAGTAATTGTTGATTTTCTGGAAAGAATATTAGACACAGTCTCGTCAAAGTTATAGATAAAATGGATCTTTGGATCTAACTATGTGATTTCCACTGAAACTGTTAATTTTATTAACTAGAATAGAATTTTATTATGTATTGAATTGAGATTTTGGAAGGCTTAAATTATCAACCACAGGATGATATTGGAATACAGGAATGGTGTTTTGAAATCGGAATTTAGTTAAGATATGTTTATTTTAAGAGAAATTGTTGTTTAAAGACGTAAAAATGACAAGCTTACCTGAGATCTGCATTGGTAATAATAATGAAGGGTGTCATGATTTTTATATGTGAAATTTGCGTTCTTGCTCTATCCGTTATCCGGCTATCATACATTTACTAAATATCCAAAGGTTTGGCGTAGATAAATTGGAGGATTTAACAAAAGTTAATTCCGAAATAAAAATTCGCGAATATGAAACTTAAAGGTTATGTTAAATAGAAAAATTGACAGTTTAGAATATAGGCATTTAGTCGTTTAAAAATATGTCTTGAATAAGATTAGATCTGTTACGAACGAGTGTTGACAGAACCAAGACGAAGAAATATTCATTCCTTTTGGCCTACAAAAGGATTGAATAATTTTATTTCAAATTTTAATTTAGAGGACGCAAATTATAAAATCATGTTATTTTAATTAATTCTTAAGCAATGTGTAAATTCAGTAGTCATAAAATTAATTTTAAGATAAAACCTTTTTGTTGACTTGACATTAAGAATCAAACTGGCAGGTATTTTTAACGGAAAAATAAAACCGTTATAATTTGAAATGTGTTCGATTAATTTCGATTCGCATTTGTTTCGGGGTATATAAGCAGTACAAAACGAGGTCGGGATTATTATCCCTGGAGCCGCCGCGAAGAACACATCAAGAAGTCAGAAGATTCAACAGGACCCTGAAGAAAATTCTCAACGCTTGGAAGACTGTTGAAGAAATCCTACGGACGGCGTAGTGGAGTGCATCGCTAGAAGAAGTTCTGAAGTGCTCGCTGGTTGGAAGTCTGCTGAAGATCGTGGATTTTTGTAAGAACTTTTATTCTTTTAGCCTAGGTACCGAAACAGTGGAAACCTTACGGTGTCAACATAAACTGTTTCGAGGGCTCGCAGTAGCCTACAGGCCAAGTAGCTAGTTATATATTTGTAGTGGGACTTTAGCCAATCTTTAGCTTTTGGGGCAAGTAGACGCTTCGGTGGCTATAAATCTTTTCCCGAATGCTTATAGATTGAGCGACTGGCCTAAAAACAGTATATATTTATATAAATAAATTCAAATAGATTTATTGATTAGAGTTCATCATTACGCGAATATAATGAAGCATTCTGTATTCGCGTACGGATGACTGATTCCTTTGTTAATGTGTATACTAATTCTATTTATCCTAGGTTTTACTTATGGAGTTGGTAAGATCAGAATTTGATTTCATTTCTGTTTTTATGTGTGTGTATTTTCTTTACGATGGCAAATAATGAGTGTTTTGATAGATTGCTCTGTAAAATTTATACAGAACGGAACTTAGTCATTTTTTGACATTTTTGTATTGAATTTGGATTAAATAAATATTTCTGTAATTTCTGGGGTTGGGAATTAAAACATGCATTAAATGTATTAGTAACATTATCTTGGCAACATTCTGTTCGACATTCTAATATTCTTTTCAGAGTTGTAACTTTTATTGATAAACTTCAAATTGTTTGACAAGTACATCTAATTTGGATTCTTACGTAGTTGTCTTAAGAGACAAAATTGTATAATAAGTTTTGAAACTTAACTTTATTTAAATGAATTTGGACTCATGTATAGAACAGAGATTGACATTGACAGTCGATAAAAGACTGTGGAAAGTTATAATTTAATTATTTCTTATGGGTGTTTAATCTGAGATGGCTTAATTCTATTTCTCTAAAATTGAAAAGTTCGTGTGTCTTGTGGTGATTTGATCTTGCCTGATACGTCAGAGGGTACAATAGCCAAGGCTAGTTCCCTGCATTTGGACCAATTAGCCAGAAGATACACGGGTCCAAGGACTCACTTTTAGTAAGATTTCCGATACGTATCTCTGGCTCAAGAGTCTGATTTACGTAAGATTGAATCGAGAATTCAGATCTTGTCGGGATCTCACTAGTTTTCTAATTGATTAGATTTTGAAAGAGCCTTTCTCGGTGAAAACATCTCGTGAGGGTTAACATGCTTAGGGGATGATTTATGATCTTTTTCCAAGGTATTCAGAAAGGAGGATTCCATCCAACTTTCAGACACAGACGTTTTGACATGACAATACGAAAGTAATGCCTACCGGCGGACAGATATTTAGCTGCATTTTTCTGTCTATATTGCCCATGGTTTGAATGCAGTGGTAAATTATATTATGTGAGGAAAAGGGACTGTATATTAGCACCTCGCATCTAGAGTATATTTTGTTTTAGCTGTCTCATAATATAGCCTGGTTTGATGGATACCCTGTCTTCCTGAAGTACAGGAGTGTGTTGTCAGAACGGTGCTACAAAGTTGTTACCCCTTTTGCGAAATCTCCTCTCAAGGAAAGACTAGTTTTTGAGCTAGTCATTAATGGACTCTAATAGCCTCTTCTAGGCTGGGCGATAGGGAATACCCAAGCATCAGGCCGAAATTCCGTCGACGTCGCCGGGGAGTGTGACGGCGTCCAATGGCCCAGAAAACTCTAAGAGTTCATTAATTTTATTTAGGTAGATTCAGACAGACCCTGACAGATATGACCGTTAAACTTACACAGCCTGTAGAAGAAAACCTGACTTCATACCTTTATGATTATGCTATACTTTGCATTTTTTTTACACTAATTTGTGATCCCATATCAGTCTAGAATCCTTCGTGGTTTTATACATTTATCCTAGAAATTAGACTTTTAAATAAAATATCTTCATCACTTGCTAAGCCATCATTTATTGCATCTTAAAGTTTGGGAGGGATTCTGATACCATGCTCTCACTTAATCGAAAAGATCCAGGGTTACTAGTAATTATTACACAGCATAGAACGGATTGTCCTGACTCTATAGATCACAGATTGGCCATAAGTTGTATTCAAAGCAAACTATTATGTTATAACTTTTAAGCATTTGTAATTTCTTACTATGTGGTTTTGAAGTGCAATAAAATATACTTGTATAATAAAATCTTATCATTTTATAATTAATTTGGGGAGGGCTTTGAGTCGTGGACTATTATTAAATATAATAAGGCCTCGAACGATACAGAATTGGTGGGTACCGTGAACAGGATATTTTGCACTTTGAACCACTTTTCCCCATTTAGATTGCGGCTAGTGATATGCAAAATTTAGGTTTTCAATACTTGTGGTAGTTTGCTTTGAATTAGGTCTGTATTTGCAGGCCAGAATTGTTGTTGTGAAAACGATAGATTAATTGTGAGAGCTTGGTATAGGAAACATTCTCAATGCCTTGTGCGGGCTTCTTGTTGAACTTGACGGTTACTTGTGAAGCCAGTAGAAGCTTCATTTTATCTTCTTGCTGTAGAAAATAAGCAGCTTGCCTGTTTGTCACAGCTGAAAAAAAAAAAAAGGTATTTTTAGTTCATTCACAGTTAATATGTTTTAGGTACCCTGCTTAAGAATTTACAGGATATGTAGTAATGTATTATTTTAATAATAATAGGTAAATTTAGGATAGGCAGGATAACATAGGATAAGGGTTTATCTCATTTAATACTAACCTTTGTTGCATTTTCCTTAGGTATTTATAGATTCTCCATTCCTTTTGGAATCATGTTTTTGAAGTAAGATTTCTTCTCGGAAGACAAGAAGTTATAATCTTGATTAATTATCTTATGTTTAAATTACTCAGGAGCATACTAGTAGAGTTTTGTTGTAAACCTTTAAAACCAGTTTTTCACAGAACTTGATTTAATTCAGTTCATTAGATTGCTTCAGCAAGTAATCACTTTATGAAGTTTATTGTCTTGCAGTTCAGTTAATGAGATCATTTTAGGGTGGATGCAGCGCTGGTCGGTATTATAGTGAATTTCTTAAACAGTTTCAAGTTATTCAAGTAGCATTTGTTATGAAGTTGGATTCTTCATAAGAATATAGATTATGATGTAGGACTATTTCACTTTTCTCATAGATTTCTGGATAGAATCACTATACACTCTTTGAACTCTGGTAGATAGGCACTTCTTGAATCTGGAGTAATCAAAACTGTTTTGTTTACAGTATAGGTTAGGTTAATTTCTTTAGTTTATTGCCGAGCATTCGGTGTTCTTGACAATATCTTCTTCTTGTCTTTAATCTCACACACAAAGCAGAGGAAGCGTAAATTCTTTAATTTTGTGAATAACCTGTTGATAATACGAATACTATTTCGGCAGGAACAGTCGGTTACACTAGCACACGAAATCCGTTCATTTCAGTTCAGAACCGCTAACCTATATGCAGCACATATTTGTAGTCATTTACCACTTTAAAACACGGGTTTTACTTAATTTATTTCATTGTTTTCATAATAAATAATTTACGAGTTGTTTACATAAGACGCCATTTTGAGAAGCATCGGTTTTGTCATTTATTTATCTGTGACTTAACCCTGTGTATGTCAAGAATGTTTCAGACAGAATTTGTTCAATATAATGCACAATTATTTTGAGATAAGTTTCACAAAGAGTGAACAGACAACTTCAGCAACATATTGGGAATTTGTAAAGTCATCAATTACTCAATTTATACGGTTATCACTTGCACAATCTTTACGTTTCTTAATTACACAATTTTGTGATTACTTTGACAAGCGGAATGCAAATAAAACTATCTATATCTTTTAATTTAGTAGTTAAGTAGGTTGGATTTCTATTCTAATAAAAACATGGATAGTAAGCCAGGAACGTTGCGTTAGTGTACATTTACGACCAGAAAAAAAAATCTCGATGCACACTCTAGCGTAGTTAGGCGGGTTTGGAAAATTTAAGATAGCGGCATGGACAAAAAAGCAGGGGGGGGGAGGTTCGTTGGGACGGGTTTTAATAGATTCTTGAGTATTTATGATTTTAACAGAGATGTATTGCACTTGCGCTAAAATAGTTACAATTCTAATTTGTTCATTATAGTGTACATATCATTGAAGGGTTAAGGAGATTTAAATTTTAATCAGATTTAAAAATTTTAGAAAATAATGTCCAATGTAATGGGTCTACTGATGGTAGATGGAACTAGTTTTATTTTAATACTCTGATAGAATTCTAACGACTCTGAAAACAATACTGTTGCATCTTACCTTTAGAGATTTTTACGGATAAGTCGGGAATTGGGATTAGGTAAATAAAAGTCGTTTCAGCATAGGTTGGTAGTGGCCCTTACTGCCAGGATAGTTGTAACTTGACTGTGAGCAGCTTTCTTTTAATTCTATTAGAGATAAGAAACAGTAGTATATACTTGGAACAAAGTAAAAAGACAACCAAGTAATATGCGAAAATTATTTATGCCTTCATGCGATTAATAGCAATGAGGTACCCCTTGTAAGAAAAATTACTATTAAACACTAGAATGGTTTAGAACTGATAAGACAGTCCACGAAATGCATTTTGTTGTGATTCGAAGCCATTTTACAAACGAGGGTTGTGTTCTAGCAGTACTATAGAATCAATGGTTTTGAAATTAAGATAGAGATAGTGTTTTGAGGGCGGTCAATGTTTAATATATTAATATGTGAAGTAAGCATCAGTTAGAGTTCACTTATTGCTCTGGTAAGAGTTGAATGGAGAGCTGTTTCATAGTTATTTTACGTAGATACAGACCTATACATAGGAATGCAAATAGGGAACATCTAGATAATTACAAAACACTACTTGCTCGAGATAGCCTAGGATATTTTAAATGGATGATTGCAAACAGACATTACATAATATCTTTGTTTTAGGTAGCCTAACAGTAAAATATCTTATTTAAAGCCTTATTTTAATTATAAACTTAATTGGTACTGGAAGTTGATTGGCAGAGGAATTGACAGGGTCCTGTTTCATTTTGGATTTGAATAAAAATCGGTAAACATTTCGGAGTCATAGTTAATAATGGATAAAACATTATTTTTATAGAACAAGTATAAACTTATAAAAGACTGTCAATTCATTCTGCCTAGAAAAACTTCTGGTTTCTTCGTGTGGGATGAGAAGTGTTTCATTGCTGATTTCTCATGAACATAAAGCAGTTTTTTTTTCTTGTTGCACGGAGCTCGGAGCTAGAGATAAATCTTCTTGGAACTAGATGAAGTAACTTGATGAGGTGGTTGAGACAGGAGTTTTAGTTGCTTGAAACCAACAGCTCCTTCCCCACTAGAAAAAAGAAAAGAATATTATTAGCAAAAAAATATGAAAGTTGAAGCCAGGACAAAGTCCCATTTTCTCAGAGACAAATACAAGTATATTTTTGTAGACTTCCTTATTTAAGTGAACTAATCCTTATATATTTAGGAATGTTGAATCATAATAGCGGTAGAAAACAAAAATTTAAGATTTCTAATAATGTTAGAATTTAAAATTTGCAACTCTCACATTTTCAGTGTGCAACAATACATTTCTTGAATGCAAAATATTATTTTTACTTGTAGACAGAACAAGGGTGTTGATCTGAGTTATAAAATAACATTGAACTTTGATAGGTAGCCTAGTATTTAACTGCAGTTTAACTTGCATGGTTTTTTTCTTGCGTTAAACAAAGTCTATACATTTAAAACGGTGAAAAAAAATATGTTAGCGTTTGTACTAAACACAAAAAAGTATCCATAGTATGACCAAAAAGATTTATGCATACTTACAAATAGAAAATCCTTTCTTTGATAGTATCAAAATATAAGAAAACAGTTTCAGGCATTGTTTTGTAAAGTAAGAGACATGTTCTAGCCGGATAGTCGGTAGGTGTGCTGTTTCTAGCTCTACTCTCAGTAAATTCAGCAATCTTCTTACTCTGAAAAAGTATAAGTAGTTTAAATTAAAAAAAAATATATGTACAGGACTACAGGAAAAAAAATGTTGTAGTCTAGCTATTGTCAATTCGCACACTTTAAACACAAAATAATAAAAGTGAGTGGAAGACAAAAATAGTTCATTAATCAACCAGAGTCGAAATGCGGGGAGGGCTCAACGTCACAGAAGTTTGCGGCCCGAGCTGCAAGCGAGGGACATAAATATGCGATTGAGGGCTTTCTTTGTAGCAACTCGTGTTGTGTACATCATTTGATTTTTACAGTTGGTCGGGAGTTGGCTTTTTCCGTACGCGCAGTGTGCACAGGGGGACACTTTATGGCCGGGTAGGGCATATTTAAAATAGTTAATAGTAATGAAGTCCTACACATAGATATTACTGAGCACTATAGACAAATTTTGTAGACAAAAGTAAACAGTCTAGCTCTTAATGTTAGCTTAACTTGCAACCCCAAAGCCTAGACTCACAGCCTAATCAGCCTATGCTATAAAAAAAAAAAAAATATTTTAACATCACTATAGGAATGTATTTACTATTTAGTAAATAATTTGTAAATAGTTCGTTATATACAGATTACAGCATTTATTGTCAGTGCCAAATTATTTTATGTGCTAAGTGACACATATGTATGCTTGCTTTTTATAAAAATAATTAATAATTATTCATGCTTACAATTTAGGAGATTTATTCACAAACAGCAGCCTTTTCATTCTGGAATTCATATCCTTATTCACCGCAGATCATGGAGAATACTGAAATATTATAGTGCATAATATTGTTCTCGATTTCCGCGATTATCACTCATAGAGTAGATAATGCTATAATTTAACGCAGCTTAGAATCTTAGGTATTTTCATTTCCCTGTTACCAAATAATTCTTTAATGATGTCATAATCCCCAATATAAAAATTGAGAAATTTGCTCTTGTTAGAGAAATGGCTACCATCCCGTTCTCTTATCGGCCACCATCTTGAGTTCCTGGTGTAATGTCATCATAATTCTTTCACTGCCTTGATCCATAAATGCTTGTGCCAGACTTCCTCTGTCTTTTCTTTTCAATATTCCTATTTAAGATGCCATGTTGATACAGGAACCCCAGCATAGTTCATTTTCAGTATTCTCCGATAATCATTCTCACTGAAAAGTTTAAGTGAAGCAAAGTTAAAATTTAGAAAGGATTAAAATAAAGCCGGAGACATTCTAAATTGTTAGCATTTTAAGATATGAAGTAGTACCGGGGATCTCAAATTTTATAAGCTTAGTGCTTTGTCATAAAGGGCTATCCTAATACACTTAAAATAGAAATTGGTTGGCTAGCTCTGTGAAAAGGTACTTCACACTTATACACTTAGAACAGATTCAAGTTCATTTTGTGGACATCACAAACACTTTGTTTGTAAAGAAATCTACATTTAATGGCTAGAAGTTTACGTTCAAAGTTATGCTTTCTAGAATGTTCAAATACCGTATACGTCAGTTCACTTTTTAACGGAGTTTATTGGATAAGTAAGTAGTACTAAAGAAATGTCAGAACTTACTTGTGGAATCTTTTGTTTTCCCAGCAAAATTTAACGAAATAGGTCCTTCCGAAGTAATTTTGAGTATCCTTATGATATTAGATAACTATTTAACTTTGCTCCCATGAAGAAATGTTGTAGTGAGCTCGTGAAATCTGTAAAGAATATTTGAGAAAAGGTTATTCACCCTTGCGAGGATTTACATTGACAATCATAGCTTATAGTAACTTTTGATGTATATTGTAGTTAGCTTACCTGTTTTAAGACATATTTATTGTGAATTATTCACATTTCGTTTTGATTTCAACACATTTTAAATCTCCAAAACAAACTTACTTACGGAAGGCGGTAAAATTATCGTTGATGAAAAGTCGCTGTCATTTTTTTGACGACTCCAATTTCAAATTTGACGTTTAAGTTTGACGCGTTCGAGTAATCATTGTGAGGCGTTTTTCGTACACGGTTAAGTCAGATGGTGTAGTCGGATGATTTGTCTATAAATCAATTATTCTAAAAATATTGATGATTACAACAATTATTTTATTGTATATTAGGTAGTTTAATTTAGTTTTTAGATTTATTTATTTAAATTTTATCTTGTTCTAATGTGTTCGTTTTTGTTTGGTTGGTATATCTAATTTTCAATAAAGGAGTATTTACACAAAATTTTAAAATTATAATTATATGATATATTTCGAGTTGTGTGATTGTCATAACTACAGAAACCTAGCTGTTGAGATTTATGTTGACTGAAGAAGAACATTTATGTTAAATCAAATTGTTTATTTCTTCTGATTCCTTCGGCGACCTCGGTACCAACCTAACCATAATGTTGCCGCCCTCGTGCAGATAACACCCAAGTTCTTTGCATGACGTTGCCTAGCCTGTCAGTTAGTTTATAGGGATAGCAAACATTAAAAGCGCAGCAATGCGTTAACTAAGTTGTCACAATAGTTCACGAGTCTTCCACTGGTGGCGCTAGTGGCGTGACACGACGATATGCGAATGTAATTTTGTGCGGTTTAAATTATAATGTTCATTATCGGTTTTAGTATGCAGATAGTACGTCATACATCGCGAATTGTCATTTATCTCCGTTGCGAGTGTGTACAGCTTTTGATAGAATAAGTTATGGTATTCTAGACGAGAGTGTACAGCCGGGTTTAGAGTGAACGTTCGGTGCGGCGGCAAATTTAAGAATATAATTGTGTTTCGGGTTTAAAACACAATAAATCGGTGTTTGACGGGTTTAGTCTTTTGCGGAAATGTTTATTTGTTTTAACGAGTGAAGTGTTTTTTTTTTAAGTGTAGTGCAGTGAATTATAGTGTGGAATTCAGTTCAATTTAATTAGTTAATTGAGAATAGTAACGGAAAGTGTTCAAGTATTTAGTGAGTGTTGTGATAATTGTTTGTGGTGACTTCTGAAGTTTCACCGACTATCAGCTGTGGAGAATCAAAGGAGAGAAGAGGAGGAAGACTCATCTACACCGATCGGAAAGTAGTCAGCGGCCGTGATCGTCTAGTGGTTAGGACCCTACATTGTACATCGAGAGTCGACATCTTTTGGAACTGAAAAAGGAACCGAGAGACTGCGTCTTCGGAAGGAAAACTTAATTAGTAGTTAGAATTGTTAATAATAATAAAGCCTTTTATTTTCCCATAACCAATTTTACATAATAATAAATTTCTATATCCAAGTTTTATATTATAGGAACCCCATTTTGTAGGGTATAGACCTCCTCCATTTTTTTTTCAGTTCTGCCTTTCTTGTGCGACTTCAAGCCAATTGTTCCCTGCCAGCTTCGTTATATCGTCGACCCACCGTTTTTGTGGTCGCCCTACGTTTCTTTTCCCTTGTGGGCCAGTCCATTTAGTAGTTGCGAGGGTTCAGCACTGGTCGGTGAATCTTGCCACATGTCCGGCTCAGTTCCATTTTAGTTTTAACGCTTGGTCGAGTGCATCTGTAAGTTTCGTCCTACTTCTTATGTCTTTCCTTGATTTTGTTTGCAATGATCCCTGGTTTAAGCTCTGAATCCAATCGGTGTGTGTAAGTAGCTGTTTATAAGCTCGTTTAGCACTTCTGTTCTGTATAAGGTTGGCTTCTATTGTCTTTTTCTTGTGTTGTTTGTAATCGAGTTTAATTGCTTTATTGGTTTGTTTAAATATACTGGATAGTTTTTTTTTATCTTGAGTTTTGTTTTTGGTTTTTAAAAGCTCGGTGCATCTTTTAATTGGTAGTCTTGTTGGCCCGCTGAAGAAGTGTCCAACATTTTCTTTGCATTTGGTAGTTGTTTCCAGTTTTAAGCTGTTTTTTATGCACTATTCAAGTTCATTGTAGAGCTTTTGTATGTCATTTCCGTCGTTGTTTGAGATGCGATTGATGTTTGTTTCTAGGTTGGAAGGAAATGATTTTGTCTCTTCATCAGTCTAGAGTACCGTTTACAAGTTTTTGTATTGTTTCCTACTCTTTTTCAGGTTTTTTATTGTTATCGTTGCTCTTACTATTCTGTGGTCTGACGGGAACTCTACGTTGCTCAATACCTCAATGTTTGTTATGCTTTTTAGAAAATTGGATAAAATAAAATCTATTTCGTTTCTGGGTTTTTGATCCGGAGAAATCCACGTCCACCTTCGACTATTTTTCTTTTTGAAGTACGTGTTCATAAAGGAGAGTTTATATTCAAAAGCGTATTGGACTAGCCCTTCTCCACGCTTATTTCTTTTACCGTATCCATATTTTCCCATTATGAGATTTTCGTTACTTTTGCGTACACCTATCTTGGCATTAAAATCTCCTATTACCAAAACTTTTGTGCAATTTTCCGTTAGTTCATGTGCTCTTTGTAATGTTTGGTAAAAGGTCTCGATGTCTTCTTGGCTCGATTCTTGAGTAGGGGCATATGCTTGGATTATACATAAGTCTATATCGTTGAATTTTAGCTTGAGCAGTGCGACTTTTTCGGATAATCCACGAAAATCGATAATATTGGTCTTGAACTCTTTTTTAATCACAAACCCCACTCCGTATAAACCGGGTGTTTCGCCGACATAGCAAAATATGTGGTCCTTATGTTCTTCAATTTTTGCATCCCATTCTTCTAACTTCTGACAAACCAAGTATGTCTAGGTTGATATTTTGGATAGCGTGCATTAGTTCTAGGTACTTTTCAGTGGTAGAGGGTGATCTGACGTTGTATGTTGCTATTTTTAATGATTCGTTTTTATCTACTTTCGCGATCTTTGATATGTTTGATGGAGGGTAGTGGTCGTATTCTTCCACGGTGACCAGCCGGGTTGGAAGTTGGTTAGAGAGAGGCCGTGATTTTAATTGCTATTTGTTTTTCGATTCTTGCGCTTGACTGTCGAGATTTGAATCGGATCCTTGGGGTGGTGCGAACTTGAGGGGCCAGTAGGAAGTAAGAGTGCTATTCGGACCGGTTTTATTTTTCTTGCTTGTTCTATTGGTAGCGTCATTATTAGCTAGTGTGTATGTTGGTGTCTCCAGGAGACGTAGACAGGTTGCGTTTTTGATTGTTTTGGTTTTTGTTGTATGTGTTTGCGACCGGTTTGTTTTTTAGGATGACGATTTGGTTGTACTTCAAAACCGCATTTTTCCCTTCGTCTCTTAATTTCTTCACTTCCTCTGACAATTGTTTGCGTTTTTCTAAAATTTCGGGGGGGGGGGGGGGGGGAATCCTCTTTTATGTAGTAGGGAGAGGTGTCTAAGGCTTTTCCTTTTTCAGTATTTTAATCTTTTTACCTAGCGTCGTGAGGGTTAAAACGATTGGCCTAACTTTATTTTCTTCTTTTTTGCCTCTTCTGGTAACTGCTTCTATTTCTTGTCTCGTTAATGGTACTTTCATAGTTTTATTTATTATTTGAAGTACATTATTTTCTAGCTTTGCGTAACTTGAAGTCGTTTCGGCAACTCCGAAAAATACGATGTTTTTCTTCCTTATTTCTCTTTCAACTTGTTTTAAACGTAGTTCTTGGTTTTCGATTTTCTCTTCTATAATTTTGTGTTTTTCTTCCAATATTTCGAATTTGCTGTCTAGATTTTTTATTAAAGTGGATGTAATTCTGGTTTCCATATCCCTGTTTTCTGCTTTTAGCTGTTTCATTTCTTCTTGTATGCTTAGCAGCAATTGTGTGATTCCCTCCATTATATTTGTGTTTTGCTCCCTAGAATTGTTGTTATTGTATAACTTATTTTCATTTTAACTTGTTCATCATTATCATTTTTTATTTTTAGTTATATCATCATCATCAATTTCATTATCATTATCATCAATTTCATTATCATTATCTTCAATTACACTATCATCATCATCAACTTCTTTAACAAATCATCGCTTTCATCGCCATCGATAACTTCTTTATCATCTTCATCAATTAGATTATGGGGGGGGGGGGCAAATCTTAGTTCATAATGGTTTCTTTTGTTTTATTATAGGATTTAGTTCTTAAATTTAGTTTATTAATTTTAATTTTAGTTTTAAATGTATGTATATTTGTCTTTTTATTTTAACCTCTTTAAGCTGAAGAGACTAACATGGGGATGATTTCGTTTTTTTCATTTGATCGTGTATCGAAAGGGTTTGATTCGACTGAACGGGGTCAGATGAGAGAGTATGGTATGGAAGCAATTGTGAGGGCTGGAAGAAATAAAAAAGAATGCAAGGTAGAGTGCCTTTGTTTATTAGATGATGCATGAAAGGGAAAGGAACCTTGAAAGGATGTTTGGATGATGATGGTTTGCTAGAGTGTGCAGGATTCCCTCGGTTGAATCGGACTCGGTATGCGATCACCAGTCTAATTGTATTTAGCCTTGCGAACTAATACAATATGGTGCCATTTACAGACTGTTGGTGTGAGGCTAGGTGATTTAATTTTTGCTGTTGACTGGCGCGTCAGTAAATGGTGCTACACTCCACAAGAAGCTAGGAACCCGAACTAAGTACATACCCGCCTGTTCAGCATGTGATTCATTCAAAAGAGCTGTACTACGTACTTGTGGAACGCAGGTTGTAAGAGCTCGTCCCTGGGGGGGGGGGGGGTCGCAAAATTTATTTATTAATAAATCACAAGATAGAATCTTGGTTGATTTGATTGAATCATTTGTTTGGATGTTAGGAGGACAAGCACAAAGAAATTTAAGGGGCAGTTTTGGTGGTTTAATCTTTGAGACTAGCTTTGACGATTGGGAATTTAACGTTTGCGGTTATTTCAAAGCAGTTATTCTGTCTTGATAGGAGGGGCAGGTGCTAAATCTGTAAGGTTACGACTGAGAATCTAGATGAACAGAAGGGTCTAGTATTCAAAAGGTATGGCTCAGGCTGGATCCACAGGGGTCTGAGGTGTAAAAACCTTACGACTGTTGGGGCAGAATGCTGTGGCCGTGGACAGTCTATTCTCATTTTGATAAGTGGTGAGACACTTTGGTTAATAAGGCGAGGCTGTTTCCTGTTGAGTAATTGTTGAAATACACACCACACTTACATTGCAAGGTGAAAATATAAGACGGACTGGGTTAGGTTTAACCTTTTGACCGCCATAGTCGGTAGAGTTCTTTTGGATGGTTATTGACTGTAAATTTGAATCAGCGTTTGCTGATCTATGTTATTTGATCTTTGAGAGGGTATAATAATGTTTATAGCTTTATTTATAAAGTAAGAATATTGAAATACTTCAGTTTTGACTTTCATATTAGGAATTTGTTTTGAGTTGGCGCCCAGAAGGTTAAAGAAGGTTATGTTTGTTCTACGTTTTGGAAGCTTTGAACAAACAGGGGGGGGATTGTGACGCCAAGGGCAGGTGCCCCGTGTTATTTTCAAATGATTGTCTCTTCAGTATAGTTGAAATAGTTATCTTACTATTAAGATGTTTGTAATTCTTTATATAAATAAAGAATAATCATAACTAGTTCAAATTGGTTTGATTTTAGTGACGTAAGCGGAGAAGAACAATTATAGATGTTATATTTATAACATGAAAGAAACATGATATTTCTTTATCGGGTAAATAGGGTAATTGCCGGTACTCACTGACTAGGGGGAAATGATTTAAAACATTAATGCTTACCAAAAATAATATATGCATATATTCATTCACTCATTGTTTGTCGCTGGTATTTTATTGAAAGCCAAATGTGGTTTTAATGATTAATTTATGTTGTTTATTAATAATACTCTCTGTTAGCAGGAACATATGCAGCGACTTTCTTGAAGTAACGAACCGCAGTAATTGTTGATTTTCTGGAAAGAATATTAGACACAGTCTCGTCAAAGTTATAGATAAAATGGATCTTTGGATCTAACTATGTGATTTCCACTGAAACTGTTAATTTTGGGTTACCTATGTTTTATCAAAATATGTTTGACAAATTATCACTTTCCAAAAAAAATTTCGCAAAATTTCATTTCCCAAATAATCGTTTGCCAAATTAACTCTTCACAAATAATTGTTACGCGAACCTAATGTTTGACACATGAATGTTTAGGCAATGCCTCGCTCACCAAATGGTAGTTTGACCAAATTTTATTTAGTCAAATGTTTTAGTTGGCATAACATATTTTACGCAAAACAAAATTACGAAAATTATTTGTATCGTCAAAATTTAATGAACCTTTTTTTTTTTTTAAGAGGGGAAAATGCGTTACGCATACCAACAGGGTGCGGGGACGGACCCTGATGGTTATGTGGGACTCCCTTGAACCTAACCTACTGTTCTGGGAGCGGTTCGTTTTAGTTGGGGGACGCAGTTCTAACCTAACCTAACCTACTTTTTGATAGCAGTTCGTTTTTGTTGGGGGACGCAGTTCGAACCCTAACCTAACCTAACCTAATTGAACTTATGGTTTGAGTTTTTTTTAATGCGGGGGGCTTCGCCCCCCGAGCCCCCCTTGTGGGGGGCTTCGCCCCCCGTCCCCCCTTTTTCTTCTGTGCCCTTATAATTTACTAACCTAACCTACTTTTTGATAGCAGTTCGTTTTTGTTGGGGGACGCAGTTCAAACCTAACCTAACCTACTTTTTGATAGCAGTTCGTTTTTGTTGGGGGACGCAGTTCGAACCCTAACCTAACCTAACCTAACCTAATTGAACTTATGGTTTGAGTTTTTTTTAATGCGGGGGGCTTCGCCCCCCGAGCCCCCCTTGTGGGGGGCTTCGCCCCCCCGTCCCCCCTTTTTCTTCTGTGCCCTTATAATTTACTAACCTAACCTACTTTTTGATAGCAGTTCGTTTTTGTTGGGGGACGCAGTTCAAACCTAACCTACTAAATTACTTAAACTTTAACCTTTTTTGTGGGATCGTACCGTTTTACCAATATTATTTTGGTCAAATTTTATTACCTAAGGAAATCCGATTTTTGACTTTTTATGTTTTGACATAACAATTCATTTGACTAAACTTTTATTGACTAATATTTTTTTGCCTTAATAAAGCATTTGCTAAAAGACCAAATGCCGAAATGTCATTTTCCGTATTAATATTATGCTGAATAAAAATTTGACCAAACGAAAATTTGCGTATTATAATTATGCCAAAGATTGCATTGGCAAAAAAAACAGTTGCTAATATTTGTTTGGGAAATGAGATTTGACCAAAATAATTTTGGCAAAACGGCAGGATCCCGTTAATTTTATTAACTAGAATAGAATTTTATTATGTATTGAATTGAGATTTTGGAAGGCTTAAATTATCAACCACAGGATGATATTGGAATACAGGAATGGTGTTTTGAAATCGGAATTTAGTTAAGATATGTTTATTTTAAGAGAAATTGTTGTTTAAAGACGTAAAAATGACAAGCTTACCTGAGATCTGCATTGGTAATAATAATGAAGGGTGTCATGATTTTTATATGTGAAATTTGCGTTCTTGCTCTATCCGTTATCCGGCTATCATACATTTACTAAATATCCAAAGGTTTGGCGTAGATAAATTGGAGGATTTAACAAAAGTTAATTCCGAAATAAAAATTCGCGAATATGAAACTTAAAGGTTATGTTAAATAGAAAAATTGACAGTTTAGAATATAGGCATTTAGTCGTTTAAAAATATGTCTTGAATAAGATTAGATCTGTTACGAACGAGTGTTGACAGAACCAAGACGAAGAAATATTCATTCCTTTTGGCCTACAAAAGGATTGAATAATTTTATTTCAAATTTTAATTTAGAGGACGCAAATTATAAAATCATGTTATTTTAATTAATTCTTAAGCAATGTGTAAATTCAGTAGTCATAAAATTAATTCTAAGATAAAACCTTTTTGTTGACTTGACATTAAGAATCAAACTGGCAGGTATTTTTAACGGAAAAATAAAACCGTTATAATTTGAAATGTGTTCGATTAATTTCGATTCGCATTTGTTTCGGGGTATATAAGCAGTACAAAACGAGGTCGGGATTATTATCCCTGGAGCCGCCGCGAAGAACACATCAAGAAGTCAGAAGATTCAACAGGACCCTGAAGAAAATTCTCAACGCTTGGAAGACTGTTGAAGAAATCCTACGGACGGCGTAGTGGAGTGCATCGCTAGAAGAAGTTCTGAAGTGCTCGCTGGTTGGAAGTCTGCTGAAGATCGTGGATTTTTGTAAGAACTTTTATTCTTTTAGCCTAGGTACCGAAACAGTGGAAACCTTACGGTGTCAACATAAACTGTTTCGAGGGCTCGCAGTAGCCTACAGGCCAAGTAGCTAGTTATATATTTGTAGTGGGACTTTAGCCAATCTTTAGCTTTTGGGGCAAGTAGACGCTTCGGTGGCTATAAATCTTTTCCCGAATGCTTATAGATTGAGCGACTGGCCTAAAAACAGTATATATTTATATAAATAAATTCAAATAGATTTATTGATTAGAGTTCATCATTACGCGAATATAATGAAGCATTCTGTATTCGCGTACGGATGACTGATTCCTTTGTTAATGTGTATACTAATTCTATTTATCCTAGGTTTTACTTATGGAGTTGGTAAGATCAGAATTTGATTTCATTTCTGTTTTTATGTGTGTGTATTTTCTTTACGATGGCAAATAATGAGTGTTTTGATAGATTGCTCTGTAAAATTTATACAGAACGGAACTTAGTCATTTTTTGACATTTTTGTATTGAATTTGGATTAAATAAATATTTCTGTAATTTCTGGGGTTGGGAATTAAAACATGCATTAAATGTATTAGTAACATTATCTTGGCAACATTCTGTTCGACATTCTAATATTCTTTTCAGAGTTGTAACTTTTATTGATAAACTTCAAATTGTTTGACAAGTACATCTAATTTGGATTCTTACGTAGTTGTCTTAAGAGACAAAATTGTATAATAAGTTTTGAAACTTAACTTTATTTAAATGAATTTGGACTCATGTATAGAACAGAGATTGACATTGACAGTCGATAAAAGACTGTGGAAAGTTATAATTTAATTATTTCTTATGGGTGTTTAATCTGAGATGGCTTAATTCTATTTCTCTAAAATTGAAAAGTTCGTGTGTCTTGTGGTGATTTGATCTTGCCTGATACGTCAGAGGGTACAATAGCCAAGGCTAGTTCCCTGCATTTGGACCAATTAGCCAGAAGATACACGGGTCCAAGGACTCACTTTTAGTAAGATTTCCGATACGTATCTCTGGCTCAAGAGTCTGATTTACGTAAGATTGAATCGAGAATTCAGATCTTGTCGGGATCTCACTAGTTTTCTAATTGATTAGATTTTGAAAGAGCCTTTCTCGGTGAAAACATCTCGTGAGGGTTAACATGCTTAGGGGATGATTTATGATCTTTTTCCAAGGTATTCAGAAAGGAGGATTCCATCCAACTTTCAGACACAGACGTTTTGACATGACAATACGAAAGTAATGCCTACCGGCGGACAGATATTTAGCTGCATTTTTCTGTCTATATTGCCCATGGTTTGAATGCAGTGGTAAATTATATTATGTGAGGAAAAGGGACTGTATATTAGCACCTCGCATCTAGAGTATATTTTGTTTTAGCTGTCTCATAATATAGCCTGGTTTGATGGATACCCTGTCTTCCTGAAGTACAGGAGTGTGTTGTCAGAACGGTGCTACAAAGTTGTTACCCCTTTTGCGAAATCTCCTCTCAAGGAAAGACTAGTTTTTGAGCTAGTCATTAATGGACTCTAATAGCCTCTTCTAGGCTGGGCGATAGGGAATACCCAAGCATCAGGCCGAAATTCCGTCGACGTCGCCGGGGAGTGTGACGGCGTCCAATGGCCCAGAAAACTCTAAGAGTTCATTAATTTTATTTAGGTAGATTCAGACAGACCCTGACAGATATGACCGTTAAACTTACACAGCCTGTAGAAGAAAACCTGACTTCATACCTTTATGATTATGCTATACTTTGCATTTTTTTTACACTAATTTGTGATCCCATATCAGTCTAGAATCCTTCGTGGTTTTATACATTTATCCTAGAAATTAGACTTTTAAATAAAATATCTTCATCACTTGCTAAGCCATCATTTATTGCATCTTAAAGTTTGGGAGGGATTCTGATACCATGCTCTCACTTAATCGAAAAGATCCAGGGTTACTAGTAATTATTACACAGCATAGAACGGATTGTCCTGACTCTATAGATCACAGATTGGCCATAAGTTGTATTCAAAGCAAACTATTATGTTATAACTTTTAAGCATTTGTAATTTCTTACTATGTGGTTTTGAAGTGCAATAAAATATACTTGTATAATAAAATCTTATCATTTTATAATTAATTTGGGGAGGGCTTTGAGTCGTGGACTATTATTAAATATAATAAGGCCTCGAACGATACAATACTTGGCGGAATCGTCCCAAAGTCCTTATCCCTTCTCTTATAACTTTCTTTTTCTGATACCCATGATTTATATTTTTTGCTCTAGCTGAGGCCAATATAACCCGGACAACTTGGAGAAGCTGATGGTAGTTGGGCAGGTAGACGGGAAAAGACCACGCGGTCGATCGCCTACCCGTTGGTCAGACCTAATCAAGAAGCTCATTAGCCTGCCAATACCTAAAGCCATAAAGACCACCGAGGACAGAGACGCTTGGAAAAGCTTGGTACATCAAATTTCAAGCTAGACACAACCTTCAGCAATGAAGACGCCGACTAAAAGAGAGAGCTGAGGCGAATATATTGAATTTCCCTAGTATTTTTACACTTTCTGCTTATTATTAACCATGACAGACCAAATTTCACTTATTTTTATAGGAATCGATTATTTTAAATAAAATCTATAAGTTAGTGCAGGAATCACCGAGCTATCAGGTATGAGTCGTGAGTTACACCGAAAAGAAAGAGTGAGTGTGCGAGTGTTTTGTTCAATCTACACATTGGCCTAAAGTTTTTTTTAACTACTCAAAATCGTGGCATTTTAAAAATATAATATGAAGACACAATACTTTATTTCAAACTTATTTGGTTTTTGAATTTATTTTTTTACCATAGCCGATATCAAAATCATACACAACAGAATCGCTCGTAAGGTTACAAAGTTTGAAGACTCGATATATTAATATTTCCGTAATTTTATCGTTTCTACTGACTTTGCCCTAAATAAAGTCGTTTAATTTCCAGTTTGAGAACAATTTGAAACTAGAAGTAACCCTCAATAAAATTAGCCGCAAACAACACAATAAATCCTATTAAGCGTTCAAACATTCTTTACGGAACCCCGAAGGATCGGGAGCTGATTCACAGTCACAGTGTCAATATGACCTCCAATCCGCTGGCTCTTAGTTCGGCATTTTGCTGAGGTGGGACCATTTCGTGGCAGCGTTCAACTTTTACTTTATAATTTATTTTATTGCTGTATTTTCATTTTGTGGTGTCATGAATAAATGTATGTATGTATGTAAACTCTTTATTGCACAAAATAATACAAGCACAGGGTAACAAAATAAAGGTATATGTACGAAGGCGAACTTATCGCTTTAAGGGATCTCTTCCAGTTAACCTTTGAGCTGTTGAGTATGAATGTATTTTTTCTCTTCTAATAAAATATTTAGAATTCGTTGGCAGTCGTTAATGCTACAATAAAAAATCATCATCAAAACATTGCTACTGTGGGTTTCTCAATACAAGTTGGGACCACAAACACTGACCAAACAGGAAACTGACCACCTCGGAATCTGACCTACTAGTAATCTGACAAAAATGCTATCTGACCTTATAGGAATCTGTCGAAATCGGAATCAGACATAATTATGTGGCACCTGACGAAATTGGAATCTGACCTCCATGGAATCTGCCGAAAACGGAATCTAACCTGTATGTCATCTGACGAAATCGGAATCTGACGTATACTACCGAACGCGCATACGGGTTGTAAGGACTGAATGGTTAGATGATGCTACATACGTCACCGAGGATGATGGATGATTTTGTGCATCGTCTGTTGTGTTCCGGTGTGGGTAAGACAGCCGGTGAAATTACTAGCATAGAGGCATTATATCTTAGTCCTTAGGGTTGGCAACGCATTTGTAATATTAAGATTGCAAATGTCCATGGGCCTCAAAAATCACTTACCATCACGTGACCTATATGCTCGTTTGCCTTTCCATTTACTATTCCATTACATAAAACCAAAGATTTTTAAAATTACAAAACCTAAAAACAAGGAAACTACAAGTCGTGTCACGCCGTGTTTACACCATCACAGCGGCAATTAAGTTAATTCGTAATTAACCGTATTATGTGTGGAGCACCCCATACCACAGTGACTTCATCAAAAGGAGCTGTGTTGATCTCTCAACCTATTTACGGACGAGATGACGGCGGGGTTGTGAATAATCCTACTGAACCCTCACAGAGTCCAATTACCCGCATTAAATAATAACGGACCGGGCGATTTCGGGCGATCGCGGGCGATTGAGGCCGGCTAATCGCCCTGGGCTGACCACTCGATAGTTTTCAGCGTATTTTAAGCTGGGATGTGGCGAAAATTTGTGTCCGCATCCGTTATCTAGAACAAATGCAGCTGATGTGAATGCGGATACAAAAAAAAAAGTCACAGTTATCATCAATCTGTAAATCTGTGTGTCTGTCCGTCTGTCCGTCTGTCCGTCTATCCGTCTGTCCGTCTGTCCGTCTCTCCTATATATAGCCTGCACGTTCGCGGCAGAAATCAAGCTCTTTCCTGAGGTGTTCCTGCTGCGCATAGGATTCTTCAAATAGAGATAATATAGGCCCCTCAAAGATTGACTACGTATCCTCTGGTGTGCTCAATTGCTTTTGGTAGCTATAACTACCTATCAAGGCCCTTACTTCTATAGCAATATAGAACGGATAATAGCAAGCAAGTGAATCTGCTTCTTTTCATCAGATGTCCCGTCTGCTGCTTTGCTACTTAGATATAAAAAAAATATAAGGAATTTATATTAACATCCTCATCCGCATCCACGGGCGTGAGCCTCAAAATATCCCCTTTTATCCCTTATTTTAAGCACCGTGTTGTTTCATTTATAATTAAAATTCAATTCCAGAACGTGAAAGGTCCAGCCATTGTATTAGTACCCATTAACTTCGTGGTATTGAAGTTTGGAATTCCATTGTACAGTGTTTGTTATTTTACATTTTTATTGGAAAACCTTTTTGCTGAGCGTTATTGCTTTGTGAGCACAGTTTTGACGTTGATGACTTGTTATTGGGTAACATACACCACAATAGGTATGTATACACTACTAAAGAAAAATGCACTGGTTCTTTTAGCGAAACAAAAGTGTGCGACATAAATAATATAAGTCAAAAACTTAAAGAAAAAGGTATAAAAGCAGATACCTAATAAGAAAACCTACAGAAAGGCTGTGCAATCTTGCACAAGGTAAAAATACTCCATGTATGGATTGAAGTTTGTATACCTATTTATCGTTCAGAGAATTTGAGAGAGCTAAAGGGAACATGCATGATATGTTTTATTTACTTTAATAAAAGCTCATTCATATGAGAAAAAGTAGGATTTTTTTTCGAATAACTCTAACTCTTTCTAGCAAAACAGAATATGGTATAGAGATTGTATGGCGGCCATGTAATATGACGTCATAGTCCACATTGGATTTCTCTGTCTAATCGCTGTCTGATTAGTGCTTTAAAATATTTTTTCATCACACTTGCTCGAAAATGGTGCATTACACGTAGGTTTTGCGGGCCGTAAATGAGCTATTACGCCCTAGGGCGTAATGGTTTTCTTTTTAAATTTGAAACGCTGGTTCTGTTTTACTCTTATTTGTCATGTTCAAAGGAAACTACCAACTTACTTTTTTAACTTTTATCACTGAAATATTTAATTAAAGAGAACTGTTATTGCAAATACATGTAAACACATATTTCTGTAACATTAATTAAATGTTTCAATAGTGTATTTCAGTATTTTGCAATTATAAAATCAACCGTTTTAGGTCTGTACCGCTATGGTTTCCGAACGTTTCGCATTGTCTATGGATATGTCACTAATGTCACTGTCAGTTTTACAATTTTATTTAGGTTAAGTAAGGTTAATTTTAATTAGATTTCCTCACAAGTGTGATGAAAAACATTGTATGTGCCACGGGCGGTAAAGGAATTACAAACTCGTGTTATTAAAGCCCTCGGCTTCGCCTCGGCCTTGTAACAAACACTCGTTTGTAATTCCTTACCTACCGCCCTTGATACACAATGTACTAATATATCTTCCGTATTTCTCGGTCGATTTTAATTTTATTTTGACTTTACTTCATCTTTTTTTTCGGTATTCTCATACTTTGTTAAGAACAGTGTTAAAAAAACGTAACTATTTCCTATTATTTTGTAGAATAAATATTATTTACCGGCTGTAAACGTCTATATCATTAAAATTGTGTGTTTTGTATTTTTTACGAAAATATTGCTCTCTGTCACTTCTTTTCTCTCAAGCACTTTGTCACCGTTTTCGGGATACGCTTCGATCCCTTTGGCAGGTTTTTACAAAAACTTTCAAAAAATTACTAAAACAGGCTATGAGGTCCTTGAATCGAATAACTTATGCTTATATTATGTTATATAGACACGTTTTGCTTAGTGGAAGTGACACCGCCTATGAAGGTAGACGTTCCGTGTTCAAATCCTGGTATGGGCATATATTTGTGTGATGAACACTATTCTCATCTATTTATATAAGTATGTATATCGTCGTCTAGTACCAATAGTACAAGCATTGCTTAATTTGGGATTAGGTTGATTTGTGTAAGATTATCCCCTAATACTTATTTATTTTATGATCTATCAGAAAAATGTATTATGGTGACTCCCTTCCGTGGTGCTTTAAAACCTCGAAGGAAACGTTATTTTTAAGCCTGACAAACTTGCAAGCCTTACTGACTGTTGCAAAAATCGGCCCTGGTGGGGGCCGGGGCGCCTGAGGTGGAACCAGAACGCTAGGCCAAGGCCACCTTGAAGTTACGCTGATTACTCAAAGTAAGCAGCGGACCAGCGGGAAGATTGAAGCGGATCAACCTGTCCTTATGTAGAGTGTGTAAATCAAACTAATGGGAGTTTTAGTTGCCGGTTCGCTAAACCTAAGCCCAGCTAAGAAGAATCCGGCAAGAGACTTAGCTGAGCCCGAGCAAGGTCGGAGTGAAAAAGGAAATGAAAAAAGCGCTTGAACAAGAGAAACATAAAATAAAACCAAGTAGTACTCAAACTGCGGAGTAATTCTTGCCACTTTAATTTAAGCAAATTGTCAGGCCGGCCTCCGGGATTTTAATTTTGCAAAGTGTCATTATCCCGGCCGCGTCATCCCGCGGGATAGATTACGGGATCCCGTTTCTTTATAGCGTTTAATGTCTCGGGATAAGTCCGCACTGCACTTCGTTTGAGGAAATTTTGTTTTCCAAATTGGATTGCTAAGAGATTTTTGGGTGATATTAGTGAATACCTCAGGGCTTTCAGTAAATACTTTTAGGTAATTTAAGTCGGTTAGTGGCGCGTTTAAAAATGCAGCGTCGCCCCTACCATATCATATCCATATTAATATTGAGATCGCTACTTCAAATCCGGTCTCTAGTTATTACTTATAATTTTTTGGTCGACTCAGATTTTGGTCATTTTTTTAAATGTAGGAGCCATTGGTGTTGTCAGACTCGCAAAGTAATAATACAGGAGGTTGTACCAAGGGGTGAGTCGATAGTGTTAATGTTAAGTACCGTGCGCAGCATTATATACTCGGTTTGTACGACGGAGTAGACATAACTGACGCAAGTTTAATTATAATTTTAGCTTGCCGATACGCCCTTTACCGACGGATTAAAACAAAGGCTGAGCTACGCCTATGGCAGTTGGTTAAGCAGAATTCTTATAAAGCCACTAATAATAATCAAATGATAAGTGAAGAAAGATCAAATAGCACACTATATTAACCCTAGAGTAGTCGCGCCTTTCCGTGAAACGCGAGTGATCGCGTGGGAAACATTTTGCCGCCCATACTTAATACGATTTTTCTGGCAAAATAGAAGTTATATTAATTTATAATTATGTTCATAGGAAAGCACTTTTCATCTATTTAAATTAGGACGTTATTTTAATAAAAGACTTCGTTTAAGGATTTGACAACACTCGCTTTATATTATCCTTTTAGAATGAATCCGCTTGCAAGTCAGCACGTCTGACACCTACAATACAGTGTGCACAGATCAAAAAATAAAGTTTGTTTCTACATGAATGCGATCATGCTAATTAGGATACACACATACGATATTGATTGATTTTTGCATTATAAATCAAATACTCCAACATAGCCTGCCGGTAAGCGATTACCGCCGCCTGTAGACTGCAACACCATTGCATTGAATTGAACTCGGTAATCGTTCAAACTTGGCACCTTTTCTAATGTCTTTTGGCGCCATACGGGAACTTGGCCCATTTTTACAATCACATTTTCGCCAGATTATTATTGTGACTTTGAAAGTTGCCCACACTTTTCCGCCGACGTCTTTGTGAAAAATATGATCATGATTTCATTAATCAGAGTTTCTTATCCCGAGGGTAGGCGGATAAACAAGATTAAATAGCTAAATAAAACAGGCCGCGCCCAAACTTACCTAAACAAGATGGGCCGCGTATATGGGATGTTTTTGGATAAGATACAGGATTTTTCGTAAACAAAATACTTGGGAACATCTTGGGAATGTCTTCACTCTTCACCTTGATTGGATTTTGGGTGAAAGATTCGCTTAGCTTATGAAGCTAACCGTCGATATATTAAATACTAGAGATGGGCCGACTAGTCGGGAACGCCGACTATTCGGCATCATTTGTAGTCGGCCGATTAGTCGGCGACTAGTCGGCAAAAAATGCCGAAGATTCGGCACTATTGCCTAGCGGAGAATATAGGACACAGGAGAAATTAGACGCGATTTTTCGGCAATAACTCAAAACTATGTACCACATGTTGATGTTTGGTGAAAAATTTTTTTTTCGCCTTGTGTTACATGTATGGATTACCCGTCCTAGAAATATTAATTTTAGCGCGTAGCGTAAGTAGCGGCTCATACAGCACACCTACATTCCAAATTTCATCAATATACGTCATGTAGTTTTTGAGTAAAATGCCTGTGACATACGGACGGACGGACGGACATGACGAAACTATAAGGGTTCCGTTTTTGCCATTTTGGCTACGGAACCCTAAAAAGGAACGTAATCGGTTCTGGAGTGATGCCCACTTATACCGGCATACGCAAGGCCCTAGCCCAAAACTCGGTGGATAGACCTCGTCAGTGTAGATAGTCGGTGGATGCAGTCTGCACAGGACCACCCTCCATGGCGATTTATGGAGGAGGTCTATGTCCACAAGTGGACATACGTATGGTGTTCTTCAAGCGGGGAGTGAATAGGTTAAAGGGTCGGCGACACGCACGTAATGTCCCTGGTGTTGCAAGCGTCCATATGCTGCAGTGACTGTTTACCATCAGGCAGGCCGTATGCTTGTTTGCCACCCTAGTTGTATAAAAAACGTAACTGATAGATATGAGAACGAACAGATCATCGTGGATCAAAGCTAGCGATTGTTATGTGTATCCTTGGTTTATTCAGTATTTTTAATCATATCCATATGTTTAATGGAGCAATTAGTTTTAAAACTGACGCTAACAGCTGACTCTGATAAAAAATAACCATTGTTTCTCAAACTGTCAGATTTAGCGAACGTAATGTACCTACATTTACAAATGCCTTAAGACAATCCGCCGTAACAATACCCGCAATACTAAAAAGCTTAACACGTTCAGCTATTTGTATGTACGTCTAAATGGCTAAGTATGGCATTAATCTTCATATCACACAAAACTTAGAAACCGTTTTAAATATAAGGCATTACGTTCGCATTTTGAACGATAAGTTTTCTTTTGCGCAATTAAGTTTAATAGTACATTACTGCAGAGGCCGGGAAGTAAGGAATTGCCGGCCGAGTACATAAAGCTAGTACATACATATAGATAGTTACGAGGCCGGCCACCCCATTTCCCGCCGAGGTATGTATAGTGCTTTTCTCAAACATGCAATGAAATAAATAAACTTACTATAATAACCTTACTTAATATTTTTTAACACAAACTGGCTGTCAGAAAGTGACATTAGTGACATTATATCCATAGACAATGCAAATTCGGCCAAAATAAGCTGTTTCAGTTCACATTTTTACCGCGAATATTTAAATTAAATATTTTAAATGTGTATTCTTGTGGTTTAGTTTGCAATTTATAATAATTGCAAATTGTTTATAATGTGTTATTTGTTATGTTCATGTCAATTTTAAATAAATAATACTGTAAAATATAGCAACAATCGTTTTTTGTTTTTTTAATGGCTGAATGCCGTGATGCTGGGGCCCAAATAAATGTGGAATGGAAATTAAAAAAAATACATTGCCGGCCTAGGCCGGCAATGTAAGTATGAAATTCCATTCCGTGCCAAGTGTCAAGCCGCATAGGAAACGAGGTACTTTGTGGCCTATTTTTAGGCACGTAATGTCAACATTTCATGCCATGTTTGAGAAAATAAATGAATAGAGTTCTTTAAGAGGAGAGGGAATAAGGTTTAGGCGACATCTGATATGGAATAATTAAAGAAATATATCCAGGTAGCAGGAAAAAGTGTATGTACCTCGCGTGCTTAAAAGAAGTGGCGGCCACCTATCTTGCACGCCGTTCACTACAGTTGCCATCAATATTACTATCGAAAATCTGATAATACTTACCATCAGGGGACCTGTGTGTTTACCTTTCCCATGACATAATTAAAAAAAACCCGACCGCGGTGCACTTTGAAACTGCATAAAATCCGCCATTTTGTTTATTTTAACGAACTTCATACCCTGTGACACTCGCACCATCAAGACGAATCTAATGATGCATCATTTATCAAAATCGGATGTGCCGTTGAGTAGTTACGAGCGGACACAGGAACGGACATACATACATACATACAGGTCAAACACATAACCCTCCTTTGGGCTTCGCCGCAGTCGGGTAAAAAACTGTATAATTAAATGTCCAAATACCACCAAATGAAGTGGAACTATGTCCATCTCGATATATTTCTGTGGCCCAGCCATTTTAAAAAGAAATCATACTACACCCTAGCCATCACCATTTATTTTTCCTCAGTGCCCCTAAAATGCTCAAATCTCGAGGAAATCCTAAAAATACCGCCATTCAACCCGAACGGAGGGAACAGCCCCCCTCAATTATTAATAGAATTAGAAGATGGTGCCACAATCGCCGCGGCCGTTTTAGATGCGGTCGGGAAAGATCATTGGATTCTGATAGTCTAAGGCACCGCCTTATATCGATATTCCCTCATCTTTTTTTTCTTGAAAAATCATAAAACGACAGTCTATGACAGTAGTGGTAAGTGAGTACTCAATAATGCAACAATTAATTAAGAACACATTGTCCTTGGTAAAGCATGTATACTAACATAGTTATAAGTAAATACTAACAAGCTGTGGCTCTTGTCTGATTGAAAAATGATATTATATTATAATGAATGTCTATACGCGGCGGTAATCACTTTCCATCAGGTGGGCCGTCTGCCTGTTTGCCAGTCTAAGGCAATAAAAAAGTTGTGTTTAATCGCAAATTGTTAAACCTGATTTAAATCTACCAATGTTTGCACCTGATTAATATCCTAGCCTCGCTTAATAACTAAAGCACCTCTAGTAATCCGGTCGCTTTGTACTTACAAGCAGCACGCACACATCAACCAGCGTAGTAGCCGACAACTATGGGTAGCACGCACACAACCTGCGTTAAGCAACTGGCTTACTAGAGGTGCTTTAGTTACCTGTTAGCAAGACAACGTCCGGCTTTTGATTTTAAGGTCCTTATTTTAAGAAAAAATATAATTATGACTTTTTGTATGCGGAACTGTTACCAGTTTCTACTGTTTCTAGGTGGGGCGACTGCTCCAGCGTATATTTTGTCTAATTCACCTAATATCACACCACACTAATATTATACATGTGAAGGTTGGTGAAGATGTTTGGAGGTTTGGATATTTGAATTTTTGTTACTAAATAACGGGGTAACAACTGAATGGATTGAGCAGAAATGTAGCACGCAAGTAGACCAAGTCCTAGATTGAAACAGAGGATACTTTATATCCCGGTAAAGACTTCCTTCGGGACAGTAACGGGAACAACGCAGGCGAAGCCGCGAGTAAATGCTAATTGTGTATAAAATTTGTTTTATTTTAGAAGAGGCACGAGGGAGGGTCGTTGTTTTGGGGTATCTCATACTATAAAGGGATGCCGTTATGGCCCAAGGCGGGTTATGGAACTGAAGTAGGTACTGAATAAGTAAAATTGCTTCGATGGTTATTAACAATCACCACTCCAGGACTTTCTGCCTTTTACGTAGGACGCCTTTGATAATAACGCAAGATTTGACAAGTACGATGTTTTTTATTCATCAAAAATCTAATAGTAAATATCAAAGCATATTTCGTAGATAAATCCCGTGAATCATTGCTACAATCTTCTTCTTAGTCGTATCCATCATGACTGATGATCGTGGTTGGTGGTCGTCTTTCTGGCACGAATACATTCCCGCCATCGACTCCGGTCCATCGCGTTCCTCACTACATCGTAGAATTTTTGGGATGGTTGCTCGCATTTAAGCTGGTCGGTCCATCGTGCTGGCGATCGGCCACGTGATCTTTTGCCTTCTGTATTTCCAACAACGACATTTGCTACAATCAAACACACTGTTAACTGCACATTTATAAACGAATGTCAACTTTATTACAAAATGGGAGTCATGGGGCACATGTCAACGTCAGTTTTATTAGGCGTTATCGTTCCATACATTAAACACTCACGGACAATGAATTCTGGTCACTTTCCATACAATTGTTAATAGAAAACGACCCGAATTCACTGTCCGTGAGTGTAATTCGATGGCTATAATACCCGTAGCTTGAATATATGCTGATGATAATAATGTAATATATTTTATGCCACACCTGGCCATAAAGTGACTTTTTCCGCATGCTGCGCGTACGGAAAAAGTCGCTTTCTGGCCAAGTGTAGGCATAAAATGATGTAAACAACACGGGAGGTAATAAAGAAAGCCCTCAATCGCAGACTTACGTCCCTCGCTTGCAGCTCGGGCCGCAAACATCTGCGATCTCGGCCTTTCTTTGTTTTACCACCCTGTTTGTGGAATGTACTATTACTTCACACCGGGCCATAAAGTGGCGTAAAATTTTGAGGTAATAAAGAAAGCCTCAGATCGCATATTTATCGCCCTTGCCTTCGGCTCGGGTGTCAAATACCTGCGATCTGAGACATTCTTTGTTTTACCTCCCTAAGTAAGGAATGTACTATTTCTGCCCTCCGGCCGGAAAGCCTTGCCGGCCGCTGCGCTGAACGAAGATGCCGCTTTCTGGCTCCGTCCAACAGAAAAATAGTATACAAACCCTTGCCTGTCAATAAGGAAGCCTCAGATCACATGTACTTTCAAATTCAAATTCAAATTCAAATTATTTATTTCAGAAGCATTTCCATAATTTGTTAGTAACAATGATACTTAATAATAGTAGATTTGACACATCACAAGGGAGCAAAATGATGTATTTACGGCGAGGGCGTATATTGAATCCTGAACGAAGGGAAGGATTGTACAATAGAATCCCGAGCGTAGCGAGGGATTCTAAAGTAGAATCCGGAGCGTAGTGAGGGATTCAAGTGTTAACGCCCGTGGTGAAAATAATTTTGCTACCTTGTGACACATACTGCTTTTCACACCGACTATGAGGAAAATTCAAATACAAACGCTACCTACCAAAATAACGAAATATATGGTTAATCACAGAGCATCACACATTGAAATTAAATTGAAATGTTAAATTTATTACGGACGGGACGAAAATACTACTTCCATATTATATTTATGGCCCTCGCCTGCGGCTCGGACTGCAAACACCTGTAATCTGGGCCATTCCTTATTATACCGCCCTCTGTGTGTAATATACTAATAAAGCTGTCTATGATATGGCATAATTCTAAGTGGGCTTAAACTAAAAATAGGGTTGTCCTTGAACAGAAAAGTATCACTTTGATCCCTCTTATGAGGGAGCAAAGTACTATTTTCTGAATAGGAGGTGTGAAAATATGTTAGTAATACACACACACTAGTCCCTAATTCCCTATCTGCGTGCTTTACTGGCCTTAGTTAATGTATCTATTAAATATATCGTCGTCTAGTATCCATAACCCAAGCCTTATTGAGCTTACTATGGGGCTAGTTCGATTTGTGTAAGATTGTCCCCTAATATTAAATAATTAAATAGCTTAATGTTCTATTGGTATCCCTAATATAAATAAAAAAAAACATTTGTCCCCGTTTCCACTTTGTGTTTAAACAGGTAAATAAAGTTATTTATCTCTCCTCGTCCACTGCGGGGCGAGCGATGAAGAAGCGTCCCCGTTATTAGCGTGCTCATTACGCGACATCCGAGCGCGATAAATCTCCGCCAACTTAAATTGCTTCGACAAATTTATTGCCAGTATTGTTTATTGCTCGACACTGCACAGTACAAGCTGTAGTCGCAGTACGTTGACTTCATTTATGACGACAGAACAATACCACTTTGCCAATCGTCAATCTTCTCCTCTCTTCTTCGTCGTACTCTTCTTCGTCGTACTCTTGATTACTGAAGGTCGTGTCCAGTTTGAAAGACCTTCACTGAGGTCTTCACCATCTATAATCATCCATTCCTGTCTTCGGCTTTTCTCAAGGCAGCGGTGATAGGAAGAGCAGTTATAGTTCTTACTTGGTGCGTCCATCGAATGGGAGATCGTCTGCGTGGTCTTTTTCCCTCCACTCTAATCCAACTCCAATCTTCAACAAGGATATTGATTTAAAAGCTTTCACGTTTTATATTATATCAACATGGGACGTAATCGCGTAGAAACATAATATCTAGAAGTATGTTAAACTGTACATACAGTAGTTTAAATCGATGAGTTTGTGGCGACACTGTCATTTACCAACACTAGTTAGAAGAAGAAGACAGCAACAGCAATTCAACGACAGATAGCGCTTACGTCAACGCCCATACAAACGGCACGGTTTCCATAGTGTTCTGCATCGCACCATAGAAGTGTTTATAACGCTAACACTAAATATATCACTTCCAACTAACTTCCTTCGGACTTCAGTCCCCGGGCACTACACCCACCTGGAGAGAGATCTCTCGAAATTATTATCTCGTCAACAAGTTTTTTTAACGTCTGAGGACTCTGCCATTACAAGTGCTTATTTTGTGTCAATTAACTGCATATAATGCTTCTACTGTGATAGTCCAGTAGGTATACAAACTCTTCTGTAATATTTACTGCTGGCTATATTTCTTTGATTAAATGACATTGGTTAGTTTATCCAGGGGTACCTACGGCAGTGCCCCCGCCAAGTCGAGCAAAACAAAGGCACGGCCGTACCATCCTTTTTTCGAAGCCATTCAGGCCATTTTGAACCTCCTGTCATTTTGTGCTGGCTAAGGCTAGAACCCTGAATTTTCAGGGATATATAGTGCGTTATGTGACTTAGATATATTCTTAATAACATTTAATTTGAACTTGTAGTTTAAGAACTATTGCACATCAAATTTCCTTAGTTTTGTCACTGAATAAAGTAATCCTACACAAATAAATGCGAATGCAAAGTTTCTTTTGTAGTTCTAATGGGATAGAATGGATTGGGATGTAATAAATAAATGAAGACCACTTAGGCAAAGAAATGAGATTCCATGAAAAACATTTCATATATAAGATGCAAGTCTCGCAACGCAGTTCTTCTACAACAAAAAAGTTTTGAGATGTACTCGATGATCGACGACGATGTGGAGAAAGACATTTTATATGTCTCAAATAAATAATCCTCGACGGTTTAATACTAGGCAAGTCGGTGAAAATTGAAGTATTTACTAAAATAACCGACTTAGTTTATAAGTACAACCATGACGGGTGCTAGTGTGGGATGCAATCTGCGTGGACACACTGGCGGCCCCATCTCATCTCCACCGAACATCAATAAGGGCGGCAGCAGCAGAAGACGACGGCGTCGAGACCCTTGGTCCGTGGGGCCCTGGCGCTTTAAGTCTCTTTAAGAGGAAACAGTAAGGTCGAGAGAATTGAAAATTAGGTATTTGTAAAATGTGTCACTGTCCCGCACTGCCCGCCTCTCCCCCGCAGAGCGCGATAGAGACAACTGCAGCTTGGACCGAAAATACCTTTTAAAATTTCATGAAAACAACGTTTCGTAGTCCCCTGATTTCTTCCCCAAAACTTAACCTATTTAACTAATTTTTTCATTAAACATTAAAGAAAGGCTTTGGCCGTGTTCCTATGTTTTCCTTTTTTTTAATAATCTAGTCAAATTTGTTTTCTGGATGTGTGAACACAGCGGAAAATCTGGCATTTTTTTTAGGTTTTTGAAGGTTAATATCTCTTTTGAGAATCAATTTATCGTAAAAAGGAAAACATAGGAACATATCAATAGTAGCCATAGATTTTTGGACAAAAAATTATTGCTCTACTGGCATTATCCAGGGAGGAAACAGGGGACTACGTTTGTATGTAAAAACTGCCCTCCTGTTTCCTCTTAAGCAGCTGTCGAAAAGACTCACAGAAACCACGAGGGACCGAAGAGCTGGCAGCCAGCTTCCTCACTCAACGAATCAGCCTCACAAACCAGTGAGGAAATGCTGCCAGCATCTTCGGTACCATGCTGCAGGGGCCATTTTTAGATTTATTTTAGTTTTAGTTTATATTATATTCAATTTTAATTTAGTTTTAGTTCCTTTGTACCGTAAGGTCGGGGTACTTTAGCCCTGGGGGGGTAACTTTGGCCATAGGGATTAACTCGATTCAGGTTTTATTATTGGATTTAAATTACGGCACATTGCCATGTGGTTGGTTTTAGCTGACTGTTCATGTTTTTATATTTATTATCAGACGTTATAGATTTGAGATATGTGATTTACAACGTGGGCAAAGTTACCCTACATTTGGCCAAAGTACCCCGACCTTACGGTATTTAATATTGTCTTCGGTTTCCGCGATTATCACTCATAGTAATAAAACAACTTAAACGGATTAAATCGCGTATATTACTACATTTTAAGTCCCGACGTTTCGTAACCCTTTTCAGCGTTCGTGGTCGCGGGTAGACCCCTCCTTCCTCCTCCCTCCTCCTTCCTATTGTGTTGTTATTATTTTGAAACCAATTAATTAGGTATAATACATGTATAACTAAATTTTTTGCAAATAAGTCAACAATAACATAGGTACTTGTTGTAATTTTTATTAAGTATTATGTTTAATTCTTTTTTCTTTTTTACCAATTCTACTTACCGATTTTTTATGTTCTTAGCTGTCACAACATATCTCAATGAATGCTATTAAAGTCTTTGGCATCTCAATTATATTTCGGAACGTCTTTCACGCACTCATATCAATTTACGACTTAATTCCGCTGTAACTCTGCTTAGCTAGTGGTGTCATAATTAAAACTTTATTGCTTCAATTACCAACATTTATTGTTCATTACGCCTTGGTTCATATGCCTATACGAACGTTTCCGATTGAAATTACTTGCCTGTAATGGGTGGAATGCTTATTACAATTAGTTGTTATATATTGCTTCTCTGGTAATAGGCACTTACATATATTATATCAAATGGCATGTATGAATGTAACAACATTCTATGCATAGCTTTGCGTATAGCAGAGGTGGAAACCGCAAAGTCGTTATCAAACTATTAGGCGAGTAGAAATCGACACCTAAAAATATTAAAATCGGAAAGCACGATGTAGTTGATTGAATGGTATGCAATGATATTTTATAAGTAGATAGGTTACAAGCACTCCAAAAGTGAAGCACTGAAACCACGATAATTGTATTGGTGCCCTTTTTGTAGTGGGTAGTCACTCGCGGGTCGGTCAACGAAACGCACGACGATGTCAAGGGTGAATATTAACAAGATTCACAAAAAAAATGCCGTCGTGTGTGATCAGAAAGTGCACCAATCATAGCAAAAAGTGCAACAAAGCGCAAGGGATCACATATCACCTGTAAGTACGCTGAAATAATTTAATTTTATCATTTTTATTATTTTATTTTTCAAATACGACGCCATCTTACTACCATAGAGGTCATTTGAATGAAAGAGACAAACTTACGTCTTTGACAATGAGAGTGACAAGGATAACCAACCTTCTGCGTGCTTAATCTGCGAGCGCCGAGCAGGCTCCGAGTCAATCCGAAACTAGCCGAAGGGTTCACTCGGTTACGTTTAAAAATTAATCGCGCAAGTAACAAAAAGCTAGCTGTCTCTTTTTTTTGCATTATTGTAACTATGCCATCTCTTTTATGCAATCTGTTAATATGTGTGAGTATGTACACCGTACAGTGAGGTACCAATGTGTGCTGCTGCTTTCTTGGAAGCATATTTCTCAGCTGGCGAGTATGCGTATAACGTATCTTCTTATAAAATATCATTGATGGTATGTAAATGTATTGACTAGTTAGGGTAGTATGAATCCAAATCCGCGCACCACGCGAAAAATTGGGACATTCACTCTTTGCTCTAAAATTCATAAAATGCATACGGTGACAATAAATATTTTATTAGAAGAGAATAAAATATGAAAAATTATCGCTCTCCGGGCCAACACATGCGCGCCAATAGGGAACGTGCACGAACTATAGGTGGCAGCACTAAACGACAAAAGAGACACGGGTGAACAATAAAGGAAACTATCGCCCCTGTCAAATCAAGCTGTCAATGTCAATGACAATATGTAAGTGTCAATGTCAAATATAGTAAGTCGTAGCTACACCGACGTTGATCGTCCTTCAACGCGATAAATTAACGTTATTAACGGCGTTTTCGTCAATGTGGCCCTAGCATGAGAGGGTGTATGATTTAGATTGGCGGCACCAGTTGGCAGCACCTTCGTCGTGCACGTTCCCTATTGCGCCACCGAAGCGATGACCAGGCCATCCAATTTTTCTACCACTCTCCTCATTTGTGATGTCATCCTGGATGACGTAATAGTGACAATAAACTTAATGAGTTACCTAGTTAAACTTGCAACGATTTAAGCACAACTAAAGCTCAATGCTACGCAATCGCGTGATCTCCTTCGTGTTCTGTAAACCGATACATCTTTACATTGTATCCACTGTCTTACCTGATTGGTACCGGCAGCAAGCTCCTGAAGAGTGTGGCCGGAAGGCTACACTCCTTCCGATGTGCAGCAACGCTGCCGTCCTAGTCTAAAAGGCGACTTTTTGCTATGGAAGTTCATAGTAAAAAGTCGCCTTTTAGACTAGGACGGCAGAACGGGCCGCCGGTGCAGACCCCGCTGCGATGCTCCATCTCCGTGTGGTTTTAGTGGGTATGCGGAAGGGTCTATATTAAAACGCATACAGCAAATCTTCCTATTTGTATACCTATTCGCATAATTTTATGCGTTCGGTATACCTAAAAATACTATGCGAATTTTAGGTATGCCAAATCAATCGGTATGCCAATTAACTTGTATGCGTTTTTATTATTATGCCATTTAAGCGGTATGCTCAATCATCGTATGCCTAGACTGTTATGCATTTTCATAATAGGATTTTTAAATTATGCCTAATAAGGGACTCCTTATGCGGAAGAATAAACGAGGAATCCTTCTGAGCCCCACATAACCTCCCCAAAGGGCCTTTGGGCCTGGAAAAGGACCTGGCAATGCCTGGGAGGTATGCGTAATGCATATCCACATCGTTAACAAAAAAATACCCAATTAGAAATGAAATGAAATGAAATGAAATGAGATAAAATAATTTATTTCTGTAAGTAGGCCTCAAGGGCTCTTTCACATGTCTGATTCTTTCTTTTGGCGCTTCGGCAAATGACATTCTGGTGAGAAGAAGCGCCGGAAGAAACTCACCAGTTTCTCTTTTAAAATAAACATTGAGCATTACAATAATTGTGAAAATGCAATTTCAATAAGTAATACAATTCATCAAACAACTACTTAACTAATAGGTATACATTTCAATAAACATAAAACTTTTTTAGAGATGTAAAGGGTCTCTAGGCGTCAAAACAAGATAAATTAAAAAGAAATATGGAAAATAGAGAGACATACACTAAAATTAATGGAGATGTAAGGGGTCTCCGTTGTCAAAACATGTTTAGGAGGTGTAAATGACCTCCAAAAGTCAAAATACAAAATGGGAAACGCGAAATAAACTACTAAACTATCATTAAATTTACATGCTTTACAAAAAAACAAACTTACAGAAATTTAAAAAAAATCTGTGACTCGCATAATATAACTTAAAAACTAAAATTAAAACATTTTTCTTAGAGATGTATGTGGTCTCTAAGCGTCAAGAGAAGGATCAAATAATCAACATAACATCCAACTACCAGAAAATTCGATGTCACATTTACCCTAGTGGGAATGACAGCGCCTAATAGAGGTCTCGGGCAGACCAGTGGGCACTTTGGGCAAGTGCCCAGGGCCCCGCGATCAATAACCGGAAGACCAGCGCTGGCTCGGCATTTTGCTGAGGTGGGACCGTTTTGTGGCAGCGTTTCTTAAGCTTAATTTATAATTATTTTTTTTTGTTTTTATCTTGTGCTGTCATGAATAAATGTATAAATGTATAAGGGCCCCCCTCAGATCAAATACTGTTCTGTCAAAGTCATAGTGCCCCATTATCCTAATATGCCCAGGGCCTCCAGTAGGTTAAAGACAGCCCTGGTCTCGGGTCCAAATTCTGGTAAGGGTATATATTTGTATGATCAGTATTTGTTCCGTTGAGTCATAGATATTTTTAATCTATTTCAATATGTATTTATACGCATGCATCTTGTAGTTAAAACCCCAAGGCATGGAACTCGCTCCCAGCGTACATATTTCCTGACATACAATTAGGACGCTTCAAGACACGAGTAAATAGGCATCTACTGAACCGGTGAGCTACATCTAAGTCGAGTTGTGTAAGATATCCCAAAAAAAAAATAGAAATGATATTAAAACGCTGTAACTTTTGAGAATTTAAAATTTCGCTGCGTCTTTCTTTAATAAAACTTGAGCTAAACCAATTCAAAACTTTATATAAAAGACTGAAAACAACCATTTGAATACCAATCACTCCTATTTGCATTTCAAATATTTGTACAGATCCTATGCATAGTTTAAATACGTTTCGTAGTTTGTTTTTCATTACGGTGACTTATAAATGTTTGGCGAAGTTCGTAAAACAAATAGTCAAATGCAAGCAAAGTGTTTGATTTAGGAGTTAGGTTCACAAACAATTCAGCTTCGTTGATAGGAATGTCACACAATTGTAACTCCAAGAGAGCAACGGGGATGTGTACTAATATTGAATAATACAATATTATATTATCACTGGATTGAACAATGCTAAATTATCATAACACAGAATAAATAAACAAAAAATATTTAAAAGTTATAAAGTAAGAGATCAAAAAGTGTGATTTTTTTTTTGATATTTTTTATCGACTTAAAGAAAAATTAAAGTTAATTTCGGAATGCTTAAATAACACTGAAAAAATAAATTTATGGCAACTAAGCACTTAAACGCACTTTTTCGCGCTCAAAATGAGAAAATGCTATTTTTTCGTACAGACTTAGTACAGCGAGGACTCAAAGATGACGTCACCGACGGCGTCCGTTTTGTATGGGGCGTTTTCAACGCTCGGAGAGCTAGTAGCAGAATAGTACATTACATAACTAGGGTGGTAATACAAAGAAAGGCCGAGATCGCAGAAGTTTGCGGCCCGAGCTGCAAGCGAGGGACGTAAATATGCGATCGAGGGCTTTCTTTATTACCTCCCGTGTTGTGTACATCATTTTATGTCTACACTTGGCCAGAAAGCGGCTTTTTCCGTACGCGCGGCGTGCGGAAAAAGTCACTTTATGGCCAGGTGTGGCATAATAGTACATTACATAACTAGGGTGGTAATACGAAGAAAGGCCGTAATCGCAGAAGTTTGCGGCCCGAGCTGCAAGCTAGGGACGTAAATATGCGATCGAGGGCTTTCTTTATTACCTCCCGTGTTGTGTACATCATTTTATGTCTACACTTGGCCAGAAAGCGGCTCTTTCCGTACGCGCAGAGTGCGGAAAAAGCCACTTTATGGCCAGGTGTGGCATAAATAAATTTGCCATGTCTTAATGGTCCGCCAATGTTCTTATACGACTTTCGCTGGCGTACATATTTTTGGAGTAAAATAGCTTAAAAAACTGTCGAAACCGAACTTGTTAACGCTCCCCCTACCACCCCCGCGAGGTTTCTTGATAGTTCTTAATGTCAAAGCACTCAAGACTATTCAAGTAACAACTGTGCTGAGAATCGGCTCTGAATCTAAACGGGCAAGCCGAACACAAAGCTTGGAAGAGCACCCCTGCTTTTTGGAGTTTCATCAATTTCAAAACCTTAACTCTCGTTAACTATCTCACTTAGAGTAAAAATTGATGGAACCTAATATATAGAAAATTTAACGTTATTAATTTGTGCCATAGACGTTAGTGTCAAAAAATGCATAGTTAGAGCAGAAATCCAAAAACTTCAAAAATGGCGTACTTTTTCGCGTGTAGCTAAGCTAGCACAACTTAAGAACGTGCAAAATCAGATTCCCACTCCCCTAACGGGTCCAAACAACATAACGAAAAATCAAAACTACATCATGCTTTGCGATTTTAGCATTTTAACCCGTAAATTTCCACTGGACGTTAATAATCAACACTAAAATCTCACAAATATCATTGGCACAGTAAACAAGAAAACCTACAAAATCACGTCCAATTTGTCCTGAAAGCACATTTCAAATCAATCGAGAGTAATTCATTAAAGCAGCCCGTAATCTCCCGGTTTCGCTTTAATCAATTGCTGAAATGCAAAGCGCTAAACCACAGCCCAAGAACAATGGGAAAACTGCAACAGAAACGAAATAGAACGAAGCAAAATGGAAATACGGCGAAGCAAAATGGAAATGCGACGAAGCAAAATGGAAATTAAGAAACGAACGGTGTCTTTGCGACGTTAACGAGGCCACGGAAACTGCTAATTAGAAAATAAACGCTATTTAATTAAATAGCAAAACGAAATTTGAATGCGACGTGGTTATTGCGGGTCTGGTGCGGTGAACGCATGGAATTGTCAACTTTTCCATATTATGTTAGTCTTGACGGTTGTTATAGAAATTTTGATTTAGGAATTATTCTCTTTATTCACAAGATGAAACGAAAATAAACTTTACTTTTAGTAACTGCACCTTTAGTAGTTTACTCTGCTAACAATTAAGTGAGTTGTTTCATCAAATACCGGTCTGCCAGTGCCCATTACAAATATAATATTAAGGAACTTTTATCACACAAAATACAAAATTAATGACTAATCTAACGATATCGCACGGTTTCAAATCCGTAAAAGAATTAAGAAGTTTCGTTGTAATTACGAAACAGTCATGATATAAACCTTAAACAATAATCGGTAGTTCTAATAGCGTTTCAACCGCTCTCACTTTCCTGGTAGAATTATGAAGCATTTCCCTGTAGACTTTGATTACTATTTTAGGCTATTTTATATAATACCAGTACCTGTAGAAAATAACAGAAAATGGTAATCCGAGCCTACAGAAAAATAGTCAAAAATTCTACCAGGAAAGTGAGAGCGGTTGAAACGGGGTAGGGGTCGGGTTGCATAAAGTTTAAGGTCATATTTTTGATACGCATACGAGGATTCGTCATACTCATCATTACGCATAACTGTAAATAGTCATACATTTATGCGCATAACGATTTTAATCATAATGTTTATGGACATACTGTGTAATGGGCATATAGTTGATATGCATACATTTATTCAAGCATACTTTATAATGGGCAGATATGGATTGCTCATACAACACTTTAACCATACTAAGTAAATGCATAAAATGCTAAACGCATAAATAGGTTGCTCATACAACACTTTAACCATACTAAGTAAATGCATAAATTGCTAAGCGCATAAGTCTAATTTTAAAAGTTTTTTTAAAAGTTCTCTTTTATGTTGCGTCACAGTTCTAACCTAATATACTTTTCTGGCAGCGATGCGGTTATGTGTGAGATAACAGTTCTAACCTAACCTAACCTACTTTTCTGGCAGCGATTTGGTTCTGTGTGAGGTCACAGTTCTAACCTAACCTAACCTACTTTTCTGGCAGCGATTTGGTTCTGTGTGAGGTCACAGTTCGAACCTAACCTAACCTACTTTTCTGGCAGCGATTTGGTTTTGTGTCAGGTCACAGTTCTAACCTAACTTAACCTACTTTTCTGGCAGCGATTCGGTTATGTGTGAGATAACAGTTCTAACCTAACCTATTCTACTTTTCTGGCAGCGATTCGGTTATGTGTGAGATAACAGTTCTAACCTAACCTACTTTACTGGTAGGGATTCGGTTATGTGTGAGATAACAGTTCTAACCTAACCTACTTTTCTGGCAGCGATTCGGTTATGTATGAGATAACAGTTCTAACCTAACCTAACCTACTTTTCTGGCAGCGATTTGGTTCTGTGTGAGGTCACTAATATTGTGTAATGAGTAGAAATTAAAAATACTTCAATAATATAAATCGTTTCTTTTTTGAAGAACCATCGCAAGTCCATTATCAAAATTTATGCAATACGATTGTTATAATCATCAATATTATGGCTTGATAAATGTATGAAATTTACAATTATTACTAAAACCACTTATAATCATCAATGTTATGGCTTAATAAATGTATGAAATTTACAATTATTACAAAAACGACTTATAATCTGACTAAATAATCTTATCTTATATTATGACTAAATAAATGTATGACAATTTACATTATGGTTAAACCAACTATGACTCCGTATAATTATGACACGGAACAATTATGCCATAGAACAATTTATGCCAAAAAAAATATATGAGCATCAACTTTATGCTTAAACTGTTATGACAATTAATAATATGACAATAGTTGTTATGCAACCAGACGGCCCCCCGTTGAAACGCTATTAGAATTGCCCTAATACCATTTATACCACACCTGGCCAAAAAATGGCTAGGTATTACCGCAAGCTACGCGTACGGAAAAAGCCGCTTTCTGGCCAAGTGTAGACATAAAATGTTGTACACAACACGGGAGGTAATAAAGAAAGCCCTTGATTGCATATTTACGTCCCGCGCTTGCAGCTCGGGCCGCAAAGATCTGCGACCTCGGCCTTTCTTTGTTTTACCACCCTAGTTGGGTAATGTACTATTGTTAGGAAGTTAAGAATAAGACGTAAAACAAAAATGCTGCTTTACTCAATTGTATTGGTTCTCTTTAAATAATAACCACATTTTTACTAAAAAAAACCCGACCGCGGAGCACTTTGAAACTGCATAAAATCCGCCATTTTGTTTATTTTAACGAACTTCATACCCAGTGACACTTGCACCATCAAGACGAATCTAATGATGTATCATTTATCAAAATCGGATGTGCCGTTGAGTAGTTACGAGCGGACACAGGAACGGACATACATACATACATACAGGTCAAACACATAACCCTCCTTTGGGCTTCGCCGCAGTCGGGTAAAAATTTACTTGCAGCAGGTGTACAGCACTCCGCGATTTTGTTTCGCGGTAATTATTATTATTCCTTGCCTAATGCATTAGGCAAGCCTCTTGAATGTTGTTTTGATAAATATAGCATCATTTAATACTCTTCTAATGATATAAATTGAAAAGAACCGAGTTTAAGCCGATTTCCACCGCAAAAACGCTCTGCTTGCGGCCGTACTGCAGTCTCTCCGGTAGTTTAATTCAGAAATTCAACGACAGTCTCGTTTTTTCATATAATTAAACCGGTAAACTTATTATAACAGTTTGCAATGAAACGATTATAAAGCGTAGAGGCTCGACCAACACCTCGAGATACTCTCGCTAGATTGGGACGTGGGTCAGGGTCAGACCACTCCCAAGCGTGTTTTTAACCGCTTGCCGTTTCGTTCGATCCCCAACACGGCCATCCTGCTGCAGCACACGTCCTCGTGTGCGTTCTGTTTCCAAGGCACAAAGCTTGCGTTCTCTGACATATACCTCTAGATAGATGGTCGGGCACGTCGAAAGAATGGCTGAAGATCGCGGTGCTAAACTGGCTTATTTGGGGCAACTAACAGAACGATCTGTCAGTCGTTCCAGATATCGCTGGAATGATGTTGTCGAGGCATATCTGCGCGATTTTCAGGCCGTTGACAGGCGAGAAGCGGCTCAGGATCGAGACAAGTGGCGCAATCTCGTATCGGAGGCCAAGACTCGCTTTGGCTTGCTGTGCCAAGTTAGTTAGTTATTTATAGATGAGATTGGCGGCAAATGTCTGACTTGCACTTCAGCATCTGTTTGAATCGAGCCCCTGACTCAATACCATCCATTAAATTATCTTTCAAGACACAAGGGGCTAAACCCCTTTAATAAACAAATTGAATGAACCACATTTACTATTTTTCCAATAGTTCAATTTCCTATTTTATTTGTACATTTTTATTTTCTTTCTATCAGAATATTTTGTTACAGAAATCATATTGAATTTCCTTTGTTCTAATATTGAATGAAATAAAAGCAACGGAGCTGTGATCCTTTTTGAAAGAGTATATATTTCTTTGTTCAATTGTATCGTTTTTATTTATAGTTATTTCTACAACAACAACAACATTTCTATATTTTCACGTCCGATTTTAAAGATTTTGATGTTGGAATGTTGGATTCATATTGTATTGCAAACTGATTTGTGATCGTGAATTAACAAACGTTTTATTTGTTACAGGTATGCATAGTAAAGGATTCCCCAGTGATAGAGAAATCTGTGATAGTAAAGTATATAAAATGAAAAGGCACAATCCAGAATTTGCGTGATATTAAATAATTTAAAATGTTTACTTGCCATTCCAGCAGACCCCCTAATCGCGGGTATTCTTCGAATATAGGCAGTGATATCCTACCGGCTGCGCCATTTATACATATGTAGGGGTCGCAGGATGTCAGTCAAACTCAAAAGCTGCATTAATACTGGTTTATTGAAATGAAATGAAATGAAATAATTTATTTCTGTAAGTAGGCCTCAAGGGCTCTTTCACATGTCTGATTCTTTCTTTATTATCAAACCACCCGCAATCATGCATAAATATATGACAGAACGCGCACTTCTCCAAGCATGTCTAACGCAGTGACTTTAGTGGGCTCTACTATTCTATATTCTACGCACAGCAACTGGTCGCAAAACAAAAGCTGACCAAGCTGCTAGTTAAAAAAAAATTGTGGGCTCGATATTGCCGAAGCTCTACGATACGACGGCAATCGTACGATTAAGAGTAGACGTCGGGGCTTTCTACAAAATAACTGAAAATGCTGTCCAAATATCGTAGAATTTGGACAATATCGACTCGACGACCCACTGTATTCATGGCGTTTGAAACAATCGGATAAATATCCGGATAGACAAACAAATAGTCCAACTTCGGCCGTTTAAGAGCGCGCGACACGTATTCACACAGACGCACGATCGCGCGTCAAAGTACTTTAATCTTCAATTTAGGTATATTAAAAGGCACCTATGAAGCGTCTGTGTGAGTGCGATCCTTACTGGAGCATTCTTACGCTTTTTTAAATCTTTACTTGTAGTTGGTTTGTATACAGCGCGCACACATTCAAGCGCGCAATGTTCCTTTAGTAGGAAGAAAAATTACTGCTATTGTAGGGTAAGTGCTCCAGTGAATGAACACTTAAGGAAATTTTCGACTTTAAAAAAATATTTTATTTACAAAATGATTAGCATAACTTACGTTTTCACCTCTTTTCTGTGGACATCGCAAAGTTAAAGGCTTTAACAGGACACTTTTTTGCTGGGTCCTTATCAGCACGTACATTACTACTAGATCTTTATAATAGAAACATCTGTACTGGGGCCGTGAACTGTCACAGTATTGCCCACAGGAGACGTTTATTTGAAATCTGCATAACTCACTTGCGTTCTCTTAAACGCCCGGAGTTAGACTACTGTTCATACCCTTTTGGCCCCCAATGTCCAATTCCCCGAATGTCCAGTACCCGTACGTCCAATTCCCCGAATGTCCAGTCCCCGTATGTCCAATTCCCCGAATGTCCAGTACCCGTACGTCCAATTCCCCGAATGTCCAGTACCCGTACGTCCAGTTCCTGGAATATCCAGTTCCTCGTATGTCCATTTGCCTGGAATGCATGCCCAGTGGGGACCGGTGGCGTTCCCTGGGGTCGAACCAGGTCGCTGGCCGGGCCACCTTGGGGAGGTCGGGGGGCACCTGGTGTCGAACCAGGTCGCCAGTCCCGGTCCCCTTTAGAAAGAGGGTTGGACTAGGTAGCGGCCAAAGCGCCTGGGGTCGAACCAGGTCGCTAGGCCAGAGCTACCTTGAATTTACGCTGATTGCTCAAAGTGAGCAACGGACCAGCGGGAAGGTTGAACCGGATCAACCCGTCCTTATGTGAGTGTGTGAATCGAACTAAGGGAGTTTTAGTTGCTGGGACGTCAAGTCCCAGCATGTCTTATTTCTCGAATCCCTCGATCCCTAATCGGGGGAAATTACATTTTTTTACGTGTTTGGGAGGCTGCTGCTGGTCAACCCACCGACGGAGCCGCAGCTGACGTTCACGGGGCTTCATGATAAAACATTCTGAACTTCTCACAATTATTGCCCGGGGCGAAGTAACTGACAATAAGAACATTCTTTGCCCGTACCTACCTACTGCGTAGTCTTACTGATAGTACAGTCAACTACAAAGAGATATATCCATGTCAATCTTACAAAATGAAGTAACTTTTTGTATGCCATAATTAATTACCCTTGGTTTGTGACATTTCCAGTAGCACTAGCAACCAAACCTTACACTATGATCGACTCGTTCAAAATGCAGTAATTATGTACTTATTCTACTATGTTTCCTCCGAATGTACACTTACAAGCCTCCTTTATTACCTATCAATATATTATGACAAATAAAAGCAAACTGCTAATGTTCCAAAAAAATGTAACCAATACTTTTAAATTCAGAACAAAATCGCATCGAAAATATATTTCAATGTAATGTCACTAATGTCTATTGATGTCGTTCTTGGCTGCCGATTTATGTGTGTAAAATGGATAAAGTTACTTACATAACCAGCAGAAAAGGTAAAAAAATATGTTGTTACCGAGGATATAAATACAATTTAAGTGGGGTCAACGAAAAAAGTAATACTTTAATACTTTAATTTCCTCGTGTGTGAAGATGGATATGAAGAAAAAATTTTGATATTCTCTTCACCCTTATGCCAAAATTTAATTAAAAACTCTAAAAATGCGTGAGTTGCGATACGAGCCGCGAACGCGGCGAGTATCGCAAATAGAGACGCAATGAGCGTTTTTTGACTTAATTATACAACGTTGCATACAATACTTTTTCTACGACTAGGGTTTAAAATATAAAATACAAAAAAAGGCATAACCTGCAAAGAAGGCAAATATGATGTATGACTGACAGTTGTGTCTATGGTAAACTTTTTCTTTTAAATGAAATTGACACGCAGTGAATATATTAAAAATACTTTTGTTTTTATGTTGGGATCAATGAATTTAGTTCAGAAAGTTTTGTTTTTCTTAAAAACCATAGGAATTTAATTGTTTGTTAAGTTGGTAGTTGTGCATTTTTACTGTAAAGTTAAAATTGAGCGCTTAATCCTTGACCTAAGTTTAACCTAGATTTAGAAGTCTGTGGCTGCTAGCAATAACGTAAAGTGGCTATAACGACACTTGTGCTGTTATGGGGAATAGAGTATAGACTTCTCTGAACTCATATTATGTATGTCCTTATATTAGTGTTCGTGACGACCAAGTAAAAGACAGATAACCACAATAAGCCACTTTATGGCCAGGTGTGGCATAAAAGTATAAAATTGTTAAAAACTATTAATATCATTAAATAACCCATCAAATTTATAGTAACCTTTGTTATGAAACCGTTACGATAAACGCAAGTTTTAACATAGTTGCAGAACAAAGTTATTGATTTCCCCAAACAACGTATGAGTAGTGACGTCACTGTATAACGGGCTTCAGTAGGGAGCGTTACGGCAAGTATTTGGGAAAGTCTAAAAATGTGATTTTAACAGTGTTGTATCTCGGTGAGTTTTTATGATATTGAAGTGGTTTTTTCACTAATATTTCTATTATTTAGAGGTGTTTCTATAATATATCACAGAAAAAAGTTGTCAAGTAGCCAATTGTACAAGAAAAAGGTGAGGATAATGTAATGTTTTTTTTTTGTATTTGTAAGAAAAAGGATGTTTTTTTTAGTTTTAATTTTAAATAGGTACAGTTTTCAGCTTTTCCTGGGTCAATAAATTTATAACCACGAGTATATACATTTTTAATTTTTCCTTCCGATTGCCTTATAGTACCACATTACACAACTAGGTTGGTAATACAAAGAAAGGCCGAGATCGCAGAAGTTTGCAGCCCGAGCTGCAAGCGAGGGGCGTAAATATGCGATCTGAGGCTTTTTTTATTACCTCTCGTGGTAAGTACTAGTACATTACACAACTAGGTTGGTAATACAAAGAAAGGCCGAGATCGCAGAAGTTTGCAGCCCGAGCTGCAAGCGAGGGACGTAAATATGCGATCTGAGGCTTTCTTATTACCTCTCGTGGTAAGTACTAGTACATTACACAACTAGGTTGGTAATACAAAGAAAGGCCGAGATCGCAGAAGTTTGCAGCCTGAGCTGCAAGCGAGGGACGTAAATATGCGATCTGAGGCTTTTTTTATTACCTCTCGTGGTAAATACTAGTACATTACACAACTAGGGTGGTAAATTCAATGTGGCTCTGGCCTAGGGGACCGGGACTGCGACCTGGTTCGACGCCAGGGCACGCCACCGGCCCCCACCTGGTACGACTTTTCCCACGCCCAATAAAGGTTGTAAGTTTGTCAGGCATCAAAAAAAAAAAAAATGGGACATTCGAGGAACTGGACGTTCGAGGCAAATGGACGTTCGAGGAACTGGACGTTCGGGGCAAATGGACGTTCGGGGAACTGGACGTTCGGGGCAAATGGACGTTCCAGGAACTGGACGTTCGGGGCAAATGGACGTTCCAGGAACTGGACGTTCGGGGCCAGAACCGTTCATACTATGGTAATCATACAAATTTTATCACACCATACCTTTTTATTTCTTTCGGTCAGCAGCCATATCTGGCTTCGAAGTAACCGCTATTTTTACAATTTATGTTAATAAACCGAAAATTCAATTTTTGCGACTTGCTAGGATCCGCTCGTGCCAGCCGCCCTTGCCAGAAGCCATTATGTGCATCTACATTGAGTTAACTGAGGATTCGGGTGTTTTTGAGAATCGCGTTGGCGTTTTATCGCTTGTTGAATGGGATTTGGCGCTTTGCATGCCAACTCGGTGTCTGAAACAATGTGAGCGCGTAAAGAATGGGCGGTGTTGGAGCGGCCATTGTTGGTATGCATTTTTGGGACGTAGATCTTCGGCCTGTTGTGTTGAGTAGCAATGGGTGATATACAGGGCAATAAACATGTCCTAGTTTAAATGAAGTTTTTGATCAGTAAACTCAGCATAAACGTTTTGATCTTCAATCATTTTGAATTGACTGTTTCATCCTGTGTAGCGCCCAAGATACCTATATCACAGCCAACTTGTGCTAAAACCAGTCTAAATTAGTCTACAAATAATTTTAACAAAATCCCTCATATGGTGGTGGGTTATCCACAATGAAGCGTGTCAACTATTGTCACAGATGGGTCATTCTCATTTATGTGCACACAGTCAATACCGTGGATGTCACTACCGTGGGCGATATTAATCTTTCTAATTGATAAAAAAAATACTATTATGAATTCACTTATCTACAGGGTTATTTCTGGGTCGTGATCCCGGACCAGTTTTTCTGACTCTATAACTGGTCAATATTATCTTATGATAGCATTTGATCAAAACAGCATTAATTAAAATTTTCTTATTTTCAAGTAAAATTAATCTTAAAGTAAGTAAATCATGGTCACCCTATGACTTTTGACATACGCAGTATGGGAAGCGACAAGACGTCACATTGAGTAGGGTGACCAAATTTTATGCAAAAATGATTTTTTCTACTTATAATCTGAAAAATAATTACAAATATTGGTGATAAGAAATGAATAATTAACATCATTAGGTTCATCTTTGAATATTGTATTATGCCTTATTTTCTTGCTCCACGACCCAGAAATCAACCTGTATATGATACAAAGAATTCATGACATTATGACGATTTGTTAGATGGACTTCCCGATATTTTTATTTTCTTGTAGAAAAATATCCGTTCGACTTTTTTTCTAATCGAAATCTTTACTAGTCTATAGTATTACTAGAAGGAAAAATGCAAATCTGTTTTTTACCCAATCGTAATATTTACTGATGTATTGTTACTTGTAGAAGAAAACCCTAATCTGCTTTATAACCGATCTTAACTTTTGCTCATATTTATGTTTGCTTGTATAAACTAATCCGAAATGCCTTTTTATCCGATCCTTTTTATAACAAGTGTAATATTGATATTGCTCATAAGTAGGAGCATAGCATTCTGGAAACATAACTAGGTAATGTAAAACGTACTAATTGTTAAAGCCCGCATGTCACGACAATTGCCAGGACTTTGAACATGGAATGATACATTGTTTTATTTCGAAATTATAAGTTCAATAGATATTAAGATCGGACCTTCAATAAAAATACATAGCAGTAAATATTTTGATCGGATAAACGTTAGAAAGAGCAATTAAACATCAAACATTTATTGCACTCACATATTATAAGTAATAGTTGCAAAAGATTAACATTATTATAATATGGACCCACGTATTAAAGCAACGGTAGTGACGTCCATGGTACTTTGTGGACAAAAATAAGAATGAACCAGATATCGCTTACAAAACATATTAAACACTTAATTTCCTGTTATATTAACGTTTAAATTAAATCATCTAGCCCCCAGCAAAGTAACATTTTGTCAAACAAAATAACGACCGGCAGTAAACACTTCATAATAACAAAACGAAGGGAGAATTATAAAGTTCTGTTAAATTCAAGATCTCTCATTACGAGCTTTCTCGTTATTCCGTCTGACTGGCTCTGACTTTCGTACAAATTAATAACACTATTTAAGTATAATGTTACATTAATTAAATGCTCCACAGTTAGTATTAATGTGAACGGAAACTGCGCACTGAATATGTCAGTTACCTAGACAGATTTTATATGTTTTTGGATGCGTTTCCACCCGAGCTGTTCTATGTAGCGGTGCGTTAGCAATATCTTTATGATGTAAATGTTATTGTATTATAATTAACTTGTAGAGAAAGAGACAGAGAGAGATTTAATTATGCCATACGATTTAATAAATTATTACCAACTGACTAACCTTGCTGTAACAATGCTTACCCAAAACTCGTGCCCAAATCCAGGCCATCTGCTATCTATGAAACTATCCAAAGTCACCTCCTTGACGACAATCTTTTCTTTTTGCACGAAATCTTCCCTGCCTGCTTGCAATCTTTATTTCCATAATGTTATTTTAAAAGGCATTATATCATCATACAAAACATTCAAATATTTTTTCCTGTCCTATTTTCTATCGTTTTCAATAGTTTCCTGCTCTCTCGTGTTCTTTTAAACACATTTGTGACTTACTACTTACTATAACTCCATTCTACAGGGTGATTACGGGGTCGTGGAGCAAGAAAGAAGCATTTAACTTACTTTCTCCTAAGGATCACGATAGGTTAGGACTAACAGTACACCAGCGACTTATTTTAGTCAGCAAAAAAAACTGCGATAATTCGAGATCATGGTCACCCTACTATTTTCCAAGAAAACTTATGTCAAGTGCATGGACTTAACAATCGTTGCAGTAAGGTTGTTATGACGATAGGGTTAAAAGTAGGGTGACCACGCATTTTGAGTCAATAATAATTTTTAAATAAAAATACGTAAATAACGAATCATCTTTGTTTCAATTAAAATAAATACAGGTAGCATCGCAATCATTTACTGAGTCAGAAAAAAATGGTTGGGATCACGACCCCGAAATCACCCTGTATACGAGCAAATAAATAAACGAAATTAATGTGCAATGAATATAAATGTTATGAAATATCGACGCAACAGTATCTCAATTTCATTTCATAACAATGTCTAACTCAAAGTGCGCAACACTCCGCGCGGCTCTTGGTTCAACTTTACTACAAATAATATCTTAAATAATTCATCTATTTAAGTTACTATTGCTTTGATTACAATGTTTTCTATGTTTACAGTTGTCATAATGTCTTAGTATTCATGTTTATTAATGTTGTTAAAGGCAGGTCTTATATTAAGGCTGTTCTAGCTCCTGCAAAAGAGCTTATTTGAATTGCTTTCAATCCTGAAAAGTATGCATTGCAAGAGACTATATCAGTTCGCACAGTTCTTTTCTGAAACCGTTAAACATATCAGAATTATTATAAAACTTGCGTAACCATACCTAAAGGATATTGTCTTCGGTTTCCGCGCTCTTCACTCATTGTAATAAAACAACTTAAACGGATTAAATCGCATATATTCCCGCATCTCACTTACGCTGGAACGCGCATCACCTGTTTTATGAATCTTAACTTTATGCCTATAGCATTAAGCGCGCGCGGTTAGAATTCGAAATGCGGCATCCAACCGAGTACATTTTGTAAAAATATAAATAAGCACTTTAGATTTAAGTTCCTATTTTAAGTGAATATGTATTGTATTCTTATAGGAATAAATGTCTTAAACCATAAACCATATATTCGCGTACATTTTAAGTCCCGACGTTTCGTCACCATTTGACTGAGAAAATCATAGATTTCCCCTGTCAAAATTACCGTTGTGCAAACCTACCCACTTTAAAAAATACAAATTAAAAATTAGTGTCGCCAGATGGGCCTAATCTGTAAAGACGTTCACACACATGCCAGAAGGGCTTAATACCTAACCTTAGAAATTAGCGGCACTTACCTTATGCAAAAAGATTACAATTTTAAACAAAATACTCTCGATATGCTATTTTTAGAATAAACTAATTAGCAATTTTTTTTTGTATTGCCAGATGGGCCTAATGTGTAATCTAAAGGATTGATAGGTAGAACCCAAAGAGCCTTCGTGAGAGCCCGCACAAGATAACCATTACAAAAATGAAACGTCAATTATTTCAGAGTAAAGAGAAATGGTATAACAAGAGTTACATTGTGACATTAAATTTTAAATTGAAATGCACCCTTTTGAAACATATAGATACACACCTGCACAGTAATAAAAATCAAGAGTTTACAGTGTTTTCGTGGTGACCAAAACATCTCGCAAGGCCGACCCCGTCACGCTAACCAGGAGTAACGTGGGCCACCGCAGGATAATTGCAATTTAACTCATGTGGGGGCCTTAAAAGCTTCCCAAATTGTTTGAGACGGCCGGAGGGGGGGATGTTTAGCGCTTAATGAAATTAAACCACCCCAACACTCAGCACTTAGGAGCGAATTAATTTCAGCAGTGAAATACTTATGAGCGATGAATTTTGGGGAAAAATGCTGGAGGTGACTTGGGGATCACCTCTTACTCTGTGACATCAGTCACAGAATAAGTAATAGAACTACTTACAGAAGTCTCTCTAACAAAACTGAGGTTCGGGTCCGACCACCGAACGGAGGAAACAAACGTGTAACTTTTCCTTATGAATAATTGATGATATGATATACTTACAAGGTGAAATCTTTTGCGTGATACAAGATAATTAAACCTCAGTCTATCCGATTTTGAACAACTTTTACTATGGGGTCAACTTTGTAAATGCCAAAAATAATACAACTCTCTTATACATTTTGGTCTACCTATTTATAACATTTTCTATGAAACAGTTATATGATATGAACGCACCGGGACCGCTTTCGGTAGTGTACGTCAGATTCCGTTTTCGGCAGATTCCATGGAGGTCAGATTTCGATTTCATCCGGTGCCACATATGTCTGATTCCCATTTTGACAGATTCCTATTAGGTCAGATAGCATTTTCGTCAGATTCCATTTCGCCAGATTCCTTGTAGGTCAGATTCCTAGTAGGTCAGATTTCGAATACGTCAGTTTCCTATTTCTTCAGATTCCGAGTAGGTCAGTTTTTATTTCGTCAGATTTAAATATCTCTAGATTTTTGGCTGTGGTGATGTCAAAAATGGCGTGCATTTCAAACTACAACCACGAACAGCGACCGACGGAGGCTGCCTGCGGAGGTCGCTGTTCATGTTGGCGGTAACTTGTGTAAGTAGTTACGGCTGCACATAACAAAAAGCACACACGTGAGTGTCACCAACGAAGTTGCCAAGCTATAATTAACAGGAATATGTTTTATTTTCATAAAAATAAAGCGTCTACATAAAAAAAGCAAACAATACGGTTTAACTGAAATAAACTGGAATCTGGAATGAACCTAGATGAAATTAAAAATTCAATACAGAATTTCATTATTCGTAATATCTACAGGAGAAGCAATTGTGTTTAATTTAAATTTAAGTCACGACTTCCAAGTATATTTTATTCATTTTCCGAAGCAGAAGGCTTCTATTAAAAGCATTCCACTAAAAATATATAAAAAGAAGCTTTCGAACGAACGCAGCGCCGAGAAATACCTGTTTTCATCGTTATTTTTGCGTCTTCTCGCAAAGTCTTAGCTTTTCCTAGGGGAAAGGATTTTAAAATGTTTTAAAGAAAATTCTCACAATGCATTGATAAGTAGTAAGTGCGGCTTAGTACCTCAATGGACGATATAAACCAAGGAATTGTGTCACGAGGCAGCAAAATGATGTATAGGTATTCAATGAGAGCATACATGCATGCAATACATGAAATTTTGAGAGTAGGATTCTAGTTACATATACAGATACAAGAAATCAAAGTACAGTCGAGGAATTTAATTTCCTACCCGTTTCATTGAAATGTTGTCAAGCATTCACGATGCATTAAGGTCGAAATTTCTATTTCAGTAATGTCAATACGTATTATTTGTCACTGCACATTACGGATAACCTCCTTGCGAAGTCATTTGCTTATCTAATTACGAATATACATGTCAGTTGGTGTCAGTGTCAATCGAGAAAATTTTAAAATAATTCCGAATCCAGACTTCGGAAAGTCAACCGCAAACGTCGATAATCTAAATTTCGTTATCTGCGTTTCTTTCATTCGAATATTGTAAGAGCGAGAAAGATGGACGTTCTTCGAATTTCGATTCCGCGGTTGTCGTCCTTTCTTGGTAGTGACTTGACGTTCCAAATTTCAGTTCAACGTTGTTAATCTGTTACCTAGTTACTGACACAAAACAATGCGTGTGATTATGTCAAAGTAACGTCGCACACTAGCTAGCTCTTATGATGACAGTATACTATACGACATTGGACCTTAGGTGGGTTGGAAATTAAATTCCTTGACTGTACATAGAAAAATTAAATGGCACCCACCTATGGTCCAGACCACCACTACCACCACCACCTATGGACAGAATTGAGGGCACCCCAAGTAGCACACAAAGCTGTATAACAGCTGAATAATTGGTTTAAATTACGTTTAAAGCTGTATAAGGAAGCTGTATAACCGGTTATACAGCTCTTATACCTCCTATTTGGGCACAAATTATTCAGCTTTAAGTTCACACTGCTGCTTAAGAGCGGTATAACAGCAACATAACAGCGGTATAAAGGGTAACACCAGTCATATGAGCTGTATATCGACTGAATAAGAGGTAACATGTTACCCTTTATTCAGAAATTGTGTCACATGTACACTCTTTTATTTCTTTTAAACCGGCTCTAGCTGACGTAGGTCTGTATAAAAGTTTACATCAATGAAATTAACGTGGAATGAAGCAAACATTCTATCTTTGACGTGCGAGTTAATTGT
>OX344818.1:10000-17500 GCA_947034925.1 Eudemis profundana | reverse complement strand
TAGGTTAGGTTAGGTTAGGTTAGGTTAGGTTAGGTTAGGTTAGGTTAGGTTAGGTTAGGTTAGGTTAGGTTAGGTTAGGTTAGGTTAGGTTAGGTTAGGTTAGGTTAGGTTAGGTTAGGTTAGGTTAGGTTAGGTTAGGTTAGGTTAGGTTAGGTTAGGTTAGGTTAGGTTAGGTTAGGTTAGGTTAGGTTAGGTTAGGTTAGGTTAGGTTAGGTTAGGTTAGGTTAGGTTAGGTTAGGTTAGGTTAGGTTAGGTTAGGTTAGGTTAGGTTAGGTTAGGTTAGGTTAGGTTAGGTTAGGTTAGGTTAGGTTAGGTTAGGTTAGGTTAGGTTAGGTTAGGTTAGGTTAGGTTAGGTTAGGTTAGGTTAGGTTAGGTTAGGTTAGGTTAGGTTAGGTTAGGTTAGGTTAGGTTAGGTTAGGTTAGGTTAGGTTAGGTTAGGTTAGGTTAGGTTAGGTTAGGTTAGGTTAGGTTAGGTTAGGTTAGGTTAGGTTAGGTTAGGTTAGGTTAGGTTAGGTTAGGTTAGGTTAGGTTAGGTTAGGTTAGGTTAGGTTAGGTTAGGTTAGGTTAGGTTAGGTTAGGTTAGGTTAGGTTAGGTTAGGTTAGGTTAGGTTAGGTTAGGTTAGGTTAGGTTAGGTTAGGTTAGGTTAGGTTAGGTTAGGTTAGGTTAGGTTAGGTTAGGTTAGGTTAGGTTAGGTTAGGTTAGGTTAGGTTAGGTTAGGTTAGGTTAGGTTAGGTTAGGTTAGGTTAGGTTAGGTTAGGTTAGGTTAGGTTAGGTTAGGTTAGGTTAGGTTAGGTTAGGTTAGGTTAGGTTAGGTTAGGTTAGGTTAGGTTAGGTTAGGTTAGGTTAGGTTAGGTTGAGGAAAATTTTTGGGTCCCAAGTACTGTAGCGGTGTGAAAATTTGAACTTAAGCTTCGAAAATTTTTCTCTGTCGGAATCTTTTGACGAAATTAGTCTATCTGTACTCTTTCTGTGACTTCTCACTTTTCTCAATTTTCGCTATTCTTCGGTCAAAATCCGTCAGGCGTTTTTGACAAGTTTAAATTCAATAACTTTCTTCCTTTTGCTTCTTTCTTCTTTCTTCCTTCTACACTTTGACGCGGCTTTTCATTGTGCTCCCGGCACTTTTTGTTTGAATACCCTCGGACCTTCCAGTCCGGAGGTATAAATTCTCAAAGGTGACGGGAGTAAAATCGAAAAAGTCATCGTGAAAGTCTGTTTTTTTCCCTCGTATTTTACTATTAAATTCTTTTCTCTTCTTTTTTCTTCTGTATATATTTTTCTTTGTATATAGTAATTTAGGCTAGGAGTTAGGCGAGCTACCTGTTTTTGTCCCATAATTTTCGGACTCTTAGTTCCGGAGTTATTGGGGCAAACTCAGATTGCTCCTAGGGTGTCATCAGGCGCTGCGAACTTTTTCGTAACGTGGTAATTCACACTTAAAAATTCGCAGCACCTGGACCCCTAGACTTAGGGGAGTTTAGTTTGGCTCTTTAAATAGGGCTAGTTGAGGGCCACATTTTGGCATTTTTGGTTTTTCTCTTGGCCCCATAGGGGCCCGTGGAGAAATTTTCTGCCGGACGAATTTTAAGTTTGTCGGAGTTAGGGCAGGTACACGCTTGACCGTTTTTTCGGGAAGAACGGTTTTCTTCCCCGAAACCGAGCGGCAAGCGTGTACGGGGCCCAATTAGGGGTCCTTGTGGGTTTCTTTGCCCCCCACCATTTCTGGGGGGGGGTGGAACAACCCCAACTCCGGATCACTCCAGCTGGAGTATCCGGACGTCATTGAGCGGCCCGAAGGGCTTGGAGAGGGCGTGATGAAGGGGGCTAGAGCCTCGGGGGGCCCGGGGGGGGCGGGGGGGGAATCCCCAAAAACGGTCGGTGGACTGAGGCTGAAGTTCTGGAGCGATTCGCCGCTCGAACAGGAGGCCGACAGTTCGGACGAAGAGGGGGGGGTAGAGATGGGGGAGGGGGGGGCCCGAAGGGGGGTCAAGAAAATGAGGAATTGGGCTCGTTGCTAGGCAAGAGGTCTCATGAGGAGTCGGGGGGGGACTCCCCACCCAAGGTCGCTCCGAAGGTGAGCTCTGCCCGCAGGGGGAAGCCGCGCGGCAGTTACGCTGGGCTCTCCCAAGCTAGAGCTCGTCTCGCTGCTCTAGAGGAGGATGACGACTATGAGCCTCTGACGGAGGACGAGGCCGAGCTCGGCACCCCTCTACCGAGGAGGAAAGCGCAGGCGAGAGGAGGGGCCAGGGAGCGTAGCCCCGTTAGGGCCTCCGAACAGGAGGGAAACTCGGTGGAGATGGACGAGGACCTCATCAGGACCGCTCGCGAGGCGGCAAACTCGGTGAGAGTGGAGGCCGCCAAATGCGGCAACTTGAAGGGCGAGGTGTGGGGCCGCATAAACGCGGCCTGCAGGTCCATTGCCGCAGCCATGGACGGCCTTGAGGACCAGCGGCGGGAGGACGAACAGATGCGCGCCCTCAAGGCCGACAATAAGCGGATGAGGGAAGAGCTCGCCATCCTCAGGTCTGAGACCAAGGCGCTAAGGAAGGCGTTCTCCGAAAGGGAGAGGGCGCCGATCCCCACTGCCGCCAGGCAGACACAGGATGACGTGGTGGAGGCCCTCAGTGAGTTCAAGGAGCAGCTCACAAGAGACCTCCTCCTCACAGTGGGGGAGATGGTTAATCTCCGCCTGGGGGAGATCAGGAGCCTCCTCCCCCCAGCGCCGATCGTCCGCCCACCATTGGCAGCGGACAGGAGGAGGGCCAGCACCCAGCCGGACGCTGTCCAGCCCAGCTACCCAGCACCGGCGATGGAGAGGGAAGCCACTAAGGCTCCTAAAGCAGCGGCGAAGGCGGTGGCCGGCAGAGGCCCCCAAAATACTACGGGGGCGACCCTGATGCCCCCGGCTCGGCCCGCCCCAGCTCCTAGGGCCCCGAAAGCGAAGCAAGCGGCCACTAAGTCCCAGCCGCAGCCGGGCCCGTCCACGGCGCCGCAGCCGAGGACCTCCCCTCCAGCAAAGGAGGGCTCATGGGTGGAGGTAGTGAAGGGGGGCAAGGCCAAGAAGCCCTCACCCCCCAAGCCGGCACCCCGGCAAGCTGTGGCAGCTGCGAAACCCGCCGCCCCCAAGCTCGTGGCGCCGAAGTCTTCGGCAGTAGTAGTCGCCCTGAAGCCAGGGGCCGAGACGGACTACAAGACGGTAATGGCAAAGGCGACTACCCTGAAGCTAGCGGAGGTGGGGGTCGAGCACGTAAAGGTGCGCAAGACGGCGGCTGGGGCTCGCCTCATAGAGCTCCCTGGGACCCAATCCGGCGCGGCGGCAGATAACCTCGCCGAAAAACTGCGGGACCTGGTCGGGGAGGTGGCCGACGTCTACCGGCCCATCAAGAAGGCCGAAATCCGGATTGCCGGATTTGATGAGTCAGTGGCTGAGGACCTCGTCAAGGCCAAGGTGGCCGAGAAGGGTAAATGCCTCCCCGACCAGGTTGAGGTGGGCAGACTCCGCTGGCTGGCCAACGGCACCGGCGCCGTGATAGTTAGGTGCCCGATCACAGCGGCAAAGATCCTGGCCGAAGGGGAGAGGCTGCTCCTGGGGTGGACTTCAGCACGTGTGGAGGCCCTGGAACCGCTGCCCATGCGGTGCTACCGCTGTATGGGCATCGGCCACACCAGGGCGATGTGTCCATCCCAGGTGGACAGGAGCGGCCTGTGCTACAGGTGCGGGAAAACGGGCCACCTCGCCAAGGACTGTTCGGCGCCCACGCCATTTTGTGCGGTGTGCCAGCATGCCAAGAGGCCCTCGGAGCACGTGATGGGGGGACCCTCGTGCACCCCCCCACACACAAGAGGCAGGGAGCCCTCCAAGTCGACCCCGGAGGCCCCCAGACCGCAAGAGCGGACGGCGACGACAAGAGGTGAGGGCAGCGACATGGAACACTGATGCCAGCACAACCAACACTACATACGTGGGAGGTTGTGCAATGTAACACCAACCACTGCGCCCGTGCACAGGATCTCCTGATCCAGCACATGGCGGAGTGGGGCATCAGTGTTGCCGTAGTGGCGGAGCCCTACCTTGTCTCCCCCCAGCCCAATTGGGTCGGAGACACGGACGGGCTGGTGGCGGTCGTCGTCCCCACAATGGGCGATCACCCTCCCATTACAAAGGTGGCAACTGCTCAGGGGTACGCAGCGGTCAAATGGGGAGAAACACTGCTGGTCGGTGTTTACTTCTCCCCCAATAGACCGCTGTTTGCCTTTGAGCAGTTCTTGGAGGGCCTGGGACGGGTCATTGGAGCTGCTGCGCCATCTCCGATCTTGCTCCTGGGGGACCTCAACGCCAAATGTGCGGCGTGGGGTTCCCCCGTTACGGACCCGCGAGGGGAAGCCCTCAGGGACTGGGCGGCTGGATTAGGGCTAGAGGTCTTAAACCGGGGCACAGCCAGTACCTGCGTGCGCCGGCAGGGGGGGTCGATCGTGGACGTTTCGTTCGCGACCCCTGCCCTAGCCGCACGCGTTACTGACTGGCGTGTCCTGGGAGACGTGGAGACCCTCTCGGACCATCTATATATTAGAATGAGGGTCTCCAGCCAGAGGCGGGCCCAGTCGCCTGGTCCCGCTGGGAGGAGGGGGCGGAGCACATTCCCCAAGTGGGCTCTCGGCAGCCTCGACCGCGATGCGGCAGAGGAGGCTGCCCTAATTGAGGAGCGGTGGGGACGCCCCCCGGACCAGGGTCCGGACGTGGAGGTGAGGGCGCGGCAATTCCGGGAGTCGCTGCATAACATCTGCGACGCGGGGATGAGGCGGGCGGGAAAGCCGCCGGCCAAGAAACGGGTGTACTGGTGGTCTGACGAGGTTGGGGCCCTGCGTCAGACCTGCAACGCGGCGAGGAGGGAGTACACCCGATGCCGGCGGCGTAGACATACCCCAGAAGAGGAGGAGCTCCTGCACGGGGGCCTTAAGGGAGGCGGTGGAGGCCCTGTGCATAGCCATCGCGAGGGCCAAGGACGCCGCGCACGAGGCGTTCTTGGACACCCTCAACAGGGATCCATGGGGGAGGCCCTACAAGGTGGTACGCAACAAGATGCGTAACGGGCCCACCATGGATTCCCTGGAACCGGAGCTCCTCACAAGGGTGGTGGAGGGCTTGTTCCCGCCCGCAGAAGGAGGGTTTGTTCCCCCGGCCATGGGCCCGCCGGAGGAGCCATTAGGCGAGGTGGAGGTGACGCCGATAACGGACGCCGACGTCACCTGGGCGGTACACCGTCTGAGGGCCTGCAAGAAGGCCCCGGGCCCAGACGGTGTCCATGGGAGGCTTCTCCCCATAGTGATGGCCCACCTCGGAAGCCGCCTCAAAGACCTCTACAATGAGTGTCTGGAGGTAGGGCGGTTTCCGGGCTGCTGGAAGGAGGGACGGTTGTGCCTCCTTCGGAAAGCAGCCCGTCCAGCGGACTCGCCCTCGGGCTGGAGGCCCATAGTCCTGCTGGACGAGGTGGGGAAGATGCTGGAGCGGATTCTAGCGTCCAGAATCCTCCAGCATCTTGAGGACGTCGGTCCCGACGTGTCCGACCGCCAATTCGGGTTCCGAGTGGGGCGGTCGACCATAGGCGCGATCGGGACCCTTAGAGGGTTTTCGGAGTACGCGGAGGGAAGGGGAGAGGGAGTAGTGGCGGTGTCCTTGGACATCGCCAATGCGTTTGGTTCCCTCCCGTACTCCGTGATAGGGGAGGCACTCCGGTATCATGGAGTGCCTCCGTACTTGAGGCGCATCGTAGAGCACTACCTGACGGAGCGGGTAGTGCTCTACGAAGATAGGGGAGGGCAGAGGAGGGCGCGGCCCATGGCGTGTGGTGTACCCCAGGGTTCCGTTTTGGGGCCCTTGTTGTGGAACCTGGGGTACGATTGGGCCATACGTGGCGTCCTCCTCCCCCGGATGGCTGTCATCTGCTATGCAGATGACACCATGGTGGCCGTCCGGGGGCAAGGGCTGAGGGAGGCCCTACGTAGGGCAGAGGTGGCGGCGGACCTCGTAATTATGAGGATTCGGTTGCTGGGCCTGAAGGTGTCCCTCCCGAAAACGGAGGGAATAATTTTCGGGGGGAGGGCCTGGCGACCACCCGCAGGATGCTCCCTCACAGTGAGCGGAGAGGCGGTCCAGGTGAGGCCACATATCAAGTACCTAGGCCTCACCCTGGACCGAAAGTGGACATTCGGGGAGCATTTCCGCCAAATTGCTCCCCGAATAGTGGCGACGGCCTCGGCCCTAGGCCGGCTGCTGCCCAATGTGGGAGGGCCGTCGTCCGCCTGCCGCCGTCTGTATGCCGGTGTCGCCCGGAGCATGGCGCTCTACGGATGCCCCATATGGGTGGACCGGCTGACGGCGGCGAACAAGGCCCTGCTGAGGAGGCCACAAAGGGTGGTGGCCTTGCGCATTTGCAGGGCCTATGTGACGGTGGCCGGGGCAGCAGCTTGCGCCTTGGCTGGAACTCCCCCCTGGGAGTTAGATGCGGAACTCCTAGCCGAGGCGCACCGGGAGCGGGTTGAGAGTAGGGCCACCGGGGTGTATCCCGCTCCCGAGGAGGTGAGGGCTGCCCGCAGCCAAACAGAACGACGGCTGCGGGACAAGTGGAAGAGGGACCTCGAGGACGCCCCCTATGGACACCGCACCATAGGGGCCCTCCTCGGGTCCTTCGACGAGTGGCTGGACAGGCGTCATGGCAAGTTAGGGTTCCGGATGACGCAGGTAATGACCGGACATGGCTGTTTCGGCCATTACCTGTGTCGAATAGGGAGGGAGCCCGGGCCCGCTTGCCATGAGTGCGGCGCCGATGATGACACGGCCCAGCACACCCTCGCAGAGTGTGTGCACTGGGCCGACGAGCGCCGCACGCTAGTGGCCGCTCTAGGAGTGGGTGATCTCTCGCTGCACAGCGTCGTGGCGGCCATGCTGAACAGCGAGAGATCCTGGGAGGCGATGGCCTCCTTCTGCGAAGCCGTCATTTCGCAGAAGGAGGCCGCGGAGCGGGAGCGCGAAGAGAGGGTAGATGCGCTCCCGATCCGGCGTAGACGGAGGGGTCGAGCACGGGGGCGGTTCTTGAACCGCATGCTCCCCCAGTAGGGCCGCGGGTTGGGGAACCCGCATTGCACGGCCCTACACGTCTGGGGGGAAGGCCAAGCGTTTCTGGTCTTCCCCTCCTTTGGCGCGGGTGCCCTGGCGTAGGTTAGCCAGGGCCGCCGGGGGGCGTCATGGTTGCACAGTGTGATCCCAAGACGCCCCTGTACAACGGCAAGGAGAGGGAAACGCCGCTGTGGGTTTTAGTGGGTATACTCCTCCCCCCCTCTGCTTTCAGAGGGGTGCGAGAGGAGGGAGTCCCACATAACCCCCCACCAATGGGCCTACCCAGCCCGGGGGGTATGCGTAAAGCATTTCCCACAGCGACAAAAAAAAAAAAAAAAAAAAAAAAAAGGTTAGGTTAGGTTAGGTTAGTTAGGTTAGGTTAGGT
>OX344817.1:16179347-16189347 GCA_947034925.1 Eudemis profundana | reverse complement strand
CTAACCTAACCTAACCTAACCTAACCTAACCTAACCTAACCTAACCTAACCTAACCTAACCTAACCTAACCTAACCTAACCTAACCTAACCTAACCTAACCTAACCTAACCTAACCTAACCTAACCTAACCTAACCTAACCTAACCTAACCTAACCTAACCTAACCTAACCTAACCTAACCTAACCTAACCTAACCTAACCTAACCTAACCTAACCTAACCTAACCTAACCTAACCTAACCTAACCTAACCTAACCTAACCTAACCTAACCTAACCTAACCTAACCTAACCTAACCTAACCTAACCTAACCTAACCTAACCTAACCTAACCTAACCTAACCTAACCTAACCTAACCTAACCTAACCTAACCTAACCTAACCTAACCTAACCTAACCTAACCTAACCTAACCTAACCTAACCTAACCTAACCTAACCTAACCTAACCTAACCTAACCTAACCTAACCTAACCTAACCTAACCTAACCTAACCTAACCTAACCTAACCTAACCTAACCTAACCTAACCTAACCTAACCTAACCTAACCTAACCTAACCTAACCTAACCTAACCTAACCTAACCTAACCTAACCTAACCTAACCTAACCTAACCTAACCTAACCTAACCTAACCTAACCTAACCTAACCTAACCTAACCTAACCTAACCTAACCTAACCTAACCTAACCTAACCTAACCTAACCTAACCTAACCTAACCTAACCTAACCTAACCTAACCTAACCTAACCTAACCTAACCTAACCTAACCTAACCTAACCTAACCTAACCTAACCTAACCTAACCTAACCTAACCTAACCTAACCTAACCTAACCTAACCTAACCTAACCTAACCTAACCTAACCTAACCTAACCTAACCTAACCTAACCTAACCTAACCTAACCTAACCTAACCTAACCTAACCTAACCTAACCTAACCTAACCTAACCTAACCTAACCTAACCTAACCTAACCTAACCTAACCTAACCTAACCTAACCTAACCTAACCTAACCTAACCTAACCTAACCTAACCTAACCTAACCTAACCTAACCTAACCTAACCTAACCTAACCTAACCTAACCTAACCTAACCTAACCTAACCTAACCTAACCTAACCTAACCTAACCTAACCTAACCTAACCTAACCTAACCTAACCTAACCTAACCTAACCTAACCTAACCTAACCTAACCTAACCTAACCTAACCTAACCTAACCTAACCTAACCTAACCTAACCTAACCTAACCTAACCTAACCTAACCTAACCTAACCTAACCTAACCTAACCTAACCTAACCTAACCTAACCTAACCTAACCTAACCTAACCTAACCTAACCTAACCTAACCTAACCTAACCTAACCTAACCTAACCTAACCTAACCTAACCTAACCTAACCTAACCTAACCTAACCTAACCTAACCTAACCTAACCTAACCTAACCTAACCTAACCTAACCTAACCTAACCTAACCTAACCTAACCTAACCTAACCTAACCTAACCTAACCTAACCTAACCTAACCTAACCTAACCTAACCTAACCTAACCTAACCTAACCTAACCTAACCTAACCTAACCTAACCTAACCTAACCTAACCTAACCTAACCTAACCTAACCTAACCTAACCTAACCTAACCTAACCTAACCTAACCTAACCTAACCTAACCTAACCTAACCTAACCTAACCTAACCTAACCTAACCTAACCTAACCTAACCTAACCTAACCTAACCTAACCTAACCTAACCTAACCTAACCTAACCTAACCTAACCTAACCTAACCTAACCTAACCTAACCTAACCTAACCTAACCTAACCTAACCTAACCTAACCTAACCTAACCTAACCTAACCTAACCTAACCTAACCTAACCTAACCTAACCTAACCTAACCTAACCTAACCTAACCTAACCTAACCTAACCTAACCTAACCTAACCTAACCTAACCTAACCTAACCTAACCTAACCTAACCTAACCTAACCTAACCTAACCTAACCTAACCTAACCTAACCTAACCTAACCTAACCTAACCTAACCTAACCTAACCTAACCTAACCTAACCTAACCTAACCTAACCTAACCTAACCTAACCTAACCTAACCTAACCTAACCTAACCTAACCTAACCTAACCTAACCTAACCTAACCTAACCTAACCTAACCTAACCTAACCTAACCTAACCTAACCTAACCTAACCTAACCTAACCTAACCTAACCTAACCTAACCTAACCTAACCTAACCTAACCTAACCTAACCTAACCTAACCTAACCTAACCTAACCTAACCTAACCTAACCTAACCTAACCTAACCTAACCTAACCTAACCTAACCTAACCTAACCTAACCTAACCTAACCTAACCTAACCTAACCTAACCTAACCTAACCTAACCTAACCTAACCTAACCTAACCTAACCTAACCTAACCTAACCTAACCTAACCTAACCTAACCTAACCTAACCTAACCTAACCTAACCTAACCTAACCTAACCTAACCTAACCTAACCTAACCTAACCTAACCTAACCTAACCTAACCTAACCTAACCTAACCTAACCTAACCTAACCTAACCTAACCTAACCTAACCTAACCTAACCTAACCTAACCTAACCTAACCTAACCTAACCTAACCTAACCTAACCTAACCTAACCTAACCTAACCTAACCTAACCTAACCTAACCTAACCTAACCTAACCTAACCTAACCTAACCTAACCTAACCTAACCTAACCTAACCTAACCTAACCTAACCTAACCTAACCTAACCTAACCTAACCTAACCTAACCTAACCTAACCTAACCTAACCTAACCTAACCTAACCTAACCTAACCTAACCTAACCTAACCTAACCTAACCTAACCTAACCTAACCTAACCTAACCTAACCTAACCTAACCTAACCTAACCTAACCTAACCTAACCTAACCTAACCTAACCTAACCTAACCTAACCTAACCTAACCTAACCTAACCTAACCTAACCTAACCTAACCTAACCTAACCTAACCTAACCTAACCTAACCTAACCTAACCTAACCTAACCTAACCTAACCTAACCTAACCTAACCTAACCTAACCTAACCTAACCTAACCTAACCTAACCTAACCTAACCTAACCTAACCTAACCTAACCTAACCTAACCTAACCTAACCTAACCTAACCTAACCTAACCTAACCTAACCTAACCTAACCTAACCTAACCTAACCTAACCTAACCTAACCTAACCTAACCTAACCTAACCTAACCTAACCTAACCTAACCTAACCTAACCTAACCTAACCTAACCTAACCTAACCTAACCTAACCTAACCTAACCTAACCTAACCTAACCTAACCTAACCTAACCTAACCTAACCTAACCTAACCTAACCTAACCTAACCTAACCTAACCTAACCTAACCTAACCTAACCTAACCTAACCTAACCTAACCTAACCTAACCTAACCTAACCTAACCTAACCTAACCTAACCTAACCTAACCTAACCTAACCTAACCTAACCTAACCTAACCTAACCTAACCTAACCTAACCTAACCTAACCTAACCTAACCTAACCTAACCTAACCTAACCAACCTCTGAAAAACTGGTACCTAAATTACCGAATCCAACCAAATTTCAGACCAACATACTTAAATTTTTTCCCTACACAAATCCGTTTTCCGTTCTTCTCTATCTCTTCCCGTTTAGAAGTTATTCCAATTGTTGACCTCCAGTGTAAGCTCCGATTCTTTGAAAATTTTTCCTGCCCCCCCCTTTCACTTTACCCCCCCCTTTTTCGTCGCGTCCTGCTCCAAAAAAATTTAGCTTCAATCCCCTATACGCTCCATATTTTTAAGACACTCCGTTCTCGACTTATAAGACCACCCCATATTGCAACTACACTTTTGGCAGGCACACCCGAAATTTTGAAAATTCATAATAAATCAGTTTCACCCATATAAATTCTAATAACTATCCTATCCTATTTCTAAAATTTTTCTTCAATAGCTTCCGGTTGAAACTCTTTAAAATCTTCATCCCTCTCTTAGTTATTAAGCAAACAAAAATATTGCCTGTCGATTTTCCGTTGGCACACCTTCTTAAAACTTTCATAACTTCCAAAATACTCAACCAAAAAATTCTTTCAATTGATTAAACCTATAACCACCTCTTATTTGATCTTTTCATATACTATTCTCACCGGCTTCCATAGGAAAAATTTTCATTTTCATACGCCACTTTTTCTTTTTACTCTCTCCACTCCGTACCACTTATTTGCAAATTGTTTTTTATATCACAATCGATAGCTCTTCTGATTGCCCTCCCCCCCCCATATCTAGTTCTTCTTGCAATACACCCTTTCTCTCAAAATCTAACTTTCTTCACACATCGTCATCATGGATGACTTCCCGTTCTCAGAGTATTTGGATTTAAGCTCAGGCGATGAAGGGGAGGCTTACTACTCGCCTCCGAAAACCCCCCCACCCTTGAAAAAACCTCCTCCCTCAAAAGATCCCGCCCCAGACCAAGAACCAGCTCCCTCATCCTCAAATAATCCCGCTCCACCTAAAAACCCAACTAAAAAACCCGCCCCTAAAACTGAAAAACCCAAAAAACACTGGTCCATCGCTGAGGAATGGGAGGACAAGGACCGCTACACCAAATACTCTGCCGATCAACCGGACTTTGACCTCTTCTACCATAAAATCCTGAATAACATCTCAAAAATCCATTTTCAGTTCTCGCTTCACCACTCGGTGACACGCGAGGACAAAATGACCATTAAAATGTTCGCGAACCAGACCGTGAAAGAGGTCGAGGCCTACCTCGCTAGGATGAAACCTCTTTGGGCCTCGCACACCCAGGGGCCTGCGGCGGCGACCGGCAGCGGCGCCTCACCAGAAATGTTCTCCCCCACCGAGATCACTCAGACGGACTCTGCTCCGTCAACACCACCACCAACCACTCGCAAAACCATCGCCACCCAGACGGATAGTTCCTCTCTGCCCATGGCCTCGCAAGAGACTCTTGAGGCCATCAGAACGACGATCAGAGAGGAGCTCCATCAAATCAAGACGTCAAGCGTGCCGGGCGCGGTTCTCTGCCCAGAGCCCGGCCGCATCTCTTACGCCGCTGCAGCGTCGGGGTCTGGTGCCCCTGGACGACGGCCGCCTATTTCTCTCCAAAAATCACCTAAACCGCCAATCCTACCAACATCCAAGCCCGCTATTATACTCTCGTCAAAAAATGAAACTAAAAACTCTACAGACACATTACTCTCCTGGAGGAAGGCGGTGTCGTTCAGGGACACCGATTTCGCCCCCGCTCACACTAAGTTCGTGAGCAACGGAAAGGTACGGGTCGAATTCGACACTGGGGAACAGCGGGACATTGCTCTCAGTCGGACGAACGACATCAATGGGGATGTCTCTGCGGAGACATCAAAGACACTACGCCCCATGATCCAGCTGAAGGGCGTGTCCAACGATACCCCGGTGGAGGAGCTGATTCCTATTATCACCGAACAGAACCCCTCCATAAAAGCCACTATCCAAAAACCGGAGGACTTAACCCTCCAGACTAAACGCAACAACCGAAACCCCAACCTATATAATGCCATCCTAATTGCTTCTCCCCGCACCTACAAAGCCATAATCTCAAATAGAGTCAACATCGACCACCAGAGGGTCACCGCGGTGGAGCATATACCCGTGCTGCAATGCTACAAATGCTTGCAGTACGGGCACACGCGCAAACGGTGTACTAACAATGACACCATATGCTCCCACTGCGGTGCCAAGGACCACGAATACAAGGACTGCCCTGACCAGAAAGACACCTCAAAATCTAAATGCCACAACTGTGTGGCATATGCCGCAAAATCCAACAATAAAGTCCCAAACCTCAAGCATAGCGCCACCTCAGTCTTTTGCCCTCGGATGGCCGTGATGACGGAGAAAGTTAGATCCAGGGTGGACTACGGGCAATGACTCCTGGTCCCCCCAAACTAAACATCTGTACCACCCTCGACATTTTCTCCGTCTCTGATTCCCAACCCTAACTAGGTCTTTACTGCTACTTGAATCGCTCACTGCTCACTACTTTCCTTTCCCTATCCCTTCTCTCCTAACTTCTTCTCTCCATTAACTCCTACATCCCTACCACATACAAACATCACACACTACATAACACACTTTTTTCTCCATTCTCTCTCAGAGCAACGTGTGATCGCCCAGTCGCTCGTCTGCCTCAAGCGGGCGGGCGGCTGGGCGGCCACACGGCCTATTCGTCGCTCTTTTTTATCTTCACAACCACAAACACTCCCAGAAACACTACTCTTGCACACTACCAACACCACGCGGGGGACACAACGCGTATCCAATAGCGCCGCGTGTCTCCCAAGCACACTCCACACAACGCGGGGGGGGTTTTAGTCCGTAGGCGTTTGGGAATAGACTCGAGACATCGTGACGCTGGAGTCTATTCCCGAGCGAGTCGGGCATGCTGCCAGGTACGGGCCTGGCAGTATCCAATGAGGATTTCCCCCTCCCACGCTAAAAAAAAAAAAAAAAACCTAACCTAACCTAACCTAACCTAACCTAACCTAACCTAACCTAACCTAACCTAACCTAACCTAACCTAACCTAACCTAACCTAACCTAACCTAACCTAACCTAACCTAACCTAACCTAACCTAACCTAACCTAACCTAACCTAACCTAACCTAACCTAACCTAACCTAACCTAACCTAACCTAACCTAACCTAACCTAACCTAACCTAACCTAACCTAACCTAACCTAACCTAACCTAACCTAACCTAACCTAACCTAACCTAACCTAACCTAACCTAACCTAACCTAACCTAACCTAACCTAACCTAACCTAACCTAACCTAACCTAACCTAACCTAACCTAACCTAACCTAACCTAACCTAACCTAACCTAACCTAACCTAACCTAACCTAACCTAACCTAACCTAACCTAACCTAACCTAACCTAACCTAACCTAACCTAACCTAACCTAACCTAACCTAACCTAACCTAACCTAACCTAACCTAACCTAACCTAACCTAACCTAACCTAACCTAACCTAACCTAACCTAACCTAACCTAACCTAACCTAACCTAACCTAACCTAACCTAACCTAACCTAACCTAACCTAACCTAACCTAACCTAACCTAACCTAACCTAACCTAACCTAACCTAACCTAACCTAACCTAACCTAACCTAACCTAACCTAACCTAACCTAACCTAACCTAACCTAACCTAACCTAACCTAACCTAACCTAACCTAACCTAACCTAACCTAACCTAACCTAACCTAACCTAACCTAACCTAACCTAACCTAACCTAACCTAACCTAACCTAACCTAACCTAACCTAACCTAACCTAACCTAACCTAACCTAACCTAACCTAACCTAACCTAACCTAACCTAACCTAACCTAACCTAACCTAACCTAACCTAACCTAACCTAACCTAACCTAACCTAACCTAACCTAACCTAACCTAACCTAACCTAACCTAACCTAACCTAACCTAACCTAACCTAACCTAACCTAACCTAACCTAACCTAACCTAACCTAACCAGTCTCGCGCAACGCGCACTCGCGTAAACATCGTTTCCGCGCAGCTCCGCGGTCGAAAATTCAAAGTGCCCGGATTTTTCAATCAAAACATATCGTGTCATATATCAAAAGTTGCGCGCTGACTCCCTCTATATGCTCATATAAACATTTTTCAAATCGGATAAAAAACACAAGTGCAGTGACCAAAAGTGTGATTCGCAAACAACAGCGGTCAATCAAAACAGTTGGTAAAATTGTAAATATTATCGTACAGACCTGGTTTTAGTACCAAAGTGTTCCTCGGTGAAGTGGCTAAGTGCGTAACAATTCGGACATAGCCGGACTTACGGCCTCGAAGCACTGTCGTCGCCGAAAGGTACAGTGCCTTAGAACTTTTCAGTAAATCGCTTCTAATTCTGGTTTTAAATCGTTGACCCTATGTTTTTGTTATACCATCGTGTGTCTCACTGTTATATGTACAATCTGTGAAAATTTCGTGACTCTATCTTTAATTATCGAACCACAAAGTGCAAAAAACTAAATTCCTTTGTTCTTGAAAAAGTGCCTTAGAGACTCTTGCGGTTAATTTTGATTATCAATCTACTTAGTTTATGTCACAACAAATCTAAAACAGTTTTTACTTTTCAAATCGGTGTTATACTTTTCAATTTATAAGACTTTTAATCTTCGTACGTCAAAATTCTTATGTACCGTAACTTTGCTATTAAATTTCTCGAAATCTAAAGTGACAACATATATTTTTTCTAACACCATTTGAAAGGTAATTTATCCAGGTATTCATGTGTAAAATTTTGTAATTTTTGATCAAGTAGTTTTTAAGATTTGTATTTTAAACTGACACTGTGTCGATCTTGTCTCAAATTTTACGTAATATCAATTCCAATTTTGACTTTTTTCCTGATAGCAAATTTGTAAAACTTTCTTTTCTATAATACTTCTGTGTGTAAAAAAATAGGTTTACCGTTTACTCTGAATTTTTAAAGTCCATAGTTTTACTTTTATTGATGGTTTAAAATCTCCACTGAAAAGGTAATCCTCTGCTTCTCCCTTATACTAACTGGCTTTTGTCTTTGTGTTTTATTGTATGCTACGATCTAGACTACCTATCTGTCAAATTTGAAGAGTGTAGCTTCAGGAACGGAAGTACAAATAAAACTTTCCTAAAATCTTATTAGAATTTTCAGTTGGAATTTTGAAATCTTATTGGAATTATTGTAAATTTAGATTATTAGTGTATTTTAAGCTAAGATATTGCTATTTAAACAAATGTGTCTTAGATTAGTGCTTATATTAACATAAAAAATGTCTGAAACGCCTTCTACACCCGCTTACTCTCCCATCTCGATAAAAGGCCGCGACTTTAGCGGCTGCTATGTGCAACTCGTTGCCGCTTCGGAACGATTCCAAAGATCAATGACCAAAAACCTCGAAAAAATTCTAGTACAACTCGATCATGAGAAAAAAAGAATAACAAAACAGGGCAATAATGAGATAAATCAACGTGTTAAAACTATATCTGAGGGAATCGACTACTTCGTCGAACTTCTCAAATCAGAAGGCGTGCAGTATGCTTTTAGCACAACCACTAACGAGTCTATATATATCAACAGCGAAAGTACCCAAACAGAAATAGAAATGGAAACAGAACCAAACGCCAACACAGACAACGTCACCACCACTCGCAATATCATCGAAAGAACTATCAAACAAGAGTTCGAGATAATTAAAAACTATATCCGACTCAGCCCTGTGGACGAGACCCCAAATGTACCGTCCAGCGGACAGCGATCTTACGCCGAAATCGCTGCGCAAGCGCGCGTTCCAACTGCCGTTCCTATAAAAACACTGCGTAACAATCCAGCACTGATCGCTACGGTGTCCAATGTCCAGACTGGCGCCGAAGCTTTAGACACATTCAGGAAGAAAGTCTCTTTTAAAACATGCGATTATGCTCCTGCCAAAATCCGACCCGTAACTAATAACAAGCTGAGAATAGAATTTGAGAACGAGATGCAGCGCGACGACACGCTATCGCGACTGAATGCCGGCGGAATTATCAAAGCCGAGCCTGCCAGAAGCCTCCAGCCGATGGCCATACTCAAAGGCATCCACCAGGCTACTCCATCCGAGGAACTTTTGAATATAATCACCGCTCAGAACCCCACAATGAAAGAAGTCCTCAAAAGCAGAAACGAAACTATCCAACTCTGCTTTGTTACTAAAAATAGAAACAACAAGCTATATAACGCGGTGCTGAAGTGCTCGCCCGGTGTTTGGCATATTATTATGAAACTGGGCCGACTCAATATAGAACACCAACAGGTACACGCGAGTGAGCACTCACCATTCAAACAGTGCCTTAACTGTTTACAGTACGGACACACAAGAATTCACTGCCAATCGAATGTCAAACCTTGTTC